>HG995354.1:6520707-7120707 GCA_905333045.1 Lysandra bellargus
GTGTATGTGTGTATGTATGTATGTATGTATGTGTGTATGTATGTATGTATGTATGTATGTATGTATGTATGTATGTATGTATGTATGTATGTATGTATGTATGTATGTATGTATGTATGTATGTATGTATGTATGTATGTATGTATGTATGTATGTATGTATGTATGTATGTATGTATGTATGTATGTATGTATGTATGTATGTATGTATGTATGTATGTATGTATGTATGTATGTATGTATGTATGTATGTATGTATGTATGTATGTATGTATGTATGTATGTATGTATGTATGTATGTATGTATGTATGTATGTATGTATGTATGTATGTATGTATGTATGTATGTATGTATGTATGTATGTATGTATGTATGTATGTATGTATGTATGTATGTATGTATGTATGTATGTATGTATGTATGTATGTATGTATGTATGTATGTATGTATGTATGTATGTATGTATGTATGTATGTATGTATGTATGTATGTATGTATGTATGTATGTATGTATGTATGTATGTATGTATGTATGTATGTATGTATGTATGTATGTATGTATGTATGTATGTATGTATGTATGTATGTATGTATGTATGTATGTATGTATGTATGTATGTATGTATGTATGTATGTATGTATGTATGTATGTATGTATGTATGTATGTATGTATGTATGTATGTATGTATGTATGTATGTATGTATGTATGTATGTATGTATGTATGTATGTATGTATGTATGTATGTATGTATGTATGTATGTATGTATGTATGTATGTATGTATGTATGTATGTATGTATGTATGTATGTATGTATGTATGTATGTATGTATGTATGTATGTATGTATGTATGTATGTATGTATGTATGTATGTATGTATGTATGTATGTATGTATGTATGTATGTATGTATGTATGTATGTATGTATGTATGTATGTATGTATGTATGTATGTATGTATGTATGTATGTATGTATGTATGTATGTATGTATGTATGTATGTATGTATGTATGTATGTATGTATGTATGTATGTATGTATGTATGTATGTATGTATGTATGTATGTATGTATGTATGTATGATCTTAGGGAGTACTGCAAGTTCATCAAATTTTTTTATTAACTTTGAAAAAAATACCTTGGACTAACCTTTTAGATGATATTTTGAGAAAAAGATCCCCCGGTCCCATGAAATTAATTTTCTGCAGAAACAAAAGAAACTGTGGAACCATGTGTGGCTGCAGAACCACATCTTAGCTACATTTGTGCAAGATAACGGGACCGAGTACTTTATGGCTAATATTTTACCAATAGTGAACATCAAATACCTTATAACACAATTTGGGAAAAAATAATAAAAACCACACCAAAAATTAAAAATTAGAAGAAGTTTGCAAGTAACATGGCCGCCAAAACTGTTGTCACTTATCAGTTTTCAGTTTGACAAGCTTTTCATTACCATTACCAGTATACTGCCGCTTAGGCCTTATCGCTTAGGCCAATGATCGCTTAGACTTAAGATATTTTGATTTATACCACACTTGACAGTACACTGATATTTTTTAGAAACACTACCAATATGTATCCGTGATGCCAACCTGCAGATAATTTCAGATCGGTGGGGAACCTAGAAGATCTAGAAGTGTCTATCGTCGCGCCGTCTGGTGGAGATAAAAAGTAAGAAAACCTCTCATTAAAATTTTGGTTGCGTTAGAGCTGGGTCGAAAATATTAATTAACTATTCAAGAAGAATAATCAAAAGCACAGCTTATACTAATAACTAAAAACAAATTTCGAGAAATGTCCAAGTAAAAAATCACAAATTCGTATGTGGAGACAAAGAGCGCATGCATTAGAGAGCAAAAAATTATGTAAAAAAAAAACAATTTTGCGGTAAGACCGCCTATATTTTGTACGGATTCTTTTAGCGTGTTTCTTCTGTAGTTTAGTTTTTGTACAAATAAAAAAAATCTATTCTATTCTAAAACCCCAATTATTTTAAAAGTAAAGACTGGAGCCGTAAGAGTTAAGTTTTGCGTTAAATTTAATACAATATATATTTTTCCTTATATTATAATTTATAAGGCAAAATGGCAGATATTTGTTAAATTGGCAGCACTAAGCCCACGTGTCAAATTTGACGGTTTGCTGCGAACCGTCAAAACTGTCAAATTCACACGAAGTTCAAGCTGCATACGAGTTTGACAGCTGTTAAACTCGCCTACGCGGCAGGGCTTCAAATAACGTTATTTTTTCATAATGTTACTGTTTCAAGGGCATAGATAACGTTATGAAAATTTAACCGATATTAAAAATAACGTTAAAAATTGATATTAATAGCGGTTAATGTTATAACGTTATATAGGATTTATAACGGTAAATATATGTTCTTTGATAACGTTATAGTCCGTCAAGAAAGTCATGACAAGCGGGAAAATTTTCTAAACGTAATCACGCTTATAAGGTGTATTTTTTAACCGACTTCCAAAAAACGAGGAGGTTATATGTTCGGCTGTGGATATTTTTTTTTTTTTTTTTTTTTTTTTTTTATTTTTGTATGTTCAACGATTACTCCGCCGTTTGTGAACCGATTTTCGAAATTTTTGTTTTGTTGTATTAGGTTTCACTCCAATTTGGTACCATGTTCACAAAAGTGGTGACCTGATGATGGGATCCATGAGTAATCGAGGGAACTCCTCGAAATTTATATGGAAACATATGGTGATTTTGGTTTTATGTGAAGCGTACTAAGAATATGCTACCAAAAAGTCAAATATTGGGTCAAGGTATACCATGGTTTCGAAGATGCTGAGAGAACTCCTGACTCCTTATAGATACACGTTTGGGAGTTTCGGCGTTGTTTTAAGAACAGAAGGCATATGCTACTATGCAATTTATATTCATCATCATAATCATCATCATCATCATCGTCATCATCATCATTACCACGTCGTGTTAAGGTCACCAATGTCTCATGGCACAGACTAGATAATAGTACAAGGCATAGGTATGGATATACTAATAATAATAATTATGTACTTACTGTATAACAACACCTGTTTATTTAATACATGACGGCGGTCGGCGCCGTAGAGGCGACGGCGTCGCCGCCGCGCGGCGCATGGCGGCAGACGACAGATCGAATCCTTTACTAACTACTTTATATACAGATCGAATACTTTATTAACTACTTTATAAAATTTAAATAGACAAATAGAATTGAAATAAAGTTATTTTAAAAAGAGCATTTAAACAAAACAAAGTCATTAAGTCTTTTTAATTAGTTATACTTATTAATCGATAGATGGCGCACTAAGTATCGATTTGAATTCTTTATTACAAGAACAGCTGTCAATAATTATGATAATATTAAATATTATGAGTAGCTACGCTACATCCTATGCAAGTTTATACAATTTTTTATCTGATAGATCCTTCGATCGTGGAAAAACGAGACACAATAGCCTTTCTATTGTTATCGCAATCGCCGGTGACCGCTTGGGGCTTGAAGCATTAAAATTGTTAAATTACTTAGCACAATATGTTCACTTCACTGATAATATATTATTTTGTGAGTGTGAGTTGTGACTCTTAACAAATTGTAATAAGATACTTAGGTAAAATATACGCGAAGGTTTATCTACTAGTGTAACTAAAAAGAGTGAAATTATTATTATTTTTAACAAAAAATTAAAACCGACTTCCAAGGTAAAAACAATAATAACATTAATATGAACTAAAAAGTATTAAATAATTTCTACTATCTAATAGTGCCTTTTTCCGAATTCGGCTAAACCTCAACTATTTCTGTACTCAATCTTCATAATTTTGAAGTCGGTGCCAGTTCCAAAAGTTTCAAATATTCTGTCAGAGGACTGAAGTTTCAGCTATCTGGTACCGACTTCAAAATTATGAAGATTGAGTACAGAAATAGTTGAGGTTTAGCCGAATTCGGAAAAAGGCACTATTAGATAGTAGAAATTATTTAATACTTTTTAGTTCATATTAATGTTATTATTGTTTTTACCTTGGAAGTCGGTTTTAATTTTTTGTTAAAAATAATAATTCTTTGTATTTTCACACAAATCTCGCAAAAAAGTGGGCTGCGAGTGAGATTTAGTGTACCGTGCACGATCGCATACCTGATACCAGAAAATAACGTTATATTTACCGTTATTATCATAACGATATTTTTTCGTTTATACTTATCGAAAAAATATCGTTATAATAATAACGGTAAATATAACGTTATTTTACTAAATATCGTTAAAAAAATAACGTTATCTGGCTACCATTATGAAAATAACGGTACGTAACGATATTTTTTCTGTTATTCGATAACGTTATGAAGCCCTGTAATAAGGGCCTTAAGGAAATGGAATAAGCGCTTAAGCGCTTATTCCATTTCACTAAATTTAGAAATTCTAAATGATTTAGTAACTAAATTTAGTCAAGTGGAAGAACATTTAGTAACTTTCTAAATGTTATTCCACTTGACTAAATTTAGTCACTATATCATTTAGAATTTCTAAATTTAGTGAAATGGAATAAGCGCTTTACGGGGCTTGATGGGTTAGAAACCTCAAAAATAACAGTATTTTTCCCACTATTTAATGAATGTTATTATCATAGATAAAGTAATATATTAAACTTATAAATAGGGCCCGGAAAAATATGTACTAAAGAATCCAAAATATGTACATAAAAATATATATAGACTAAAAAATCGAAAATATGGAAAAATATGGAGTATTTAAAATAGAAATATAGAAAAAAAATTGAGTATAAAATTACAATGATTAAACGTAGTGTAGGTAAGAAAAGAGTCACTCGTGACAGTTAACAAAGAGATAGAGGCCAGAAGTATGCTATGCTGGCTTTGCCTCTGCATATTTGGTAGGCTAGAAATATGCTATACTGGCTTTGCCTATGCATATTTGGTTTGGGAATGAACATGTACGTGACAGTATTAATTGTGCAACTTGCATAGCCTTAGCTCTCCAAAGCAGCCTTAGCTCTCTAAATAGTCCCCTAAGCAGCCTTGGCTCTCCATATACTCCCCTAAGCAGCTTTAGCTCTCCAAAGCAGCCTTAGCTCTCCAAATAGTCCCCTAAGCAGCCTTGGCTCTCCAAATAGTCCTCTAAGCAGCTTTAGCTCTCAAAAGAAGCCTTGGCTCTCCAAATAGTCCTCTAAGCAACCTTAGCGAGAGCTAAGGTTGCAAATAGCTCTCTAAGCAGCCTTAGCCGGTCGCCTAAGGTCGCCGGTTGGCTTAATATTGGCTAAATGATCCCTGCATGTCACAAGTTCACAACTCACAATTCACGATATTTTTTTACTTCAGTTTAGCCATGTCAGTAACAGGAGGGACCTTCAGCATCTGAACCTTTATTTTCTATTTCTTTAATAATCTTGCTAATTAAACTTTATAATAAATGAAAATATGCAAAAAATTAAACTTTAAATCGCTCTCCTGTAATGTAAAGCGCTACTTTACTACTTTTCAGATTCGATTTGAAAAATTGTAATGAGGACAGAAAAAGCGACTTTGTTTTATGTAATGGAGGCACTTCATATGGCTATTTGTATATTTTGCTATTGGCTATTTGTTGCATTTGGCAAAATTATTGACGTATACACAAACAAGATAAAGGCAAATACGGCCTTCCATACATGAACGTCAAACACCAAACTTTTACTTGATTTTGTTTACAGTGCGACAAGGTTTTAAATGAACATGGGTGGTGACTGGTGGCGATGCTCGTAAAGGAGAACTGTCAAAAATGATGCTTTTGTATGATGGCAGCGTTAGTTCCTTATTTCGCCACGTTCATGTAAAGCCTTGTCGAGCTTCACTAATCACTATCCGTAGTATCTCTTAGGCTGCGCTCCACTGAAGCGGAGCGGAGCTTAGCGGAGTCCGAATTTACCAATCAATTAAATGACAGCGAAGCGGAGCAAATATTTCGAGCATGGTGATTGGTCAATTTGGCACCGCTAAACTCCGCTCCGCTCCGCTCCGCTCCGCTTCAGTGGAAACGCAGCCTAATACTTGCTTATTACAGTCTGTCAAGAAAGTGAAGAAAGTAAAAAGTGGCAACATCGTAGTGTCATCCCGTTTTTCAGCGCTTATTCTTCTTCTTCTTCTTCTTTTTAAAAATGGCCCCGTAGTGAGTCGCCAATGTCAAAGTGGTTGTGATATGACTCTGCTTTATGATGGGTTGGCTTTATGAAGAGACAAGGTATAATAATTTGAGACGCGTACGGATGTTGAAAAAACTAAAACAAGCACAAACATTTAGGGTTAGTACTGTACACCTCACAGTTTTATTTTGTTAGTATGAACATATGATACATAACATTTCAACAAATGGAGTATTTACAAAGGACAAAGCGCTTATTCCACTTAAACTGTCAACTGTCAGTGTCAAGTGATAGTGATGTGTCATGTGTGGCACTTTCTTTAGTAATAAAGCATGCGAAAGAAGAAGTAAATTTTAATGGCGATTTGACGTTAGCTGTCCTTCCTTTCTTCCGGTTGCCAACACAAGGCAAGGTGAGTATTTTATGTGAACCACATGGTTAAATGTTAATTTTTATTCATATTGTGGAATATTGTGCCTATTGTGATTATTTCCGTTTAAAGGTAAAGATTTGTAAACATAATTTTACTCCAGTTTACCTGAAATTAACAAACGCTTGGAGCAAAATGTCCACCTTCAATGTTCACTGAACAACCTTAAAAGTAAATGCTTAGTTTTGGATATAAGTTATTCATAATATATGAACTAAAACAGTTAAATTATTAATTTATAGTCCTAAAGTTAAAATCAGTGATTTAGAATGTTGTGGTGTGACAATATACAAGTTCACACATAACCTCAAAAAGCTACATTTGAAGTGTTTGTGTGTTATTAATTTTCCAGTTTGTGAAACTAGAAAGGAATTATTCTTTAGAAGGAAATTTTACTAGGCACTACCATGCTAAGTTACGAGTTTCCTGACTATTAGAATGAAGAAGTTATGCTGCTTTGATGGAAACTAATATTTTATTATATTTTTTTAGATGCGTTCAGTGGAAACGCAGCCTAATACTTGCTTATTACAGTCTGTCAAGAAAGTGAAGAAAGTAAAAAGTGGCAACATCGTAGTGTCATCCCGTTTTTCAGCGCTTATTCTTCTTCTTCTTCTTCTTTTTAAAAATGGCCCCGTAGTGAGTCGCCAATGTCAAAGTGGTTGTGATATGACTCTGCTTTATGATGGGTTGGCTTTATGAAGAGACAAGGTATAATAATTTGAGACGCGTACGGATGTTGAAAAAACTAAAACAAGCACAAACATTTAGGGTTAGTACTGTACACCTCACAGTTTTATTTTGTTAGTATGAACATATGATACATAACATTTCAACAAATGGAGTATTTACAAAGGACAAAGCGCTTATTCCACTTAAACTGTCAACTGTCAGTGTCAAGTGATAGTGATGTGTCATGTGTGGCACTTTCTTTAGTAATAAAGCATGCGAAAGAAGAAGTAAATTTTAATGGCGATTTGACGTTAGCTGTCCTTCCTTTCTTCCGGTTGCCAACACAAGGCAAGGTGAGTATTTTATGTGAACCACATGGTTAAATGTTAATTTTTATTCATATTGTGGAATATTGTGCCTATTGTGATTATTTCCGTTTAAAGGTAAAGATTTGTAAACATAATTTTACTCCAGTTTACCTGAAATTAACAAACGCTTGGAGCAAAATGTCCACCTTCAATGTTCACTGAACAACCTTAAAAGTAAATGCTTAGTTTTGGATATAAGTTATTCATAATATATGAACTAAAACAGTTAAATTATTAATTTATAGTCCTAAAGTTAAAATCAGTGATTTAGAATGTTGTGGTGTGACAATATACAAGTTCACACATAACCTCAAAAAGCTACATTTGAAGTGTTTGTGTGTTATTAATTTTCCAGTTTGTGAAACTAGAAAGGAATTATTCTTTAGAAGGAAATTTTACTAGGCACTACCATGCTAAGTTACGAGTTTCCTGACTATTAGAATGAAGAAGTTATGCTGCTTTGATGGAAACTAATATTTTATTATATTTTTTTAGATGCGTTCCGTTACCCTGAAGGATGTTGAACAAGACAAGGTCGTAAAGACCGTCGCTGCCCACTTGAAGAAGTAAGTTATTTAATCCCTCGGTCGTGGCATAAACAAGACACAATAGATTTGTATTGTTATCACGGTCGCATGCGACCCCTTGGGGCTTGAAGCATTAAGAGTTTCATTGTAAATACAGAACCCAAAAACTGTAGTGTTTGTTTATGAACAATAATATTTGCGTTTTCAGAGTGGGTAAAGTTAAGGTCCCTGAACACATGGACCTGGTCAAAACTGCCCGCTTCAAGGAGCTAGCTCCCTACGACCCTGACTGGTTCTATGTACGCTGTGCCGCTGTACTCCGCCACATCTACATCCGCTCACCAGTCGGTGTCAAGACGGTGACAAAGATCTTTGGTGGCCGCAAACGGAATGGAGTCACACCCTCACACTTCTGCAGGTAGGCTTGATTTAAAAAGTTGGGATATTTTTCAAGTAATAACTGAAATTTACTGTCAAATCTGATTGTTTTTTTTTTCCACTTGTTATTTGATTTGAAATTTATTATAATTTAATTCTTATTAGTGCAAACAATTATTTTATTGTTGTTACATTATAGACAATGAAACATACAATAAATTTAATCCTTCGATCGCGGATTCTTGGAAATCTATTGTTATTCTTTTAGTGTCGCAGTCGCCGGTGTCCTTGTGGGGTTGATAGGTTAAATTGGGCTATGATACAGGTGTTTAAGTCCTGTTTGTATAAGTCCCCTAAATTATAGAGCACTGTAAAAGTAGCAACTCTGACAAAGTAACTTTTTTATTTTGTAAGGGTAAATGCCCCAGTGTCAACAATTTGCTTGCACCCACTACCGCACCCTGTATAAAATAAAAATCAATACTTTAGTCCAGTTGCTCAAGACATAATTACCTATTGGAACCTTGTATCTTTGCCACTTGCTTAAAATATTGGCATTCTGTTTACAAAATCCTTGTTGGTAGGTATGTCATTTTAAATGACAAAAAAAAAATTTTTGTGGGATAGAGATACTGTGTTTTTGTGAGCAAGTAACAATTTATTAGAAACAATATTTTTTTTATTTTCATTGAAGTTTTTAATAAATGAAAAATAATATAAATAAGCGAATAAGATATTCAGATATATGTAGGAGATAATAGCATCTCTCTCTCTTCTCTTCTCATTTGACGACCTCTGTGGCTTAGTGGTGAGCGCGTTGGTAGCTCAACTAAAAGTTTTCAATGTTCCCGTGTCTGGATGTGTATTAAATATGTGTATCATATAATAAAAATCTCAAATATATGTATAGTATAACATATTAAATATATTTCCATTGTCTAGCATCTGTAACACAAGTCCTTTAGTTACTTAGCACTGAGCCACTGATGTGGTGTGAAGCGTCCATAGATATAATATTAACTAGCTATTTGACTGAGCTTTGCTCGGTAGTCGATAAAACACGAATAAAATGACATTTTCTAAAAATGATTTCTAGTTATATATATATACAAGAATTGCTCGTTTAAAGATATAAGATATCTCTGGTGATGAGACTTATGGCCGTTCCCAATATTCAATCTATCTCTAGTTTTGCCCGAAGAGATAGGAATAGCTCTCATTAGATATTAGAGACAAATATTTTATGTCAATTCAATGTTAGCTGCCATCGGTCGTATGTCAAACCAGAGATAGATTGAATATTTGGAACGGCCATTAATTGACTAAATAGTACAATCAGAGAAGTTGATTCCTAGGCAGATGGGGGACCTACGTAGTTTGATCATATTACGTCAAACCCAGCCGACATATCACAATTATTGAATTGACAATATGATCCGACCAAATGACGTTGGTCTGTCAACTGCCTTTTTTTACATGTGAAATTCTTTACGCATCTCCAGCGTATTGGGGCATCGGCCGGGGTATGTGGGACTCTCCGAGGAACTTGCCACTTAAACCCCATGGTGCTCCAGTCCCCGCTTAGGTATAGTTACGGGCACAACCAACCCACTACCACTGCAAGACTGTCAACTGTCTAGGAATCAATTTCCTTGATGGTACTTATAACTCTTGGTATCCTTATAAATAACTCTAAATGAAATCTATGTATAATTATTTTTCCAGATCATCAGGCAGCATTGCCCGCAAGGCTTTACAAGCTTTGGAGGCTTTGAACCTTGTTGAGAGGGTGCCCGATGGTGGCCGCATCCTCACCACAAGGGGCAGGCGTGATCTTGACAGAATCGCTGCCCAGGTCCGTCTAAAGGCCAAGCAAGCAGCAAAACAGAGTGTCATTGTTCTGTAATTTTACTTTAAATAATAATAAAAAAAGTACTGCTGTCTTTTAATTTAAAAGCTTGTTTGTGAAGTTTCGATTGTTATTTTTATTTCTAAATATACGAAGCTTATAAGTTAATCATAGACACAAAAGGGAATTAGATAGGATTATTATCCAGGTTTGAAATCCTATGGTCAAACTTCGTAAGCATTGGATAAAGGCAGTCATAGGGGCTAGGGCTTGTCTACTTAAAATGATGTGCCCCTCCCTCATTCACAGTACAAAACTTTTCATTTATATCAACTAGTGAAGTGGTGGGGCGCGTCATTTCAAATTAGACAAGCTCTACGAATATAAAAGCAGTGCAGTCTTCACGCATGCACGATAGATTTCATAATAATTATGAACACGTTACACGACCTAATCAGTTAATCACCTAACAGTAACAAAACTATTACCTTACTACCAGCAATACTCAACCTGCGGCATGCCAGGACCTTTCTGTGAAACATTCACGCTCACAGGCAAAATAGTACAAATTTTTAGTGAACGCGGGTTGGGGATAGCTGCTTTAGGGCCGATTTTTTAATCCTGAGATAAAAGGTCGGATAGTTAACTGAAGAATAAAGTTATTCGGTTGTTTAACCGTCGAATAAGTCAGTCAATTTTTCAAATGTTATTTGTTCCTCAACTAAAAATATCTGACCCAGTGGTCCCCAATCTTTTTTTCATGCGGGCCACAAACATGTATTAGTCTTGGTGTCGCGGGCCGCAACAAAAATTTTTTAGGGTTAAAAAATAACATTCTTCATAATTAACGCGGATAGCGGAATTCTGACCGAATTTTTGAAGTCTGGCAACTCGCACTTTACGCAGTTGAAACAAGGCAGACTCAGCCTCATTGTTTTTGGGTTATTTGTCTGTTTCGTTCGCCTGTGCGCATAATATTTTATTGCTTATTGAAAATAAAAAGACATGCTGTGACGAACAAAGACTTTTTGAAACACACCAACTGTATTAGGTGCCTGAGAGGATACCTCATACCTGTCTATATTTTATTGACTGTGTTTCGTGTTTGTGTTTCGTGCTTAATTTTAAATAAATGTAGCACAGATTCTTTTAAAAGTCTGAATCGACGCTGAAAATCTTTTGGATCCCACATGTCGAGTCTGCGGCTTACATACAGTCTGCATGGCGCGCGCCATCAGACTGTATGTAATTATTGTAAGCCGCAGACTCGATCACACAAAAAGTGTGACGTCTGCGGCGCGGCGCGCCTAAACTAAAACCGCATGGTCCCCAACATAGACTTAAAAAATATGTCCCCAACCTTTCTTTCAGACGGGCCACAGACATGTTTTGGTCTTGGTCTCACGGGCCGCAACAACATTTTTTTAGTGTTAAAAATAACGTTCTTCAAAATTAACGATTTTAAAGTGGAATATTTTTTCATGTCTTCCACGACGACTTTACATTATTTTGCCGGTGGGTATGAATTTCAAAATAGTTTAACATCACGCGGGCGCGCCGGGCGAGCCACAGGAATAGCTGCAATCTATATAGATCGAGGCCTGATCATTCCAATGAGTGAGCTATGTCCATTTGCAGTCCTGCACGGCGGACTGTCGTGAATGGGCCCTTTTAGAGCGTATTTTTACTTTTTTAGTACCGTAGCCGTAGTTGGGCTGCTATAGTTAAAAAAAAAAACCTTTATAAGATTGTGTGGCTAAGCGTACTAGTATGAGTATCATTAAATAAAAGAAGACTGTAATGAGTAATGATATTTGACAATGACATATCTTTTTTAATGGCACTTGACAATTGACAGTGACTTTGACATAACGAATGTCAGTTGGCACTTCGTAATTCGTATTTCAATTTTCAAGCAAAATATTATTTTTCAATTTTCATTCGTCATTGGTTCGCAGGGGGTGTGAACTTCTGTGTCGGTGAAAGCTCACCCACACATAGATAATTTTACACTAGTTGCGCTGGTTCGAATGTTTGCCACTATTAAAAAGAATCCATTATGGTAGTTTTATTTTTTCAATTTCATCATGTTTTCTTAGAAAATATTTGAATTGATTGATATTTCTGCAAATTGTTTTAGACAATTTAATTGGCAAAACATCAAAGTTGTTAAAGTTATCACGAACTAAATGCTATTTCATTCTGTGAACAAAATTAGAAATAAAATATTTGTATTTTCATAGACATCTGTACTGGCAACATAAATAGTTACTTCGTTAGCTGTGGTTAGTTTATTTTCAAGTTAAATTGTGAGGTTATATTCTTGAATATTTTCTCATATTTTGTTCATTAGCAGCAAATTTACGCTAAGTTGACTATAATTATGTCCTCCGTAAAACCCTGTGTGTGTTTTTATGCCAGTTATAAGCTGAGACACTTTTTAAATTGAAAAATAGACTCCTGCCATGTTTATGTTGTTGTGTGCTTAAGTGTTTTGTTTTTATTGAAAAATTGACTTCGAAACTATTTTTATTGTGCGTTAAACAATCAAATTAAGAAATTGATTCTAATCCTAATGTGATAAAGTGTTATTGAATTTCACGCAATTATGATTCATGTGCCTTACCGGAAGTCAATGAAAGTTTCCTTGGGAATAAATAAAAATTTTAAAAAATTGTATAAATCTGTTTTATTTCTATTTGTTTTTATGCGATAACTGAAAGAGTGGATCTGTCAGAATATATAATATATTCTGATAGTTCCATTCTTTCGAATTAATTAATAAAGAGTACCGCCACCCCACCCAGCTAAAAATTCAAATTTCCCGCCACAGAGGAATAGTAGAATTTTAAATTTCCCGCCAGTTGACGTCATCGCCACTTCAACGCCCTCTGCCCCTATTTCGCAGGTACTAAAGGATTTGAGGGGTACACTTTTTTCTATGAAGTTCCGCTTCTTCTCCTTGTGAGCAGTGTGACCATATTTAGCAGAATTCTGCGATTTTAGCAGAATATGACCCCCAATTTAGGCCTTAGCATAATATGTCGCATAATAGAAAAAGTTGACAGATTTTAGCAGAATCTAAAAAACTTTAGCAGAAATTTAACAGAATTTGACATTTTATGAGTTAACTGAAGTTTATTTCAAAAATCTACCCATTTCCAATTTGTATACATAGGTGCGGTTTTTTCTTGTTGTGCTGGTCACCCTTTTCAATTCAGGGGAACTCCCGAAACATGCGTAAACATAGTTTCTCAATTTCCTAATTTGGTAAAAGTATTTAATTTGGTAAAGGTATCTGACATACAAACTATTGACACCGAATACAGAGAACTAAAATTGGACAAAGCGGTGAGCGATCTGCTAGAAATGGGAGGAAGTTCTGATTCCACGCCTATGAACATGGAAAGATTTTGGGGCCACATTGCAAAAATGACTAAGACAGATGGTACTAAAAAGTATCCACACTTGGTATATTTTGCTAAGGCCATGATGATTTTACCTATGTCCAATACAGCCTGTGAGCGTATATTCTCTCAGGTAAATAATATTAAAACGGACTTAAGAAACAGATTTAAAAATGAACATGTTTCTGCAATTCTTCACGTTAAGCAAGCAGTGAAAGAGGAAGGTTGCATAAATTTTACGCCATCAAAAAATATGGTTAAAATAACCCAAAACTCGACAGCCCTCTATAAAAACATTAACATGACTGAATCTAGTAACTAGGTATCTTTAATTAATAAAAAATAAATACATAATACAGCCAGTTTTATTTTACTAATTTCCATCCCTATCCTTACTAATACTTATAAATGCGAAAGTAATCTGTCTGTCTGTCTGTTACGCTTTCACGCCTGCCTAACCACTGAACGGATTTCGATGAGGTACAGAGACAGATAAAAGCTTGGGAAAGGACATAGGCTACCTTTTATCTCACTACTGGACATGCGCGCGATAACGTGAAGTCCATGCGAGCGAAACCGCGGGCAGAAAACTAGTACAAAATAGAGATATAATTCGTTAGCAGAATTTTAGCATTTGTTACAAAAAGTTTAGCATATTTTAGCAGATTTTAGCTGAGCAGATAGCATAATGGCTTATTTAAATCTGGTCACACTGCTTGTGAGTATAGTATTCGTTGTTGGTTCGTCATTCGGGACAAAGAGGATGTAAACTGTATACTACGTAACAAGAGGTCGGACTTAGAAGAAAAAAAATAAACATCCGTTATTTTTTTAATTTGAAACTGAAGTTAAAATTTTTAAGTGCAAAACCTTTCACTCTAAACATACCAAAAATTAAAAAAAATAAATTAAAAAATAAATAAGCTCAAATAAATGTTTTGTTTCTATAAAAATTATTGTACACAGCTAAATAAATAGGCTAATAAGGTAAATTAAACAATAAAACAGATTGAATCCACAAGCTTTTGTTGATTTCTATTACTCAATATTATAATATTACAGTACAGTTTTATGTATTTTATTTATAAATATAATAGAATAGCTGTCTATGCTACTCTACTAACTACTTGATTGGCTTACACAGTAAACTCTATATAGGGAGGGGATTAAAGCTGCGCGTCCACCAGGTCAGAATCGGGGCGTACGGTGCGGACTGCGCGTCGTGTCGTCATATATATTTTGTTAGGCGCAGAATGACGTTCCAGTACTTCTAGTGCAGTTCACAGTAATCAGTACCATACATACAAAGCAACAAATCCGTCCGCTGCATACCCACGCAGTATGCTCCGATCCCGATCCAGTAGACGCGCACCATTATACATGTAACACACTTAAGTATCATTACTTTGTTTTGTTACACCCTGTATACGACAGCTGAAATCTATCGCGTGGGCTCAGGCCAGCTGCATACCACCTCACGTCTTGATCAGAGGATTTTTCCTTGGTGGCCGTACCACTCATAATCCCATACCTTCCTTCTCCAGCTATTGCTTGCAGACTAAAATGTTGCAAACTAGTATAGGGACCTAAAAATCTGAAATTAATGAAACATTTTTCATTTACTACATTTCCATACAGTTTACATAAATTATTAATCCTTCAGGCCCCGCGCGAGCACCGGTGATCGCGACAACAATAGAATACAATAGCAATTCCTGGAAATTCCGACTGAAGTATTAAGTATACTTATCAACCTCATGTATTATTACAATAAAACAATATACACATTTTAACATTTTCCAAATTAACTGCATACTGATATACATTATAATATTTTCTATGAAATAATAATCTATCTTTTTCATATTAATATAGTTTATGTTGTAAATTATTGTACAAATATGCAAATAATACTGCGACATACTTTGTATTAGAATATGGTATGACATAGTTATGTTTTGCTTCAATTTATCAATTTACGGTTACATTTACATTTTACAATGGCTTACCTTTCGTTTTTCATTAATTAATCCACTTAATTTACAATTTTTGTATGAGTTGCTACAAAATAATTTTCACAAAATGAAAATCGAACTTTGAATTTTAAACTCCTTCTTCGTCTTTTTTCTCATGTAGTTTATATTCTCTATGGTCTTTTTTATCAGCCAATCACAGTCGACCTTGCACAGATTATCTGATTGGGTACAGTTGCTACGTTTAAATTTGGAACCCAAATTTTTTTTTGTTCGGGAATTTCGTCCACCTGATTCGGGAGTGAACTGCGCTTCGAGTAGCCTGTTCAGCAGTATTGTAATTTGTTTAAATATTTAATAATTAAATCGTCTAGAGTTGCTTCAGGCCGGTTATTTATAGCTTCGATAATTGCAGTGATGTCAAAATGCTAGCGGCATTAATGCCCAAGTGCGTTCTAATATTGACAATAACTTTCGTGTCTTGTTTGTGTGAAAATTATGGATTTTATGAAAAATCCCTGTACGTGGCCGATGAGCAGAGCCATGCTCGAAAACTGCATATCATTAATAGGCATACGGACTGGAATGAAGACCTAGGCTTGGCTAGAAAGAAGCGCGATGCCACGGCGGTGCCACCAACACCGTTAGGAAAGAACATTTCTACGTGGGTAAGTGTTGTTGTTAAAATATATATTTTCTTTGTTGTTTTCGTTCTAATGTTAGCATGACAAAAGATTATCGATAAGCGGCTTACCGGCGTCGTTATCGTGGTCTATGCGATAAATCACCTAGCTTTCTTATTTATATAAAGCACCGACGAAATTTTAATTCTATTTTCAAATAAAAAGAGAGGGAAAAATAAAAACAGGTAGGTACTCTGTAAGGTCAATTTGTTTACAAGACTTCTGAAGGACATGTTTACCTTTCTATTATTAAATGCTAATGACTTGCTTTATTTTGCAACAAACAAAATTTGGCAATGATGTACATAAAAGTTACATCTTATACAAAATATACAATACAGTGTAAACTCTATATAACGTCACTGAAGGGACCATGCATTTTATGACGTTATAGAGAGTTGTCGTTAAATGGAGAGAAGGAAAATCAAAGAATTTCCGTCAATATACAGTGATTTTTTTCCCTAACCGTATTTAACGGTTCAGAAGTTTATGAGCAACTGAGAATATGACAATGTTTAGATATTTTTAATGTTCAAAAACAGTCTACACATGCAAGCAATCCCAATTTGTAAACAAAAGAATGAATTTCTTAGAAATTTTGGTATGCATGATGCCGAAAGTCAAGTTCATTGCGGGATAGGATAGTAAAGCGACAAAAAAATGTACATACACATAGCTGCGCAGTTTCTACTAATATTAGTAACTTAAAAGGTACTTTTTATTACTCAATCGCTGTGATTTTGTCGTTATTGAGAGTGGGAGTGATGCTATACAGAGTGTATCATTGTATGGTAGACAAGCTAAACAAACCAAAGTCAAATTATATCGACGCTTTAGAAGTTTGTCGCTAAATGGAGTGACTCGTTATTGAGAGTGGGAGTGATGCTATACAGAGTGTATCATTGTATGGTAGACAAGCTAAACAAACCAAAGTCAAATTATATCGACGCTTTAGAAGTTTGTCGCTAAATGGAGTGACGTTACATGAAGTTTACACTGTACATACTTAATACTTCGATTGTGTATTCTTGGAAATCTATTATTATTTTATTGTGTCTCGCTCACCGGTGAGCTTATGGGGCTTGATGGATTAATAAAGTCTTGTATGTGTAACACAGAGCATAAAACGTATTCCTGTTTTAGAACTATAAATGCTGAATAATTCACATATTTTATTAAAAGCCTTTTATTATTATCACCATTGAATAAAATAAATATATTATACTATTTTTAAAAAATATGTTATAAGTAATTGGTTTATATGCTTGAAAGATCATTAACCTTCTATTTTATGTGTTAGAATAATTCAAAAATATTTTTTTTACTTATTTTAGAATACAATGTTTTATTTAGTAAACTCGAAATGTTTTACTATAATAATATATACTTTTTGACTGTTTTTTTTTTAAAGTTCTGTCTATGTTATTTTTTCAATTAGTTACATTATGCCGTCTATTAAAAGAAAATGTTTCTAAAAGTTGTAATCAACTTTACAACGTTACCTACATTATGTTATATTATAATATTGTTTCAATAAGATTAAGTGTCACATATTTTTGTTAGTAAATGATAATGAATTAATAGGTCAAAGATTATTTCTTTGTCTGTGATTGTGTAATATTATGTAGTCAAAACTAATGCTGAATATTTGAACTTGACAATTCCTTTGTTTCCAGCATAAGTTTACTTTCATTTGTATAGTCTGTATAGATTATAAATGCGAATGTATCTATGTCTGTCTGTCTGTCTGTCTCGCTTTCACGCCAAAACTACTGAACCGATTGTAAAGAAATTTTGTACACAGTTAGTCTAAAGCCTGAGAAAAGAGAAAAAAGCCTGAGCGCCGTGCGTCTCCTACATCACGCTATCGCTTGCTCATAAGTCTTTCTATAAGACGTGGTACCACGTTTAAATGCGTTTTTCGATACTTTCGATTGTTCTTCACGTTGATAATGCATAACTCACTACTCAGTACTTCATCTATGTAGTGATGAGTAACGTAACCTTAAACCTACCAATCTATGATAAATAGTTTATGGGTAAAGCTAAAGTTATTAAATATTCTACGAAGTCGCAGGCAACAGCTAGATTAACATAAAAAAATAAACAATTTTTACAAAAGAGTAAAAAAAAAAAACAAGAGACACTTTATTTTCTTCTTATTTTTTTTTATTCTAACTTTTCAGACTACCCACCTCAACGACAGTCATCAACAGTTGATGGTGCACTGGGTTGGGGAGGGATCCAATGTGATCATCTGCCTGGCAAGAGATTCCAGTCCGAGAAATAAAGGAGCGCTTACACCATCTGCTCTTTACATCTCATATGACTATGGCAAGAATTTCACGAACAAGACGGAGAGTTTCCGCCTTGGTGATGAACCTAACAGTGGCTATGCACAGCTGGACAAGTTCTTCAACCATCCAAAGTATCCAGAGTTTGTAAGTTATTATTCTTTTGATTTATTTACACCAGATCAAGGGCTATGTTTTCGCGAAATTCGTGTCGTGGCTGATATGCTATTCGTTTTTCTTGATCTGTTCTTGATTGATTAATTGTCTATAGGTATGGAAGATTATATTTGAATTACCACGTGTACTAGGTACAAAATATTTTTTCTTTTACTAAATCACTCCATAACGTGTTTATCATTATTATTTACAAAATATCCATACTTCCATACTATCCGTACTATAATTATTACTGTCTGTCTGTCTGGCGCAACATAGTTGCGGGCAGCAACTAGTAGTATTACATTTAAATTATATATTATAAATAAAAATAAATCTAAATACAAATAATAAGTATTTAGTTTTATTTTTATTTATAATATATAATTAAGGTCAGATTACCTTATATTAAAAAAAAAACAACAACAAACAATAGCACGTTGCACCATACAGACAGACAGTAATAATATTAGTACGGATATTATGGAACTATGGATATTTTACAAATAATAATGAAAAACTTGATATGCAGTGATTTTGTAAAAGAAAAAATATTTTGTAGTACGCGTGGTAATTCAAATATTAATCTTCCATACCTATGGATGATTAATTCAATCAAGAAAAACGAATAGCATAGCAATTTCGCGTTATGGACTTTTTGTGATTGCCAGAACGCGTCGTGGCTGTTTCACTGTGACCACAACGCGTTGTGAGCCATTTTTTCGCTCATTGAACGATTTCGGTCTTTGAGCGTAACATAAGCACTAAATTGAATTCCAGCACATTCCAGTGCCTGCTTACATTCTTCCAGTAGTAATCCAGTGCTGGATGAAATCACTGGATTGGAATAATGTAAACCAGCTATTGGGAATGTCAACTGCAGCAAAAATAAACCACCAATGCTGTAACTATGCTTATTAACTAGTAATGGCTACAGTACATTGTCTTAAAATAAGTATAATTCACAAAGTGCAATAACTAAGGTTCAATGACACCATACATACGGAAGATCAGGTATTTACATGTTGCTGATAATGTCAAGTATCAAATGGATTGGAAAAGTGAATGTCATTAACCTTCAATGATAAAGTATGAATAACAAAGTGACTCATGTATTTTGTACACAAAATCCTGCGCGTGCTTTCTTCATTATTTTGGTGCGAATGTCACCTAATACTCAAGGTAGGATTAACAATATTAAAAAGCTTGTAGCAATTGCTATGGAGTATAGGCATTGGGCCCCGTACATTTTTGGGGCCTTGCGCTTGTTTCAACGTCTAGTCTGTGTCCTAGGCAGTCGTGAATTGCGTTCAGCTATCCATTTGCCAAAGGGCCTCAAATCTCAATGTGAAGCGCACGTAGCACGTGTTATGAGTTCTAAATGTAAAAAAAAGTCTAGAGTACACAGTACTTACAAGTTACAACTCAGTGGTCTAGAGCGCCACACGCCGCGCCGGTCGGTCATTTCACTTCGAAATAATAGGCATGATGACTATTTTTTTTTCTTATAAGTAATTGAAAGACCTTTAAAAAATAGAAACATCGGTGAAAGAATTACTCTGATAGCTTAAAAATTCACCAAGATATGACAATTCAAACATCTCATAAAATGGACCTGCCTGAAACGCTCCATACAAAATGCAACTCGATTATGACGACTCACCATAGTCACCGGCTACACGGTCAATTTTTCATCAATCTGATCCACCAATCTGGTGTCAATCTGATTGACGGAATATTGATGGTTATAAATAGTTCAAATTAAAAATACGATCAATCCATCAATCCGTGGCGTACACGATCAAATTTTCGTCAATCAGTACCAGATTGATGGATCAGATTGATGAAAAATTGACCGTGTAGGCGCTGACTAAGTCACCGGCTACACGGTAACTTTTTATAACCATCAATATTCCGACAATCAGATTAATGGATCAGATTGATGAGAATTTGACCGTGTAGCCTGTGACTATGAGCTGTTTGTAGGCATCGCGGGAGATTTTTGTTCGATATTAATTATTGCGTTTATGAAAGTGGTTTCATAACAAAACATAAGTTATCGAACAGTATACAAATATTAAGAAATTTAATTGAAAAAAAAATCGAGTTGAATATCCAACTCTGAAGGCGCATAACAAAAAAAAAAAATACAAAAGCTATCAAGCTGAAATTTTGGAAACACTTATTTTTTACCGTTATTTCTTTATTTTAATAACAAAATTCTCTAATTTTTGACCTTGTCATCATGCCAATTATCATGTTTACAGTTGTGTTAATAAAAAAACGTGTGGCACTCGAGGACTGCCACAGTAAAGCGCCGCACCGCTGTGCCGGTCGTAGTGGGGCGTTGTTAGGTTTTTTTTTGTTACGGAAATTATTGATTCGGTCTCCGCGCTCGGAGCCCGCAATAAATGCTATGCAATAGCTTAAAACACACATCATCTATTATAAATTTATAATTCTTAGAATTAATATTATAATTCTTAGAATTAATATTATAATTCTGCATTCGAATCGCCTATTCAAGGTTGTTAGTTTATTTATTACATTGCATTGTGATTTGTGATAAGGAAAAGTCAGATGTTCTTGCTACTGTTAGCTTAATAGAATCGATATTTCTATATTTTGTAACTATCCGTGTAGCGATCGATTCGAATTCAAGATAAGAGTACTCTATAACCCAATCAAAAAAAAAAAAAAACCGAATTAAGTAGATCACAAAGAAATTATAATACAATATACCGCCATTAATCTATTTTGGCCATCATGGATAACCATAGGGGCGACAAAGGTCAAAATTTTTGGTTTTTCGTCAAAAACTAAAAAACTATGCATTGTAGCAAAAATATTTTATGATGACATTAAAGCTTATTAAATTATCTATAAATTAGATTCTATACAGTTTTTCTAAATTCTCATCTGTTTTCGAACTACACGCTCAGGAAAAATGAAAATTCAAAAACGCTTTATTTTAAAATATTCCTTTCT
Source organism: Lysandra bellargus (assembly GCA_905333045.1). Taxonomy (NCBI): domain Eukaryota; kingdom Metazoa; phylum Arthropoda; class Insecta; order Lepidoptera; family Lycaenidae; genus Lysandra; species Lysandra bellargus. Next base: position 6,542,575 of record HG995354.1, read on the forward strand.
ATTTCTGTTTGAATAATAGCTTTATCGCTTCTGTGCTTTGTTCAGTGAGTGAGAGGACCTCACTTACCGAACCCTACATCTCTCATCCCTTCACCCATCCCCTCATCACACCCCTTAAAGTGGCAACGCACCTGTAGCACCCCTGGTGCTGCAGACGTCGTAAAGGCATTATGGTAACCATTTTACATCAGGTAGACCATATTTTTTGGCCAGATTAGTTATTTGTATAAAAAACATCAGGAATCATCGGGAATGAGCTGACCCCTCAAGAGTGAGGGTTGAAAAATGAAGGTAATATCTTGACGCCAAGAACAATAGACGACTTACCAAGCTTATCTGAGGCTTTACTAATAACAATATTTTGTCGCTGCAAACAGAATTAAAAAAGGAATAACTACATAATATTTAAAATAAAGTTTTTTTTTAATTTTTACTTTTCCTGAGCTTGTAGTTCGAAAACGGATGAGAATTTGGAAAAACTGTATAGAATCTAATTTATAGAGAGTTTTATTATTAGTTAGTTAGTTAGTTTAATTATTAGAGCCTTAATGTCATTATAGAATATTTTTTGCTACAACGCATAGTTTTTTTTAGTTATTGACGAAAAACCAACAATTTAGACTTGTCGCCCCCACCTCCCGCCGGCTCACCTCCTAGACGTCAGGACTTTTAGGCCGGTATAAATTGTCAGTACTCGTACTTCGGTCTCAAGACACGGTTCAGGCTCTGTGATTGGTTGGCTGTCAAAATTTGGACCAATCATAGAACCGAACCGCGTCTTGAGACCGGGTCGCATCTTAAATACTATTTTTACCTGCCTTAGTATGTTTTGTCATTAACCACCCTGAATAAGTTCCAGCAGAAATTGCTTAGGTTCCCGCTCAAGCACTCTACCTTGTTGACTGGCCTAATATTAGATATCAAAACACGTTTTTACACAACATCAAAATAATGGAACCAGTGCCGTAAATAGCCTTTTTAGCGCCCTGTGCGAGCTTCTTTATCTGCACCCTTGTTTTTTAACCGACTTCCAAAAAGGAGGAGGTTATATTATGTTCGGCTGTGGATATTTTTTACTACATTGGGAAACATTTCTGGGTGCAACGGGAACTCATCGAGAGCAATTCGAAAAAATAAGAGTCTGCCTAGGCACTGGTTGCACCGCCCTATTTACGGCACTGAATGGAACTAACAAAATACTTTTCATTTCATGGAACACCAAAAAGACAATGGAAAAGACCAATCTTTTTTAATAGTCCTTTTTTAAAAGAATGATATTATGCAACTTAGGTCCTGTTTCACTACTTCCTGATGAAGTGCCGGATAGGCTATCCACAACTTATTTGACAGATTCTCCATACTATCTGTCGAGTTAAGTGGTGGATAGCCTATCCGGCACTTATCAGGAAGTGGTGAAACAGGCCCTTAATCTAATATTCCTTTTCAGTGTGTCTTCATCGACTCGACCAACAAGAAACTCTACTATACTCGTGACAACGGCAAAACGATCTTCCGATCCGACCTAACGTTCCATCCCAGCGAGCTTGCTTTCGATGAAGATTATCCCGATAAATACGTTATCTTGGACAAAGTCGACAATGGAAGAGACGTGAGTATTTCGGTCCTTCCCCAAAATCCTACCAGTAAAAAGTAAAAACCTAAAGCTGGCTTCCTGAGTAGTTATCTATTTTCATTATAAATAAGCTGTTACTTTTCATTACAACGAAATTAAAATTGTTAAGTGTGTTTCGTTGCCCACGAACCCCTAGTGATATCTCAGAATACAGTGATATGTAGTCAGCAAACTTATAATCTCATTAATCATTATACCCACATATTCAGGAAAATGTTCACTAAAAGCTGTCTGTTTTAACAAGATCGGGCAAAAAAGCCCTTATTTCAACAGAGAATGAAGCGACGCCAAAAAGAGAAGTCTTGGCAATCTATGTATGTATTGTATGTTTGTACGTTCCTTCGCAATACATAAACTACTGATCCGATTTTGATGAATAATGCGTCGATAGATTTATGCCATTTATGTACTATAGCTTTTCACTTTTAATTGTAAGCAAAGCAGCGATTATAAACGAGCTTTATTTGCAGCTATTCATAACGTTAGACGGAGGGAAGACCTTCAAGCAGATCGGTAGCTACATCAAGGCTTTCTACTGGAGTTCTGGAGCTGGTTTCCCGAAGATGTTTTACGTGGAGCGCTGGAAGCCAGGTGGCAATAGCTCTGTCCTGGCCTTCTTTGACCCAGTCCATCCCACGGTTCTGGAACTGTTCAGCGACGCTAAGGACTTCCAGATCAAGGGAGACTACATGTTTGCGACTAGACAGAAAGACGTGAGTATTTTTTATTAATACTTATTATCAGTAAGTACTAAGTGCTTGAGTACTTGTATTATATGGCTGAAGAGTTTAGTTATTAGTATTATAAAGCTTAAGTGTTTGTATTCACTAATTTCCATGAACTACTGGACAGATTCTTATGTAACTAAGCGCAGATGTAGAGTTGAAAATGGGGAAGGACATATTATGTATGTTTTTTGCAGGAATATGTACGGTTCTCGTGAAATTCCTTATTTAAATGGGTGGATTTGCGCGAAACATCTAGATAGTCATATTTAAAGTTTCCTACGTCCTTGTACTATCAGGGAAGTTGATTCCTATGCAGATGGCGGACCTAAGTCATGTGGTCGGCTTATGTCAATTCAATGTTAGCTGTGATCGGTCGGCTGGGTTTGACGTAACGCGACCAAATTACTTAGGACCGCCATCTGCATAGGAATCAACTTCTCTGATAGTACATTATATGTCCATGTTATCTGAACCCTCTGCGATTAAGGGTCAATTCAGACCGCAACGCGATGAGGCGAGGCGAGGCGCGGCGCGGCATAAATTTGTATGGATTTGACAGATTTCAATTGCGTGAGACGTCTTGCGAATCTGTCAAATCCATTAGATTTATAAATGCATCTACGCGTCGCGTTGCGGTCTGAATCAACCCTAAGGCTGCGTCCCCATCAGACACGGCACGGTGCCGTCACCGTGTTACGGCACGACGCCGCCTCCGTGACACGGTACGGCACCGTACCGTAACACGGTGCCGCGTACGGTGCGTCCCTATTCAGTAGATATTTGCGCTCGAACGAGATTGCTTGTCTGCATATGGATCGCGAAAGAATTATCCTCTTGTTGTTACTAAAACGAAGATTGAAAAAGAAATAGAAACAGAGGAAATTTTGGGTCAATTCGTATTACAAATTACTTACAAACTTAATAATTAAGGGGGCTCCCAGACAAAAAACATAATTTTTTGGTTATTTTTCTCTATAATAATGGTACAGAATCCTTCGTGCGCGAATCTAAGTCGCACTTGGCCAATTTTTATGTGTTCCAAATAAGTGCCTCGTTTAAGTTTGGACAAAAAATTTGTTCGGAAGTTTCACCCAGAATAGGGGCGCGCGGTGCACCGTACGCGGCACCGTGTTACGGTACGGCGCCGTGCCGTGTCTGATGGGGACGCAGCCTTAGACGTAAGGGAACAGAAACACAGTACACATTTTCGTTAATATTGTGTACTTACTAGTAGCAGTACCTTATAGCCGATAAAAATAGTGTTTACTCTCACTTTGATAAGATAACCTTTCACCCAAACAACAAACAGTAATACCTCTCACTACATAACAAAACAGGTTAGCAACTTAGCAATACTAGGTGATAAAGAAGCAATTATTCTTATTACGTGATAAAAACGCCTCCTAGAGTCCATTCAGAGTTATTTTTCCTTGGAGTTTCTATTACAATGAGTCTTATGTACTCAGCATAAGATTGTTAAAGTTATTATAACTGTAGTAGGTAAGTAGATAAAAAATGCGTAAGTCAAGTTCATTTCCAGCGGAATAGATAACGTTCACTCTCGGTCTGGCATTGTATCGAGTTTCGCGCATCCGTCCTACGTCACTTTGTTTCGTGTGACTCAAATGTTTAGGGGCGTTATTGGGAATTTTTTGAACAAAATATTTTTTCCTCATAACATAAACATAATCCATACTTACTTAATATTATAAATGCGAAAGTGTGTCTGTCTGTCGTCTGTCTGTCTGTCCGTCTGTCTGTCTGGCCGTCTGTCTGTCTGTTATCTCTTCACGCTCAAACCGCTCAACAGATTTTGCTGAAATTTGGCGTGGAAATTCTTTGAGTCTCGGGAAAAGACATATGATACTTTTTTATCCCGGAAAAATCTACGGTTCCCGCGCGATAAACGAATTTTGGAGCAACGGAGTTGCGGGCATCTTCTAGTATTAAGTATGTTAATTATAGGTCATAGGATCTTGGAATTAGGTCAAGCTAAAGCCGACGCAACGTATCACAATTCACACGTCGATATTTCAAATGTTTTCGAATAGACATTCCTCCTTTTTTTCGAATTTTAAATTGCGATTGTTTTTTTTTCTTTGAAGTCTTATTTTTAAAAGTAAATGTTTTACTTCCTACTTTTCAAGGACATAAATACAACAAGAAAGCATTTTAGAGCTAAACTCTACCCAGTGTATAAATGTTATGTTTTATAAACCTTATTGTTAGCGAGGTGAATCAAGTACTGCATTACGCTAAGTTTGAAATGCAACTCTCGCGTCATTTTGAGACCATTTTGCTGCGTGTTAGGGTCTACACAGACAGACCGCATTTCAACTGCAATCCAACTGCAAATTGCAGTTCAAGGGCAGTTTGAATGCAGTTGACACGACTGCAATACGACTGCAATGGAACTGCAAACCAAACAGTTCACACGACTGCACGCCGACTGCAACTGAACTGCAATCCGACTGCGCGTTTGGTTTGCAGTTCAGTTGCAGTCGTGTCAACTGCATTCAAACTGCACTTAAACTGCAATTTGCAGTTGGATTGCAGTTGAAATGCGGTCCGCCTGTGTAGACCCTAAGACAACATTAAGGCGCTATATTGAAAACTGTCCTTTCTGACGTATACTATAGGACCCTCAGAAATGTTACAATTCTGGTAATGAGATATACATATCTTCATAGCCTTATCTAGGTTTGAGAAGAACTAGAAACACGATTAATGTATTTTGCCTCGATACATTTAATTTTCGAAATTACCTCTTAAAGATACGAAATTTGAAGATTATTTTTAAACGAAAATGGATGTATTGTAGGAAATTAGTCTAATTGATAGACACCTTTGCAACTCAAAATCGTATAGAAGCATTTTGCTTAAATGCTCCTAGTTATTTTTTAAATGATTATAATTACGTTTTTTCGCATGTTTTCCGAGCGAGCCGATAGCTTCTGGCCGCAGCGTATTCACGACTTTATAGTCATACAAATTAAGTATAAAATTGCCCTTGCGGTAAAATTACTTTCGATATAGCGCCTTAAACCACATCAAATTTTGCCTCATTTGGCGGTCGCCATCTGATTCTGATCATATTATTCTGATCATATTATTTTATGTCTGTGACTTACGCTTACGATGTTTCAGTATGTGAAATTAATGTCATGTTATATCTGCGTAATAAATGCTAATAATAATTTAAAAATGAATGATTCATGAGACAATGTGGGTCGTAAGTTGTAGCCTTGTAGGTATATAACTGCAGACACTATTGTGGTTTGCACATTAAAATGTTGGAACTATGGTCAAAATACTGAATACTAAATTACACTATCTTCGGATAAAAATCCCTAAATAAATATTAAAGATTAATACTTCAGTCGGAATTTCCAGGAATTGCTATTGTATGCTATTGTTGTCGCGATCACCGGTGCTCGCGCGGGGCTTGAAGGATTAAAAAGAAAAATAATTTCATTATACAGTATTCACTCCAGAAGCAGCGGATTCACAAAGGAAAGCGGATTCACAATTTTTTTAACCGAAATCAAACTTAAAAACATTGCCATTAGATGACGCTTTCTAGCTCAATATGCTTCGACTATAGCATAAATAAAACTGTTATTACCTATCCCAAATTTCACTAAACACCTCAAAAGTATTGACACTTACAAAGGAAAGGAACTTTATAAAAAAAAAAAAACACTTAGGGCCTGTTTCACCACTTCCTGATAAGTGCCGGATAGGCTATCCACAACTTTTGACAGATTCATCATACTCTGTCAAGTTAATCCTTCAGGCCCCGCGCGAGCACCGGTGATCGCGACAACAATAGAATACAATAGCAATTCCTGGAAATTCCGACTGAAGTATTAAGTGGAGGATAGAATCTGTCAAAAGTTGTGGATAGCCTATCCGGCACTTATCAGGAAGTGGTGAAACAGGCCCTAAAAGTAGGTTTATTACTTGAGGAAGCTATCTCTCAATATTATGCTTCCATAACATAATTATTTACCAACATATTGATACAATAGCTCAATATAGAACATAGTTAAGGTCAAAGGCCAAGCGTGATTTGTACCGAACTCTCCAGAGCGCGAGGATCAAATTGGCCGTATTATTCAATTACCCACTTCCCCGGCCGCCATTTTGGATTCCCTGATGCAATACGTTGCACCTCTCAAATTGATTTATTGTAAAATTTTATCGTTACGTCCTAAGTGGATCGTGTAAGGTAAAAGTTAAAACACTCAATTTCTTGTCAATTTAGAAGTTCATCCATACTAATATTATAAACGCGGAAGTGTGTCTATCTATCTGTCTGTTCCTTCGTCACGCCCAAACCGCTAAACCGATTTAGCTGAAAAGGTATAGGGATACTTTGAGACCCGGGAAAGGACGTAGGATACTTTTTATCCCGGAATAAAGTACAGTTTCCCCGGTGGCCCGCGTAACTATAGGGTTGCAGCCTGCAGGGCTGGCAAAAGCAGTATACATTGTTTTATTACTAACTTTCCTTACGATTTAAAACGAATTTTGGCGTAACGGAGTTGCGGGCGTCATGAAAATAAAATATAATTGAAAAAAATATCAAAGGACTACCTAAAAACTTGAATACAATAAAATTTGCTAGTTAAGTATAATAACATTAGCAAATACGGCCTAAGAATTATAAGTAAACAGCTGAGTCTAATGTTACAGACTGGCGACTACAATGCATAATAATTGAGAACGTGAGTGGAAGAATCGAACAAGTAACATTTCGTAACATACAGACAATAACGAATTTTTTCCCATGTTACTTTCATAAAACTTGTAACTTACCTACGTCATAACCTAGCTAATATATCTGGCTATACATATAATCTACAGTTTTTCTATTTCTAATTATTTTTCCGGTCCTAAGGCCTCCATATAAGCAAAAAAAACGGCAAGTTTCTTTATGTTACTTACCTTATTCTTCCACTTACGTCTTGAATTATTATTATCGTTGACATCTGAGGTGAATGACTCTAACTATGTGTTTTATATGTATGCGTAAGATATATTATTTAAATTCTAATTACGAGTATTAAATTCTGTACATAAAGTTCAAGTTACAATAGAGTCGAAAATCACACGAGTGTAGAGTTTTTAAAAACCTTCCGACTTTCAACAGTTTTTTTTGCCTACTACGAAAATATATTATTTATTTTGTCCATAGTTTTAGCTAAGGTTTTTTCAGAGCTCTGAATTGTGTGTATTCTGTCCTAAAAATTCTTTCGGATTTTAGATATCAGTTCCAGTATTGTTTGCAATAGATTTCGTCCACATAAATGTCGGTAGTACGGTACAGGATACTCTGATTCTACCATTTATTCCAATTATATTATAGCTTCGACCTAGCGGGGATTCTAATAAACAGCAAACGTACAACGATTTTTGCAGTTTTGATTAATCAGAATCTTATAGTTTGTCTTGACTTTTAACATTTCCAGGCGTTTATTGTACACAAAATGCATCTTAACCGTATGAAAGTAGTAGAACAGAGAATAGAGATATATCATACGTTAGTGCGTGGATCTCCACAAACTGTCGTATGATCACATCACGTGTTGACTCGCAGGAAGCCGCTTAAGAGGTTTCATAAATAACAAACTCGATTACAATCAGACTTAAGTGTTAAAGAAGTCCTACACTATAAGTGCGTCTTACATAATTTGTTATGAAATATTTGTCGCTTAGAAAAAACAATCCACACTAATATTATAAATGGGAAAGTGTGCCCCTACTCTGTTTGTCTGTCCGTCTGTTTCTCTGTCTGTTACGTCTTCACGTCTAAACCGCTGAACCGGTTTTGCTGGGTATGGGGATACTTTGAGTCCCGGGAAAGGACATAGGATACTTTTTATCCGGGAAAAAATGTACGCTTCCCGCTCGATAAAGGAATTTGGGCGCAACGGAGTGCGGATGTCGTCTAGTACTTAAACGTCTAGTACTTAAAGGTCCGTATACGAAATTTGCCGATTTCGCTGATTTTACAGACGCGATTTAACAGTTAAAATACAGTATTTCTATAAGTTTTAATGCACAACATGTAAGATCATTTCAATTATATTCTAATGTTGGAGCTAGATTTTTTATTTTTTTAAGTATTTTTAAATAATCCAACTCAAACACGCGACAGTTTTGTGATTTTTGCTGTAAAAGGTTTAGAATATCACCTGTTTATGGATTGTATTGACGTCTTAACGGTATGAAAAAAATACAATGTACTGTTGAGAAAGTCGTCTATAAAATGTTGGAATTATTTTTTACGACTTTAATATGAAATAGTTGAGTAAAAAAATATGTAACTCGGCAAAATTTTAGAGAAAGTGGGCAAAGAATTGCTGTTAATTTCGGTAATTTGGAGCTGTAATTCATAAAAATAAAAAGACAGAAATAATCTATAGATAAAATTCTATCCAATTCGAGAAAAAAAAAAACAAATTGTGCCATAAAAACACGATTCAAAACAACCTAAATCTCATATTATATTACTCGCCGCAAGTTCGAGTCGGCTTTCCACGCTTAAAAATATTTTAAATCTAATAATTAATATATATATTTTTTAAGTCTAATAAGGGGAAAAAACCTAATAATATTTCTGTATCGAACCTTTGCAATTTCGGCAAAATCGAAAAAATTTCCTATACAGACTCTTAATAAACATTTAATTTGACGACGAAGTGTTAAACTCAATTTAAATTAAGTACTTAGCACTTATAACTTATGTTACATTCTACCATGTACATGACTGACAAAAATCCAGAGGTTCTCAAGTCAATAAGTTTAATTTTCTATGTATGACGACGCAAAACTTTTAGCGGAGTAGGCTGATTTTGAAAATTATTTGTTTACTGTAAAGGGTGTACTTCCAAGTTGGTCCCACTGTCATATTATGTCATCAAATAACCAACAGTAAATTTGGTAATAGGATCCATGCGGAATAGAAGGCTTATGCTGCATTACTTTAATATTATGTAGCTGTATATGATAATCTTTGTTTAGTGGTCGGATGTGATTACAATTATTTTAGCATTGACGGTAGCTGTTGCACTTTGGACATAACTACTGTAGGTCTTTATGAATCAGCAACTACTCATCATATTATGACAATGAGTTAGTCAGTTTTGTGAATGTCAAAGCTATTTTGATATTCCTGTGTATCAAGAAATTTAAGTTCTCTTTAGAAGGCAATAAAATTCTACTTGGCTAAGTAACTAAAACTTAGCTTAATGCTTAGCACTCACTCACTTACCTCTTAAGGTTTCGTTCGAACTTCAGGTAGACCTTTTGGAACCTCCAAGGGCCAAAACCCTTTTGACCTTTTATTGATTGCACTGTTGGTTATTGGTAAACATTTATGTCTAATAAAATATTACTTATTACATACCGCTGTTTTGTATGCAAATTGTAATTTTTGTTGCTTCTTGAAGATCTTCAATGAAGATTTGCTTAGCGTAAAACTCTGCCTCTAGTATGCATTTGCAGTCAGTATCAAATCACACGAATTGACTCCTGTTACCGTTTGGCCGGGTCATTTTATTTACACAGTTACAGTTCATATTACAAACTGCAATAGGGTCATTTGCATCTTGTAATTGAGCCTGGAAGATACCAGTGCGAACTGGCAAAATGTACTCGGATGGGATACGTAGCTATCAATAATAATCTGTTCTTAAATGTTCTTATAAATCTACTAATGTTATAAACTAGGTGAACCGGTGAACTTTGTGTCGCTTCCCTCCTAATATAAATTATAAACCTGCCCTAAACTTCCATCAGTATTTCAAGACCGAAATTAGCCAAATCCGTTCTGCCGTTCTCGAGTTTTAGAGATACAAAATTGAAAATTAATTTTTATTTACATAGATGCGAAAGTCTGTTACTTACTTCTTTACAATTTAATTTACCAATTTTGATGAAATTTTGTCTGTTTTGTGATTGCTTCGATTTTGAGCTTCTGACTACGTGTAGTAACAGTACTTACAATGCCCCCTATGCCGTAAAAATGTAGGACAAACGTCGAATAAACTCCATGACACTAAAACCACAGTAAAACTGCAATATGAACTGTTTACCCGCATCTTTTTGCGATTAATAAAAGTGACTTTTGATCGTTTTCTGAATGGACAGTGAGTATCGGTAAATTCGTAGGGGAATACAATGGTCACTTTTGTTTAGCCTCCCCGAAAACATAAAGCGTTTTGTTAATTCTACTATTGAAAACAAAAGTTTGGACATAAGGTCACTCTTCATGTTATAGTAAACTAAAATAAAATACTAAACTAAATTTTTAGGGCACTTTAATTTTTGCCACCGCTATGTACGAACTCTGCCGCCATCCTAGGACGCTACGCCATCGGACGCTGCCGCTCATAGGCCATGGCCTATACTGCCTATACATAAATTCAGAGCTGTGGATAACCATTATTACCAGGCTGTATGTCCTCATTGACTAAGGGTGAAGCCAAACGAGTTGTGAGTCGCAGAATTTCGGCTGGCAGAAATTCTGCTGCATTCAGTTTCATTTAAAACTCCTGTTTGATTCACACGAGCGTAATTTTGTGAGTCGTGATTTGTATGAAAAGATATTTAGGCACGCGACTGAAATTCTGCGACTCACAAAGTCACAACTCACAAATTACGCTCGATTGGCTTCACCCTAATATGCGTCTTTACACGATCTTAAGTTGCTTAACTCATTCACTGCCTTTCCGAAAAGTAACGATGTTACCCAGGTGCCGCCATACCATATTATGCCGCCCATTGGCGGTCCCGGCATCTCGATTATGTATTCTTGCCCGCCCATTGGCGTTTTCGGCATGAAGCTTCAGATTCTGACATGAATGGTTTCAAATGCTCTGTTTACATGTACTGTATCGTGCGTAAAACGTGTATGTGCAGTTTAAAATCAACCCGCCCATGGGCGGTCTCGGCATGTGAGTTAAAAAAAATTGCCCGCCGATGGGTGGGCTCGGCACTGAATGGGTTAATGGACCAACGCGGATAGGCCACGATAGTGTTACAAGTGGTTCAGATTACATTCTAATCAGTTCTATGAAAGTCTTTGTTTACAAAGTCAGCCCAAAACTACTTTAGGAAGTCGATGATATATGAAACTAGTTTTGAGTGTTTTGACTCCGGTCTTGTTTTGACGATAATAAAAGTAAAACATTGTATTAGCACGTATTAGTATTACTAGTTCCTAAGTAATGCATATTACTTATAATATGGATTATGGAGTAACAGAATCATTATTTATAAAGCAATGCATTTCAGGAATCTTTTTACAATTGAAAAATAAATAAACTAAATTCTGTGGACTTGCTTATAATACAAGTTATTTGACGTCGCATCGTCCGAGTAAAAATGTCACGGAAAACTTATATTTTCCCGCGGAAAAGTATACAGTGTCCTTCCCGATAGCACAGAATACATACTAGTACAACCCATAGTCAAATCTATGTCTGTTTCTTTCAAAGCCTTATCGACGCAGGAACCAAAAAAATTCTCTCATCTTAGCTAGCCCCTAGGCCCTAAAGTCTAGACTCTAGAGTCTAGACGATCAATTTTATGGTGCAATAATATCACGTATTGCACAATTTTATTGACCGTCTATAGTTATTATTCAACGCTTTCCAATTTTATTGTCAAATAAATTGTTCAATATTATTGTAGGTCTCGGGCCCCGCTTGAGTAAAGTAGAAAAAAGTAGTTTTTTGTCCTGACATCATTATTAAAAAAACCTATTTTTTTGTTTCAGAAAAATTCCTTAGACCTCTATATCTCGTACCAAAGAGGACCGTTCTACAAGGCGGAGTTTCAAACAGAGTTGGACTTAGTCAAGTTCCACATCGCAGACGTGACGGACAAACGTCTATTTGTCTCTGTCATGCACTCAGAAAACCTGGTTAACCTGTACGTGTCGGAGATAAACAAGAACTTTACTCAGTACAATTTCGTGCTGAGTCTGGAACAAGTGCTGTCTTACTTCCCCGAAGGCAACTGGAAGGATAGCTGGCTTGAGTAAGTATAAGAGCTGTTTAAGAGTTTTGTAAGATCTTTATGTTGTATAAAGGTCGGCCAAGAAGCCGCCCACAATTTTAAGATCGCTAGGAACGTGAAATTAAAAGAGGCAATGAGGCATTAGAACGTACAATAGCAGCCAATAACGTGTCACGTCTGAACGCAATCTACCACTAACCCCTCGGATCACAGATCTACCGATAGCGCCTTCGGTGCTCGCCCACCCGCCTCTCTCTTTTCTCTACCAACCAAAGAGACCTATAACAAATCGAATGTTTTCAAGTATTGTCTTCATTTTCAAGAAGTCTGAAGCTTTATACCCTTCCCATTCAAGTATCTCAACATCATATCATCTTTGAGAAGTCACTAAGTCTAATCTTTAACCTTTTCCAGGGACGTAACCGAGGATCCCTTCACCGATCTCTACCGAGTCGAAGGTCTGAAGGGCATCTACATCGCGTCGAAAGTGAACTACAAGTCGCAGATACCTAATATTGAGCCTGATCATCTTGTGTCCCTGATCACGTTTGACCACGGCGTCACGTGGGCGCCGATCACGCCGCCCACGGAGGACGAGAATGGTGAGTAGTACAAAAGTAGTAATTTTTACCTACATCTGACCACCTGGTGTCCCTTATCACGTTCGACCGGCCATGGTGTCACGTGGGCACCTATCACGCCGCCCACGGAGGATTCGACCGAGCACGCCGCCCATTCTCGATTGTCTGACAAGATGGTCCATGCATCGGATGGGCATGTAAAAAGTTGTTCTAGCGTTTGATGAGCATGCGCACACACAGTCATCTTTTTTATTTATTTATTAAATAAGGGGGCAAACGAGCAAACGGGTCACCTGATGGTAAGCAACTACCGTCGCCCATGGACACTCGCAACATCAGAAGAGCTGCAGGTGCGTTGCCGGCCTTTTAAGAGGGAATACGCTCTTTTCTTGAAGGTTTGCAGGTCGTATAGGTCCGGAAAAACTGCTGGTGACAGCTCATTCCAGAGTTTTACAGTGCGCGGCAGAAACGCACATCTCTGCCAAAGAGCACATTTCTTTAGTAGTTCTTTGTATACTTTGCTGTACTCCGTAGTACTATCAGAGAAGTTGACTCATACGCAGATGGGGCGCCTGTAATTCATAGATTTAATGTAATTTAATTGCGTTATGTCAAACCCAGCCGACAAATCACGATTAGAGATAAACTACGATAACATGGCGCGCCCCTCCAAATGACTGTTTCAATGTGTGTAGTCACATCCTTATGAAAGAGTTTGTATATAGTTGTAAGTACTCAACCAATCAACCAGTACTCGTAATATTTCACTGTTTCGTAATAAATAAATGTCATTGTCAACTAATCATAACTAGCCGACCGCGTAAGACAACGCACTTCAAACGTTTTGACAACGCACTTTAAACGTTTTGAATTTTGGAGGGGCGCGCCATGTTATCGTAGCTTATCTCTAACATTAAATTGACATCCGACCTAATTGGCTGCTTGCAAGGCTACCTACACTATTATATGACTTACAATTATGTACGTATTTTGACATTGTATATTTTAAGTTACAGCATTGTAAATTTTATTTTAAAAGATTAATTTTTTCTCACTTTTTTTGGTAAAAAAGTGGGCCCCGTGTGAGTTTCTTACGCCGGTTCTTCTCGCCGGGTTAGTTCCCGAACCGGTGGTAGGCACCAGTAGTATCAACGTTCTGAAAGCATTTTTTAAAAATCTATTCAGAAATAAAACAATTTTATTTTATTTATTTATTTTAATGACGTAGTTCCGTCAACTGCCAATGCATAAACTTTGATAGCACTTTTTACTTTGTCTGTACTGAGTATACATACATATTAGGATGATTGCCGGATCTGTCAGTATGTCTAGGACTCTCAATTGAACGATTGGAATACTCAACACCTACGGGTGATAATGTACGTACTCGTGTAGCGTAAGTAGTAGAATAGTAGTTGTTGTACAATCAAAGAAATTGATTACAGGCAGTTGTCGGACATACAATATAATCTATACATCTATACTTGTTATAAAACAAAGTCGCTTTTTTCCCTCATGTCCCTTTGTTCCCTTTAATCTTTAAAACTACGCAACGGATTTTGATGATTCTTTCAGTGTTAGATAGTCCATTTATCGAGGAAGGCTATAGGCTATATTTTATTACGCTAAGACTAATAGGAGCGAAGAAATAGAGGAAAATGTGGAAAAAACGATGAAAATTATTTGAAAGGGCTAACTTGAACGCGCTAATCTCAGAAACTTCTGGTCCGATTTGAAAAATTATTTCAGTGTTAGATAGCCCATTTATTGAGGAAGGCTATATTCAATATTTTATCACGCTGAGACTAATAGGAGAATGTGGAAAAAACGGGGGAAATTATTGAAAGGGCTTATCTCGCGAACTACTGGAGCAATTTTTATGTTATTTGGCACAGATAAGAAGTAGACCACTATCTATCGATTTTAATCATTTTTTCAGAGGCTATATATTTTATACCCGTGCGACGCCGGGCGTGTCGCTAGTATTATATTATATTTTGGTCGGGTTTTGTCAAGTTGCAATCTATATTATTACTAGACGTTCCGCGCGGCTTCGCCCGCGTAAATTAGATATTTCACAGACAAATTAGTCTACAAAAAATGACCTATGATCCTTCATCCTTCCTTCGGTCTACTTCTTATCTGTGCCAAAATTGCTCCGGTAGTTCGTGAGATAAGCCCTTACAAATCATTTCCCCCGTTTTTCCACATTTTCCTCTATTTCTTCGCTCCTTAACTTTATAAAATATAGCCTATAGCCTTCCTTGATAAATGTAAGAGCTATCTAACACTGAAAGATTTTTTGAAATCGGATCTGTAGATCCTGAGATTAGCGCGTTCAAATAAGCCCTTTCATATAATTTCCTCCCGATTTTTCGACATTTTCCTCATTTTCTTCGCTCCTATTAGTCTTAGCGTGATAAAATATAGCCTATAGCCTTCCTCGATAAATGGGCTATCTAACACTGAAAGAATTTTTCAAATCAGACCAGTAGTTCCAGAGATTAGCGCGTTCAAACAAACAAACAAACTAACTAACTCTTCCGCTTTATAATATTATATAGTATAGATGTTTTATAGTATAGTTGATTGACGTAACCTGACTAAATAGCATAGAAAACGGCCAATTTTCCGGCTAGTCTTTCATAAGAAACTTAACAGTCTTATGACGAGTCTTATTGTGCTCGTTAGATCTATGCAGATTTGACCTAAGCCTAACAATCTCGACTTTATTTCTATTGTAATAAAGTCGACACTTGTAGCTATTGTAGCAGAAAATCTGTAGATTTGATAAGCTAATAAAGACTCTATTGCAATTGTAATAATCACCACTTTTGTTTCAGGAAAGCCCCTCAACTGCCACATAGAGAACTCTTGCAGTTTGCACTTATGTCAGAAGTTCAGTCAATTATACCCGGCCACAAGGTGAGATTCGTTTGATTATCCCTAAAGCTTAACGTCCTCAAAGTATTTTGAACTTTATCACAGGTCGTTAAAGTCCATTGTGTCGTGTACGGGTTTAAATTGTTAAATAAGTGTATCAAGTGTGTAATTTTGCGTGCAAAATTGTGTATGACTGTGTTAAGGCCTTTGAGTCGTATAGTAATAATGTATTTAAATTAATGTGCTGTTTAAATTAACATGAATTTTTGTATTTATCGGCCATTATAATATTCAAGTATTAAAATAAGAAGAATACAAATATAACCACATTCTTAATGTATTTCAGGAAATACTTGTTTATCATGCAGTCTGTCATTTTATGCATAAAGTATTATTTTTGAGAGCCAATAAGGAATTCATTATAACATATAAGAACTTCATAATAAAAAATATCAATTTAATATGATATAAAATCTTATTAAAACTCTTGGTAGTTTATACTATTAAGTCAGACCTCACCTGGGGGGTGTGCCAAAATGTTTTCGTTTTCACTTCGTTATAGAATCGCCGATGAAAATGTATGGAATTGACATTAGCGTTCGTTAATATGACGTTGACGTTCGACTCGTCTTATGTCAATTCCATACATTTTGATCGGCGATTCTATAACGAAGCGAAAACGAAAAAGTTCCGGCTAAATGGCCTGATCTAATTTGATATTAAATTTATAGATATTATCATAAATTGATCCAAAGTAGTAATTTGTTATATTATAAAATTGAAGTCAGTTTGAAGTTCTATCTTGCAGCTTTAACATATCCAGATCGGATCAAATTTGTATGATTTTTGTATGGAATTGACGTTATGTTGTATGTTCGCTTGTTTACAGACCAACCGGCCCGTATATGAGGTAACTTATGTGGATGTAGCATTGGTTTGTTCGTTATGATGGCTTTTTGGGGCTTCAGCATCGTTTCATAATTTTGGGGTACAATTATTTTCGACTGACTGATCTGATATGGTCTAAGAAAGTGGCTAATCTACATTTTTTTGTTGTAAAAATAAGTTATTAATGAAATATTTCACTTAAACGTATCACAAATTCTACCGCACACTAGATATTAGATAGATAGACTACATTTATAACCAGCGACCACAATCCACTCTTATGGGCCACTGAATTCTTCTACTATTTATATTTGGTGTGGTCTTAGGTCTCACACACTATTGAGCAGAAGATTAAGTAATTATTGTAAAAACTGTACTAATTTCAATTAACTTAGTCGTAGTCCTATGAATGAATTTCTCAGGTATTTACAACGAAATGTTGAACTAGATTATTACTTCATATCATTGCATTGGAGCATTACCTTTTACCAACACATGTTAAAGTTAATGGATGATTAAATATCATGTGAGATTTCTCGCATTAATGAAGGAGATCACAGAATTGATAAAGTTGAACTTGATAAAGTTGGTAACTTGGCATTAATCCTATCGATAGTCGATTTTTCTGTTACTTTAAAATCGGTATAAGTGAAATCTTAGGATGATACAACTGTTTTTATTTTTGATCATCGTTTCATCCCATAAATTTGTTTGCAATAGGTTTTTAAGATCAGCTTAGTTTTTATTTGGTAACAAAATGAGTGTTGTTTTAAAAATGTCACTAATATAATTTTTGTTTTCATGTTAAAAGTATAGTGTATTTTTTATAAATCACTAGAGAGTTATAATTTTTAGTAATTAATCTATGATCAGTGTAATAAGTTTTACATTAAATATGTAATGCATGTTTTTTCCTACATCTCTGTGTTACCTTTTGGTATATTTCTAAATGTATAAAATTGTAATGATTGTGTAAAACAGGAAAATAGTGGTTGATTAACTATTGCATGACCTCTTTTAAAACCACTTGATTAGTTTCGTTAATCCTGGGTTAAATAATATCATGTTGTATTTTCTCTCTTAGTTTACGTGAAAGAGAAAGCATGATATTTCAACTCAGGATTTAACACTTTCACAGTCCACCATACAAAAACAAAATCTAGTCCCTCGAGTCCACTTCAATATTAATTGTAAAGTATTTATTTTTAATGGATTATAACTATCATTATTTTAATAAATAATTTTTGTATTTTGCTTCTATACTCCTTATTTTTCTATGCTTTTTTCAGTGCCAGTATAATTACGTTATCGAAGGTGCCAATGCATCCTTTTGGATCCTGTGAAAGTGTTAAATATCTAAATATCCTAGAATGGCGCAAAGTGGCTATATAGTTTTTAAACTTGGGCACATTCTCAAATCGTGAATCACAGGGGTATTCAGGGAATACAAAAGCAAAAATTTTCAACCTCCATTTTGTTTTCAGGTCCGCAAGCATCATGAGTTCAAAATCTGCGCCTGGTATCATTATGGCCACGGGAGTTGTCGGTAAATCCCTCAAGGGAATCCCCGGGGTGTACCTCAGTAGGGACGCAGGGCTCACATGGAAGAGGATACTCAAAGATTACTACTTCTTCAACTATGGTGACCACGGCGGTGTATTGATCGCTGTGAAGTATTTCAAGACGAGGGGTGAGACAAGTAGGATACTGTATTCGACCAACGAGGGACTGGATTGGAAGTCTTATCAGTGAGTTTTTTTTATTGCAATAACTTTAGCTCAAAGATTTTACTTGCGTAGTATTTTGACACCAATTGTGTTTTTTTATTTATATAAAAATTAGATGGTTTTTGAGGAGGAAGTCCACGCGGACGGAGTCGCGGGCAACAGCTAGTTCAATATATTTTGTTGGCAATTAGGCAAAAAATTCGCTTCACAATCAAATACATGTGCATACAACAGTCAGCATCATTTTAATTTCCAAAATTGAAATCGACGCATTTTAAATTGTTTCAAATATTCAATAAACTTTGGTTTGGCGAGGTTTTAATGTATTAGTTTTTAAGTTTTTTGAAATGAATAAATATATTTAAAAAAATAAAAATAATATACTTACTCCTAAATTAACTCCTAATTAACAGGAAACGACTAAAATATAGGGGAAACTAGAGCTAATACGTTTTGTATTAGCATTATCTATACTACCTACTTTGTAGTAGATATACTGTATGTAAATAAGTCGCGCATGGTTAGTTACACAAATATGTAAATTATTATATTATTGCTATCAGTCAAGGGCAATGTATTTGTGATAGGTCGTGAAATTTAATATTCTTGTTTTGTTATATGAAAAGTTTTCCTCGTTTCCTCGATGAAATCAAAATGACCAATCAAATCTCGTCCAAACGTACTTATTTGCAAAACTGTTAGGGTGGGTTGCACCAACATACTTTAACTATAACTGTAACTTTAACTATAACCTATAGTGCAAAATGTCAAATCTTTGGTTAAAGTTAAATATGGCATCCGCGCCATATTTAACCATAACCGCTCATACGCATAATGTATATCTAAAATTTTTGTGAAAATTTACTACGTTTTACAGTGTTATATTTTGCCTGACGATTTTTACGGATAATAAATTTTATACTGTCAATCCCGTTACCTGTAGCTTGAATAAGGAAATAAACGCAACAGACATCTGTGAATTTCTCCAGTCAAAGTTAAGGTTAAAGTTAAAGCTAAAGGACGCCATATTTAACTATAACCATAACTTTAACCTTAGCTTGACCACCTCCGTGGCGCAGTGGTGAGCGCGTTGGTAGCTCAAGCCGGAGGTCGCGGGTTCGAGTCCCGCCGACGGAACAAAAAGTTTATAAAGTTCCTGGGCCATGAATGTGTATTAAATATGTGTATCATATAATAAAATCTTAAATATATGTATAGTATAAAAGTATTAAATATATTTCCGTTGTCTGGTCTCTGTAACACAAGTCCATCAGGTACTTAGCACAGAGCCAGACTGACGTGGTGTGAAGCGTCCATAGATATTTAAAAAAAAATAATAACTTTAACTTTAACCACGCCTTTGGTGCAACCCACCCTCAAAGTTTCAGGACATAATGTTATTATGTAAGTACTCAAAGTTTAGCACGTTTTCTTTTAAAATATAAACTATAAAAAAATATCGATAGCTTTATATAAGAATCGTAATGTTCGTAATTAATTTATTTTATGATGAAATAAATGAAAGAAAATGATAAGCATTAATTTACATTTAACATACAGTTGAAATTGTATAATTGTATACAGTAAACAGGTAAAATTTCACGAAAATTGTGTAAATATGTTATTGTTATTAAGTATATAATTCATAATTATACACCGAAGAAACAAAAAATAATAATATGTAATCATTTTGTTTTTCTTCAGATTCAACGCCGATGACCTTCGGATCTACGGTTTAATGACTGAGCCGGGAGAGAATACGACCACGTTCACAATGTTCGGCTCAGCGAACGAGCAACATCAATGGATCATTATCACCATAGATCTCTTCAACACCTTCCCCAGAAACTGTACAGCCAACGACTACAAATTCTGGTCTCCCACTCCGAACAATTCCTACGTATCATGCGTCCTCGGTATGAAAGATACCTTCCAAAGACGGTTAGCGCATACTAACTGCTACAACGGCGTAGGATACGATAGACCCATTGAAAAGAAACGCTGCGTCTGCAGTAGGAGGGACTACGAATGCGATTTCGGTTTCGTTCTATCCAATAACATTTGCGTTAGAAACCAGTCAATGAAATTTGACCCTTATGCGGTCCCGACCCATTGCAAACCGGGAGACTTCTTCAAGCGGACGAAGGGTTATAGAAAAATTGATGGGGACGTTTGCACCCCAGCCCATTATATGCCCTATGAACCTGACATCATTCCTTGTCCAATAGACGCGCCTGCTGAGTTCATTCTGGTGGCTTTAAGGGATAAAATTGCACGCATCGATCTCTTCGACAATACCACCATAATACCCGTTAAAGGACAACAGAATATAGTAGCTATTGAGTACGACATGAAAAATGATTGCATCTACTGGGCTGATATTGAGCTGGATCGGATCAGCCGGCAATGCTACAAACATGGTTCCTTGCCAGAAATCGTGGTAGATACAGAGCTAGCTAGTATAGAAGGAATGGCCTTGGATTGGATCTCAAATGTTTTGTTCTTCGTTGACGGCATGAGAAAGACTATTGAAGCCGTCCGAACAGATCTGACTAGCAGCGGACGAATGAGGGTGACGATTTTGGACTCAAAAGTATTGTCCAAGCCGCGTGGAATTGCCGTGCATCCCCGAGCTGGGTTCCTCTACTGGACCGATTGGGACAGGAACCATCCATCCGTCTCAAGATCCAACCTGGACGGTACCAACGTTAAGAAACTGTTCACTCAACCCATCGTTAAATGGCCTAACGGTATTACCGTAGATCAGATGGCCGAAAGAATTTATTGGGTCGATGCTATGGAGGACTACATAGCGAGCGCGGATCTAAACGGTCAATACTTCAGAAAAATCCTCTCCAACGATGAAAAAGTGTCCCATCCGTTTGCAGTAGCAGTGCTGAAGGGTAAAATGTACTGGGACGACTGGAAGGCGAAATCTATCTTCATAGCCGATAAAGACACAGGAGCCAACGTGATCACGATAAACAACTCGTTTTCTGGTCTTATGGATTTGAAGGTGTTCGCTCATTCGGTCCAGTATGGATCAAACGCGTGCTCATACAATAACACAGGCTGCGAAACTCTCTGTTTGGGCGGCCCGGGCAATACTTTCAGTTGCCTCTGTCCGGATGGCTTCAAGAACGTCAACGGCAAATGTATGTGTCCCAACGGCATGGAGCCGTCAGCCAATATGACGTGCCCACAGAAGGACGGCACCTGTGATACTGTAAGTAGATTTTTCAGTAATTCTGTTCACTAAACATTCAAGAGCCTATTCAAAGTTCAGAGGTCTAAGTTTGCTTATTTCAAGTCTTTATCTCGTAAAAAAGGCCGGTAGACTGCAACGCACCTGGTACTCTTCTGATCTTGATGGCGACGCGACGGTAGTTGCATGCCATCCGTTTGCTCGTTTGCCCCTAATTAAAAAAAAAAAACATTTTTTTATTCAGAACGAGTTCAAATGCAAGAACGGTCTATGCATCGCGTCGTCTTGGCGATGCGACTCCAACGACGACTGCGGCGACTTGTCGGACGAGGAGGGATGTCCTTGTCCGCCGCTGTGGCTGCACTGCGGCAACGGACACTGCTATAAAGCCCACTGGCGCTGCGATGGCGAAGCAGATTGTCCCGACATGAGTGACGAGAAAGGTAATAAGATAAACCTTGTCAGATGTGTGGGTTACCGTATACGTGTGAGTTTGCATGTGCGTGTGTGTTTGCGTGAGTGTGTACGTGTAAGTTTGCGTGTGCGACGTGCGTGTTCGCCGCTGTGGCTGCACTGCGGCAATGAACACTGTTATAAGTCGCACTGGCGCTGCGATGGCGAAGCGGATTGACCCGACATGAGTGACGAGAAAGGTAATAAGATAAACCTTGTCAGATGTGTGTGCGTATACGTATGGGCGAGTATGCATGTGCGTGTGTG
This sequence comes from Lysandra bellargus, assembly GCA_905333045.1. Classification (NCBI taxonomy): domain Eukaryota; kingdom Metazoa; phylum Arthropoda; class Insecta; order Lepidoptera; family Lycaenidae; genus Lysandra; species Lysandra bellargus. The sequence continues at coordinate 6,564,969 of HG995354.1, forward strand.
TTTGCGTGAGCGTGTACGTATAAGTTTGCGTGTGGGTGTCCGCCCTGTGGCTGCACTACGGCAACGGACACTGTTATAAAGCCCACTGGCGCTGCGACGGCGAAGCGGACTGTCCTGATATAGTGACGAGAAAGATAATAAAGATAAATAGTGTCAGATGTGTTTGCGTTTCTATGAGTGTGTGTGAGCGTGTACGTTTGCGTGTATTTGCCAGTTGCTGTTTAACCCTTGTGAGAAAACACTGTTACTTAATACATTTTCGGTATAAGTGCATTTTTTTTTAACATCCAATCTGAGTCTAATACAATATTGCTAACGCATAAGAATTGAGAGCTGTTGTGATATTTTCTAGTTACAAGTAGCGATAGTTCACCGAATTTCTTTTTGCACCGCGGCCTATCTTCTCCATCCATGATTCATCTTGGTGATTGATTGACTGATTGATTGTTTGACAGACTGCGACCGTCCGAACTGCACTAGCGACACGCAGTATCAATGCCGCAGCGGCAGCTGCATACAGAAGGCGTGGGTTTGCGACGGCGACACTGACTGTCCCGATGGCGACGACGAATATAACTGCACGGTAATTTGTTTACTATCACGATTTACTAACCCCGCGTTCCACTTGACGTTAAATCCAATGAGTTTCTAATCTTAAGTACTGACATACGGTTTTGCTCCAAATCGAGCAATAACCACCGTGTGACTGCCAAAACTGACAGCTCGAAGGCTCGCTTCGAGCCGGCTTGATGGAATTAAATTTGTCAAATATGTCATTTCCTTCGATTTGGAGTAAAACTATCGAGCAAAACTACCGTACCGTTTGGAGTAAAACTACCGTATGTGAGTACTTAGCATAAAATACTAGAGTAGCAATAGAGTAGAAATCTTACAAACGATTCTCAAAAATGCGTAACCACTTAATAGTTAAAAAGACAATGTCAATTCATAATTTTATTATGTTATTATGTAGGTCAGATATGCCTGCAGGCAACTTCGAAGTGGCAACGCGTTGTTGCCGTAAACTGCCAATCTAGTTACGTTAGTAACTCAGGATATCATTATTAAAAACTATCAAAACGTTCAAAATAGGAGGCATTTTGAGCGTGCGCTCGAAAATGTCATTAACGAACGAATTCATTGTCAACATGGCCTTGCTGGAGATACCGGCGTTAGGGTGGACCTGCTTGAGCACTTTGTAAATATAGATAGCTAGCGTAGCTCTCCTTTTTTTAAATCTTTTTCATTTTACAGAGGCTTTAACACTCAGTGTTAATGTCAGCCTCATAGGTGAACACAGTGTTCTCTACATAAGGGACAGATCCAAATAATTATATAATTTGATTGCCTCTGGGGACAACGGCTCCGAAAGTACGTTGTTGATCCGTCCATTGTGCAGGCAGCCCAAGTCACCTAGGAGCCTTGATCGTAGCTCTGCAGTCCGAGCACACTCCAGCAAAATATGATACAGGTCTTCGGGTAGCTCTCCTTCCTCTTATGCTTCTTCTTTTGCAGTCTATCGTGGACACACAACGTGACACGTTTTTATATTTTTTGGACCGCTTTTATTCGGATGGTCGAGTGCGTTGTTTTTGACAAGTCGACTTGCGCTGATCTGCGTTTAAGTTCATGCTTTCTCTTTTATAAGTACGAAGAAAGATATACGATATTTAAGCGAGGTTTAATTTTAATTGACACTTGCAAGCGGGTCTAAAAAGTGAAACAATTGATCGTTACACCAATATAATGTTAGATGGGTTGGGATTTGGGACAATTAGTCTGAAGAATGTAAGAATTATTCTGCTCTATGAGTAGTTTACTGTCGATGTTCTAATTACCTGGCATGACATCAACAACATATTTTGTGTAGCCCTAAATTACTTAAAATTCGTTTATCGCCCGGGAATCGTACATTTATCTGGGATAAGAGCTATCCATGTCCTTTCCCGTAATTCTCAGTATCTTCAAGTCAAACAGCAAAATCGATTCGGTGGTTTGAGCGTGAATAGGTAACAGATAGACACACTTTCGTATTTATAATATAATTATGTATTACAGACAAGCAACCGACGTCACGACGCCTCCCTTTGTATCGGCAACGTATTCTCCTGTGGCAACACCAGCGATGCCCTCTGCATACCCAACTCGTGGCTGTGCGACGGAGAGAGAGACTGTCCCGGCGGTGAGGATGAAAGAGACGACAAATGCAAGAACTCCACCTGCGCCCCGTATTTATTCAAGTGTCCGAGCGGCAAGTGTATTTATAAGGCTTGGGTGAGTTATTTTGATATTGTGTAGTTTTTGTAGTAAACTTTGAGGTTGTTATAATAATAAAAGAGAGAAAGTTAAGATAGTTTATTGTTTGTAATGTTCGAAAAGGAAACTAGCTTTAATACTTCAGTCGGAATTTCCAGGAATTGCTATTGTATTCTATTGTTGTCGCGATCACCGGTGCTCGCGCGGGGCCTGAAGGATTAAATAACAAAAAATTGTCAAAATCTTGTTTGCATTTTTAGATCTAAGTAAATGTCAGATTTAAATACCCAGATGCTTTATTATGAAGTTAGAAACCAAATTATTAGACACAAAGCATCGCAAACGCAATGTCACTTATCGCCGCGAAATATCAGATTCCATAAATTTTAGGTTAGGAATCTAAAATTTCTTTTCGCTATCAATTTTATTGGAAACTAGCGACCCGCCCCGGCGTCGCACGGGTATAAAATATATAGCCACCGAAAAAATGATTGAAATGGATAGCCTATGATCCTTCACGTGGTCTACTTCTTATCTGTGCCAAATAACATAAAAATTGCTCCAGTAGTTCGGGAGATAAGTCCTTTCAAATAATTTCCCCCTTTTTTTCACATTCTCCTATTAGTATTAGATAAAATATTGCCTATAGCCTTCCTCAATAAATGGACTATCTAACACAAAGAATTTTTCAAATCGGACCAGTAGTTCCTGAGATTAGCGCGTTCAAGTTAGCCCTTTCAAATAATTTTCCCCGTTTTTCCCCATTTTCCTCTATTTCATCGCTCCTATTAGTCTTAGCGTGATTAAGTATAGCCTATAACCTTCCTCGACAAATGGGCTATCTAACACTGAAAGAATCATCAAAATCCGTTGCGTAGTTTTAAAGATTAAAGGGAACAAAGGGACTTGAGGGAAAAAAAGCGACTTTGTTTTATAATAAGTATATAGATTGTGTAATAATTTTCCCACATCTGTCAAATTTCCCAGACTTCGCAATCATTAATCCCAGGTACCATCGAAGAAATTGATTCATAGTCAGATGACGGGCCTACGACCTACGTCATCTGGTGGGGCTCAGTCAATTCAGTGTTACTTGTTTTCGGCTGGGTTTGATATACCGTGACCAAATTAGGTGGGTCCGCAATCTATGAATCAACTTCTGATAGTATAATTTACGTATATTTATCAATTTTCTCAGGCATGCGACGGCGAAAATGACTGTGGGGACGACGAGGCGTCAGACGAGAAGAACTGCCCAAGCTCCGGGCCGTCGAAACTGTTGCCCCGCCCCACCACAACCAGACCGGAGTTCCCCCACAACGGCACTTGCCTCGACTGGATGTTCAAGTGTGGCAACGGCAATTGCCTGCCGTACTGGTGGCACTGCGATGGCGTAAGAGATTGTGACGATGGAACTGACGAAGTGGGATGTAACCTCCCCAAAGCCCCGGAGACGTCGACCCCAGCTGAACACGACAGTAGACAGAAGTGCGGCAAGAACCATTTCACGTGCACTGACGGTGAGTTAAATTGTTTTATAACTTTTAATACATTTTATTAATGCCTGGTTTCTGTGGTAGTAAAATTTAAAGATAAAATTTTAGGTTGTTAAAAAGAACTTTGTTATTTAACCAACCGGAAGTGCAGCTTATATATAGAGCTGCAATATAGATATTATCTTTTCAAATCCCTCTCAGAGTTAAATGGATTGTAAGAACAGCGCAAATAACGTAATATGGGCTATTATACAATCTACTTTAAATAATACATTGAACGCTTTGTGAATGAAAAATATTTTTAGTTATTTATGCATCACATTAAATTCTTTTAATCTCACAGGCAAGTGCATATCTCTATCCTGGGTGTGCGACGGCGCTAAGGACTGTTCGGACGGCTTAGACGAGCGAGGGTGTGACCACCCCATAACTCCGCCCCCTAGACAGCTGCGGTGCGGCCCCGACAGCACTGCGTGCGCGGATGCATCGGGCTGCGTGCACGACCATCAGCTGTGTGATGGCGTACCGGACTGTTATGACAGCAGTGATGAGACGTTCTGTCATCGGGTGAGTTTTGAAAACGAATAAATAAATATAGCTATAAGGTAAGACAGGGCTAAGGAGTATTTACTGAGCCGCCAACTACACACAACTCCGCTGTTTTCTTTCTAACTTTTTTATGAAATCAAGCCAGTCCATTCATCCATTCATAAAACATAGATCTCTCTCGATAAACTTGTTTGTGACAGTGTTATAGTCGACTACATGCAACCACGTGATACCTACTGTTCTCTACATGGCCTTTTATAAGAAACGATTAACTGAATACCCAATGAAGTATGAAGTTATGGTTCTGTAGTGTATGTTGAAAAGAAACATAGCAACTTCCAGATTATATGACTATAATATATATAAAATAAAGATCTATGTAAAATAACTCTCTTTCGTGACAAAGAAATCAATGACAGTGAGATTGAGAAACAAAATATGTTTGATAAATGATCTTATCCTATTCAAACATTTTATTTCAGAACCACAAACCCTCGATCAAATGCCCCGAGAACCACTTCCTTTGCGATGACGGTACGCGGTGCATCTATCAAGCCATGGTGTGTAACGGCCGACAGGATTGCTATGATGGAACTGATGAAGACAACTGTACGAGCGCTCATACTAACTTCGGTTATGAGTTCAGAGTGAGTATAAAATCCAATTAGTTCTGGGCCCTGATTCACAATGCGTAATTCGACTCGGATTCGGATACTTAATTGCGCGACATCCAATAAACGCTCACCGCGCTAAGCATTGACCGATGATCGCTCGGTAAAGTTTCCGAATATGTGTCGAATGGGAGTCGTGAATCGCCCTGCATGTTAGCCATCCAGTAACTTCAATAACAAAAAATTTATTAAAGCCTATTTTAATCGTCTGTATGTGTATTAACTAACTGTATCCACGCGAAACACTTTCGCATTTGTAATATTAGCTTGATTACGTTTCACGTTTAAACTGCAGAACCGATTTTAATAACATTTTTTATACTTCAAGTTCAGGAAACTTTTTTTTTGAGACCATTTTGTACTGAATTTTTCTCTAATCAACTGTTCAACAGGTGTTTAAATCTTTTGTGGTAAGACCGCTAGGTTTCTGTTATGCATGACAAGAATAGTGAGATAACTGATTAACAAGACACTTTACGAATAAAAAAGTATAAATAATATAATTGTTTTTAGTGTAGAGTAAACTAACAATAAAGAAAGTCCTCTTTACAGTCTCTCCGCATCGCTGTCGAGCCGCTATCCATCAACGCGTCGAGCTTCCTCATATCGTGCTGGATGGCGCAGCGCAAAACCGTGTTGTATAGCTTACTGCCGTCCATAGCTAAAGTCAGCGATGGAGTGTGGAAGAATATGACATGGATCAACTCGACTGTTTATAGGTTAGTGTGTGCGTGCGTGCGTACTTGCGTGTGTGCGTGTCGATGAGTGAGTGGTTGGTATGATATTAGGTTGGTAACCTTTGTCGTTACCCGTGGTCTATTCTAATGAGTTACTTTTTATCAAGATCGTTCTTTTAGAACCTCTCCAATGCAAATTTAGAAGAAAAATATTTTCTAACAGATTTTATACAATAAGAGATGTGTCAGATTATCGAACAAAAAGCTTAACCGACGCGACTATACAGGGTGTATGTGTCCCCTATATAGAGTTCACCGTGAAAGTAGCAGCGCTGAAGGAGCTAATTTTTTTTTATTTGTATGGGTAATCGCCCGAGCGTCATGGATTTGCCCATACAAAAGTAAATAAATAAGTTACTCTTTCATCGCTGCTACTTTCACAGTGAACTCTCTACGGGGGACTCATGCACACCATAAAATATTACCACTTGGTTTTGTTAAGCCTAATACACAAAGAAAGTAAGAGAAGTAGAATGTATAAATATGTCATCCCACTAAATAGGATTATAATGAACTATTTAAAATATTGTATATTGCCAGATTTTCGGATTTGGAGGCGTACACGAACTACAACGTGACAGTCTACGTCAGGAACAGTCAGTCCAACCTCACGTACGCAACTATGAAATATATCAACGTCACCACCGGTGCAGGAAGTGAGTTTTAAAGTATTTTATTTCAATCTAATTATTTTATTATGTACGGTAGGTATATATTTCGTAAAAAAATTTTTTGAGATGGAAAAGGGTCATTTCAGACGTTAATTTATTTGTTATTATGAAGTTATTTATTTAACATTATATTTCTTTTATTTGCGTTCTGACTATGATATAAAACTGATAATAAGCATGCTTTGGAATCTGGTCGTATGCTTCGTACGCGCTACCAGTAATAATTACTAAATGGCAAATGATTTTTGACTATGCAATTTGTCCACAGTACCACACATGAACCAATTCAACGAATACTAGGTTTCGCATTGCAGCTTTAAATGCAGTGAACACAGCTTTACCGTTATTTATTTTCAACAATATTTTAGAACCGTCCCCGCCTCGTCGTCTCGCCGTACGTCAGATGATCGGTAGCAGAGTGAACTTAGAATGGGACGCGCCGGAGTTCCCTCGCGGCCAACTTCATCACTACTCCATATATTACGTCCCTCCTCTGCCTCCTGTAGAGAAGACAGTGAGAGCGAACGGCACCGGACCGGTTTCTATCATGTTGGACGCGTATTTTAGACCGAACAAGAATTACTCGTTCTGGGTGAGTAGTCAAAGTCGAATGTTATTCAAAATTATTTTTATATGCATAACAATATTTTCTGAACATTGAACGCGACGCGTAGATGCATTTCTAAATTTATATGAATTTGACAGATTTGCAAGACGTCTCACGCAATTGAAATCTGTCAATTCAGTACAAATTCAGTAAATGCATCTACGCGTCGCGTTGCGGTCTGAATTGACCCTTACATTAAGTCGACATCATCCCATACGATGTCAATACTTGGATCAACGATATCAAAATACTTAAATACGACGTATGCCGTCAATACTGTAGCAATGTTTTTGCATGCAAAATGTGTATCGAGAAAATATTGTAGTCCTTTTTTGTCTTACAGCAAAAGCATATATACTACTTTCTCTTTCGCTCATTTTACGCTTTAATCGAATCGAGAAAATATTGTCGTCCTTTTTTGTCTTACAGCAATAGCATATACTACTTTCTCTTTCGCTCATTTTACACTTCGCTTTAATTTTTCTTTTAAAATGGAAGACAGTAAATTAAATAATTAATTAAATCATAGTACTTACGTCTGAAATGTTACACCTTTGGCTTTTTTTGTATTCTTTGTGTTGTTACTGCACTGTCGGAAGGCACACGACGGCATTCAGGACCGAAACGTAGTAAAAAACAGCGCGGTAATCAAAGAATTAAACATGTCCGACTGTCACCGCGTCCTAAGGCACACTGCTTTCAGATGAGTGAGCTCACTCATTTCGAGGGTGACGCATTTTCGCGCTGAAGATTGTATGTAATGCCTCTTCTAATTCCGACCAAATGACGTAGGTGCGTCAAGTGCCTATGAATGCGTTTCTTCGATGGTACAATAATACTGCTAATCTTTCAGGTGACGGCCTCAAACGAAGAGTACACATCAATATCGACGGAGATAGCCTACCTAATGTTTGACGAGGTGGGAGACGTAGACGAGATTGTAAACGCTAGTCTGTCGCGCGACAACAACACGGCAGTTACGCTGTCTTGGCATAAGTTACGGGGAGTCACCGGGTACGAAGTGCGCGCGCGCCTGCCGCAGAATTACTGTCCGCTGCCTGTCGTAAGAACGCCGGAGAATCGCGCTACAAGTAAGTAGTATTATAGCTTTTTAAAGAACAATTCTGGCTAAAGAAACGTGAAATTATATGTTTTGGCTTTTTAAGACTTATACAATGTTTCAAGGACACATACATGTTCTCAATATAATTTTATTTATAGAAGATACGATTTTTTAGCAAGAGTCGTGTAAACGTAATGCTTACAAATTGTACGTAAATTGTCGTAGACGTCTTATTACTTTTTAATCGTCTTATTACTTTGTTTTGCTTTACTTGTTACCCATGCGTGTATTCTAATATCTAACACGCTCGTAAACGCTGTCCGTACGTACACGCTTAAACGCGTATTGCGTACTTATCTACGTATATACACGCACACGCCACACACTCCTACGCGTTTTTATGATTCTGTACTCAGTTTTTATTACAGTTGCGAATCTACCACCCGGCGTCAAGGTATACTTCGAGATTCGAGCATACAAAGACGATATTTACGGCAAATCCTTCAACATTCCTTTCACAACTGATGGGCGGCCGGAGGAAGTTCTAAATCTGACTGCCGCGCTGATAAAGAGCAAGCAAGCCGTGGAGTTGTCCTGGCCTAGACCTAAATCTGACAGATATAAGAATAAAGAGCTAGAATATGAGGTGCATTACACTAATACCATACAGTGGTCCAACTTTAGAGAGAATAATATGGATAATGGTGAGTGTTTCATGTTTTAGATTATTATTTATTTTAATTATTATATAAAATATTAACAGTAAATAGATGATCAATTTTATTGTGTCATATCATTGAACAATATTATTGAACAATTTATTTGACAATACGATAGAAAGGCGGGCGCGTTCAATATTAACCCTAAACGGTCGATAATATTGCACAACACGTGATATTATGCAATAGAATTGATTATAGTCAGGGGCCCGTTAAGGTAAATGGCTGGCCATCTGTACAAGTCATTGCATTTTCATTGTGTGTAAAAATATCATTTTTTTTTAATTTAACCAAGAAAAAAGGGTATTAGACTGCAACATAAATTGTACTATACGATGTTACGATGGTATCAGTAGATTCAATATAGTTCAGATAAGTTTCATTTCACTTTCCTAGTTTATAAACCTCTCCGCCTCTAATTGAAGTCTTATTTATTGTTTATTTACAGACACGAAGATAATCACCAAGAACACGAGTCTCGTTATAGAGAATCTGACGGGTTGTCAGTGGTACATCTTCACTGTGGGACTGGTCGGCGGTCCGCATAGCCCCTTCAAACAGATTCTCACTAGGGAAAATGCTACGTAAGTTTAATATTGTTATTTGTTTTTAACTAAACAGTATACACTGCCTTTGTACATGTGTGCACCATATTCTAAGAATAAATGTCTAAACACACTAGGCCGAACGCGGAAACTAGGAAACGCGGCCGAAGTTCGGCATGATTACGCCTGCAATGTATTTTAAATTACCGATGACACACCATGCTGAAATTATGTCGCGTTATATTGTATGTGTAGCACATTGCTGGCGTAATCATGCTGAACTTCGGCCGCGTATTTTCGGCCTAGTGTGTTCAGACACTAAAACACTCTTACTGAAATTACGCTGTACCGCCTGTACTTCCATAATGTGTACCTGTACTCGGCGAAACATGGCGGTCGCGGTAGCGGTCATTGACTCCCTGTCAAAACTTGTCAATTTCTATACAAAGCCGCGATTGACAATATCTGACACTTTACTGTCAATCGCGGTTTATATAGAAAATTACAAGTTTATGACAGGGAGTCAATGACCGCTACCGCCATGTTTCGCCGAGTACAGTATAGACTTTAACAAAGTCATATTTTTAATATTGCCGATAAAACAACAAACATAGCAAAAACGCAATAAAATTTATATATAAGGAAGACTTTTATGCAACTGACGAGTTTTTTTTTAGCTTGGTATGGAACCTTTCATATGCGATTTTAACTCTCGATTTAAACTTTAGGTTTATAGGCAGACGACATCTATATGTTGCTGAATATCTGACAAAATCGTGAGACTTCAAATCAACAAATCTTCGTATTGACACACTATAAACTATAAAGTTCCATTTCATCTTGTGGTTTTGGATGTAGTATTTAATACGCTTATTTTTTGTACGTAGGGCTCCTGTGAAAGGCCTGCACTGCGTGTTCGACGAGAAGAACGCCGAGCTGCGTATAAACTGGCTCGCCAATTGTGACGTCATACGAGAGCCCGTCACTTATATGGTAAATTGCATGCTTGCTGATCACCTGATTGTCTGACAAGTAAGATGATCCATGCGTCGGATGGGCATGTAAAAAGTCGGTCCTGCTCCTGATCACTCGCCGGTCGTGTGTTCTTGTGTACTGCGCACACATTTGGGCACTATTTTATTACTCCTGCGCAACTGGCTTGGTTTCAATGAAACCGGCCACCGTTACTGAAACCGGTGTGGGAGTTATATTATCATGGTAAGATGTTATTGTAGTTTTTTGTGAAATAATTTCAAACTTGGGATGGTATACAATTTTCGTTGCCGTTTATGTCAGTAACTGGAGCCATATTTGAGTTGTCAAATGTGTGAGTTACAGTTGTAGAGATCAACTACGATAACATGGCGCGCCTCTCCAAAATTCAAAACGTTTGAAGTGCGTTGTATTGCGCGGTCGGCTAGTTATGATAAGTTGACCAACAAATCTTGGTAATATGTGACATTAACTGAAATATTACGTGTACTGTGATTGGTTGAATACTTACTACATACAAATTCTTTCATAAGGATGTGACTACACACATTTGAACAGTAATTTGGAGGGGCGCGCCATGTTATCGTAGTTGATCTCTATACTAGCGCCACAGACATTGACAATGTTCAGTCCTTATCTAACGTGTCTAGTTTGTCTACTTTTCTATCGTATCGGACAAAACATAGTGTAACTGACAGTAACACAATGTTTTATCCGGTTCGTTACATACATCTTGTTATACCTAGTTTTCCAATTAGAGAGCATAATGTGACTCAGTGGCGCACAATGCCGAATTATGCTGAAACTACTTTTCTGTCACAGTTGGTATCCATTGCACGCATCAAGCGAAAGCACTACTTTTGATAGTGCTCGATTGTGCGAAGCGCTGTTGTTGTTAAAACATTCAACGTTAAGCATTACGCCGCATAATGCGCTATAATGCTCTTATTAACAAGTTGTGGCCAGTGCCGTAAATAGCCTTTTTTGCGCCCTGTGCGAGCTTCTATAACTGCACCCTTGTTTTTTAACCGACTTCCAAAAAGGAGGAGGTTATATGTTCGGCTGTGGATATATTTTTTTTACTACATTGGGAAACATTTCTGGGGTGTAGTGGGAACTCATTGTGGGATTTTGCATTTTTTTTAATTGTGCCCATTAAAAAAACATTCGAGGAATAAGGTCAGTGATCGTTATTCTGTATATAAATTCAAAAAATACCCATTAGCGTGCGTCCACATTTGTATCATTTGCGTGATCAGATCTCCGTCGCGATCATCGCGCCGTATCAAAATGATACGCGTATCATGATACAAAGTATCATGATACGCGTATCATTTTGCGTCCACACTAGCGATCATGATATGGCGCGATGATCGCAACGGAGATCTGATCGGAGATCTGATCGCGCAAATGATACAAATGTGGACGCACCGTTAGTTGCTGATATTTTAAAACAAATATGTTTAACCTTCAATGACGTCATCACTGGAAGCCATAAGTTAAATTAGCAATAAACTCGACCAACATTGCGTTTTAAACTTTTGGTATGCTTCTCGAATCAGTTTTCACATAAATAAGAGAACTTGCATTCACCTTGTTGATACTTGACAATGCTCTTTTTAGGGTTCCGTACCCAAAGGGTACAAACGGGACCCTATTACTGAGACTTCGATGTCTGTCCGTCTGTCCGTCCGTCCGTCTGTCTCCAGGCTGTAACTCAAGAATGGTAATATTAGCTATTTTGAATTTTGAAATTTTCACAAGCGTCGGAGCTGACACACTTTTTTTTTTCACTGTTTACAGGTAGAAGTGACGGAACTGACGAAGGACGAAGTAAGTCGCTACGAGCTGAAAGCAACTACCAACGTCACGCTGATGCACGTTTTCGAGAAAGTTCCCGTTGGCGGCCGATACAACATCTGTGTTTACGTGAGTTTTGTTATTAAAAATATATATCTAACCTGCTTCACTTTTATTGTTTGGGATAGCTGTGATAATTGTAAGCCAACTATAAAATAAGTCTCAGGTCGTAAATGTATTCAAATATCTTAAATTTTATTCGACGCAGAATTTTCAAAATGATGCCTCGAGAGATTCGAGTTTATTTAATCACACTTGTTCGACGTTTTGACGTGAGATTTATTCGATAGCTTTTGGAAATTTAACATGGTAGGTCTAGCACTATTGCAACAACGTTACCTTACTTATGAAAGATCGCGGTGGGCCTCCGCTAGCTGACTCGGGCGCCAGCTAGTTGAGGCTCATAGAAACTGTTATTCATGTTCCCTCATTTTGTCCATAGACTTCAGCACCCGGTGCGGCTCGCACTTGTCAGCTGGTGCGGTCCGGCACGGTGGAGGTGCCGCGCGGCGTGATGGCCTGGCAGGCGCCCGACGGCCGGTTGCTCGTATCCTGGCTGCACGAGGACGACAACAACTCGCAGTCCAAGTTAGTTGTTACATTACTGCTCTTACACTTATAACCGAATTCGAAACCGTATATCTAACAGCTTCCTAGCATGGAACTGCCAACAAAGGCTAAGTTATTCTAAGGTCTAAGGCCAGAAAGGTACAGGCAAAGGCAATGAATAGCCAATGAAAGATATGTTTTGGAAATCTGTCATTTTGTCCTTAAATCTGTCTCCCGCATTTCAACATTATTGGTATGCGGTACAGTTTGTATGAGCTTTCTCCTGTCATATATTACTTAAATATATTATGTAATATAGTAACGGTCTTGCTAAAATTGTGATTTATCAATTTCCAGATACAAATACCAAATCTTGATATCGGACAAGGAGATGCCTGAAGAACTCCTCCAACCCACGGAAGACATGGAGGTGGTTGAGGCGGAGTTCTCGCCGCTGGCCGTGGCGGCGACGCGCACGGGGCGGGCGTACGTCGGCGTGCGCGCACGCAACACGCGCGGCTACTACAGCGACCTCAGCGAGGTGCATGCGCTGACTGTGCAAGGTGAGTGATTTCTAAAGCCTTATAGAGAGTAGTTTAACGCCTCCGTGGTCTTATGGTGTGGCGCGCTCTTGACTCGGAGGTCGTGGGTTCGATTCCCGCTTTGGAAACATGTTATTTTCAAGTTTGTCTAGGACAATGCAGGCCTGATTGTCTGACAAGTAAAATGATCCATGATTGGCATGTAAAAATGTCGGTCCTGCGCCTCTTTCGCCAGTCGCGTCTTTCTTCCGTCCCACTGGTTGTTTTAGAGCGCGGCTATATTCTAAATTAACACTACCATATTGTCAATTAATATTGTTTGAGAAACAGCCGTTATTAGTGATAATTAATTTTAAATTTCGCCGATATCAGACGGCCTAGACAAGTGGCAAGCGATTATCGTGAACGCCAACAAAATGTATGGGACTTGACATTAGTAAGTATTCGCTAGCGATGCGATGACTTATGTCAAATCGCATACATTTTGTTGGCGCTTACGATAAACGCTTGCTATATGTCTACTAGGGCAGATCGCAGCAGCATCTATACACATTGTCTATGATCTCAAAATTTCAGAGGGTCTCGTGATGTCCGCTGGCGGTGGTAGCAGCTATTGGTGGTGGGCGGGCGGCGTGGGGCTGGTGGTAGCGGCTGTGCTGGTGCACCTCGCGCTGCGCCAGCGTCGACTGGCGCGCCGCCTGCTCACGCCGCGGTACGACAGCCGCCGCGGACAGGCTACTATACACGGTGAGTTTACAGGCCTTTGCCTCTGCCTCGAAATCAGCGGGCAGCGGGGTGGTGGCGTGGGAGCGGCGCGTCCAATGTATAGATTTATGTGGACCGGTTCTAGAAGGCTACCCGCGCCACCGACACCGCTCCCGCCCCGCTGCCCGCAAAATTCGAGGCTGAGGCCTAACCGCCAAGGTCGTAAAAATCCAAGGTTTACGACCAAGTACCACTTTAATAGGCACGAAAATATTCATTGTGTTTTCCGATCTTAATGGTTAAAGAGTTAAAAAATTCATACTAAAAATGACATTGCAATGCGATGCGATGCGAATTTGCAGTATCGTGTGGGTCCTTACTCACACTGGGGAAGAGTCGAAGCGACGCGTTGCGTTGTTTTTTGCCTGCTTATTCTCTATTGTTCTATTATTTATGTACAAACTTCTGCTGAGTGTAAATAATAATATGGTAGCGCGAATTAGCGACGGCGACGAATGAGTTCATATTTTAATAATAGAAATTTGTACTTAAATATTCGAGATGAATAATGAACATGCTGAAGGCGAACGTTTATGACGGGACGCGTCGCGTCGCTCGATTCTGTGCCAGCGCGGCGCAAAGTCGAAGCGACACTTTGGCTCAACTGCCTAAGGGTTAAAACGTAACCGTTATAGGGTCTAAACACACTAGGCTGAATTACCCCGGCGTAAGTTCCGCCGCGCTTAAGCCGCGTTTAAATTGCATACAAAATACAGGCCGAATACGAGGGGTGACACACTATTACGTCGTGTTTTGTATGTGTTTGTGTCTAAACACACTAGGCTCATACAAAATACGGGCGGAACGCGAGAGACGACACACTATTACGTCGCGTATTTGTATGCGTTTGATATTTGCGGTGGAATTTACGCCGGCGTAATTCAGCCTCTTGTGTTTAGACACTTTGACATTTGCGGCGGAAATTACGCCGGCGTAATTCAGCCTAGTGTGTTTAGACACATTGGGTTCCCAAGTTAGAGTACGAATGGAGATTTATTAAAGAAAAAACATTATTTTTTCACTATTTTATTATAAGAAAACACATAAAAAACTCACTAATACTACAGGTAATACTTGAACGATAATACATTAATACATCTTTTTTTGGGGTGCATTACTTTCCCTGGAAGGCCTCCGAGGGATCGCAATACTCCGTGTAGTTTCTTGGGCGCTGTAACTCCTCCGGTGTGACCTCTTGGTGCTTGCAAAAATTGGGGGCCGTACGGCGTCGTACTGCGCCCGGCGCCGACGTGCGTCGTAAAAAACCAACAGCACGGCGCCGTACGGCGTCGTACGATGTCGTGCCGTAGAAACTCACGTAGATATTCAAGATGAGTTTCTACAGCACGACGTGGTTTTTGTGTCCCGGCCCTTACACAGAAGGTGTTGCAACCCCCAAGAGGTCACTCTCAGGGAGTGTTGCAACCCCCAAGAGGTTACTCTCAGGGAGTGTTGCAATCCCCAAGAGGTCACTCAGGGGGTGGCAACCCTCAAGAGGTCACTCAACAAAACTTGGTTGACTACTGTACCCTAAAACGGAACCCTAACCAGCAGATTTTTTGTATATTTGTAGGTTAATAGTTATGCATATACAATGTGTGTAAATATTTACAATAAAATACCAGATCACATAAAACACTTGTCTAAAAAACACTCTATTAGAGAACTAAAAAAAATCTAATAAATCATACTATGGTATAAAGGAATTTTTAAACAGTTGACATTAAATTATTTCATTGATATTAGTTTAAAATTAATTGATATTTTGTATTTTATTTAATTTCTTGACATTTAGAATAATTATACATATTTAATTTACTTACTATCTTCTTGAAAATGAAATTATTTAATTGATATATATTTCTCACTATTTTCTTAACATGTTTGTTATTTATAATAGGAACGACTTTGTATTTAAAATTGATTTGATGATTTCTAACGTAAAAAATAATTTGTATGATGTTTTATAATTATAATTTATAATACCCTATATTTGCATGCTATTTTATATATAGATAAAAGTGTTAGTCCTTAAGAAAATGATCATTACCACCTATTGTATTCACCACTTTTTAGCAAATAAACGAATTGAATTGAATTAGGACCATCAAGTCAAAGTATGAAGGATTCTATCTCTGTTAGCAACCACTTTCGAGATTTTTCGAAAATAAAAATGTTGTTTGTCTTATTAAAATGTAGCTACTCACAAAAAATTAGCTTGTTAGTAATCACAAAAAATATTGTTCTAGGGCTCCTGTACTATAATGGCTGATTCACATTTCAACATTATGCTTCGATGCATTTTTAAATGAGCCATTCAAAACTGAATTTTGTTTAGCTATCACAAGACACCTACCAAGACACATTGAATTGACAGACTTGCTGTCCGTGGTGTTTGGGTAATGGGTACTTGTTGCAAAATGAGGGTTTTTGATATTCTATTTGCTACAGGTGCCGCTGTGTAGCCTTAGGATCTATAGTGTTAAATATGCATATTATCGTGACTATTCGTGACACATAACAACTATATCGTGACTCATGAGTCATGAGCCATGACAGATATATCATGAATCATGATAAATGATACCCTAAGGCTACATAGCGGCACCTGGTGGCAAATAGAATATCAAAAACCCTTATTGAATGGCTTTTTAGGGCCTTATCAAACTGACGGTTTGACCACGGCAACACGCGGCGTCGCCACTCAACCGCTCCGCCTACAACCACTAGTATGATAAGGCCCCTAAATGTGCCGTTCATATTTGGGCATTTGTGTATGATCCCACAAAAAAGTACGTATTGAGTTATGAATGCAGTTATGTTCTTTAGATCATTAAAGAACAGGACTGCATTCATAACTAAATAAAAAAAATAGGGTTAGTAAACAAATGCTTAACAGCAACGATTTGGGACAAGCACAGGCGTATATTATATAGCTTTGATAAGGGGGGGGGGGGGTCCTAACGTAAAAAAGCGGCCAAGTGCAGCAGCAAATAGGCAACGTGCTTAGGAAATCAGAAATATTTTTTCTTGGGCGGCAAGTCGATTTAAAATTAAAATGTAAATAAAGTTCAGTTTTGAATAGCTCATTTATATGCATCGCAATGCGTCGATGCAACACGTTGCAATGTAAATTATCCTAATTTAAATCTCCCACAAAAAGGAATCTCAAAAAACATCCTAACGCCACCCCACGTTGTAAAGTAAATTGACTCTTAATTCTTTACCTCTAAACGCTAAAACTGTATTTTCAGACGACGACGACGTGCCTCCAATCCACGGGTTCTCTGACGACGAGCCGCTGGTCATCGCGTAGACCTACAAACGAAAATAGTATTGTATAGATAAGACCGCGGGCTGAGAGTGGCGGAGCGATGAGCGGAGCGGGTAGCGAGGAAATTTTTGTTTTACCCCCATACTAATAGTTTTGTTTATTAATTGTGACTGAAATACACAAGTCACTAGTAAGTGTATTTTGATTTAAACGTTCTTATGCTATTCTTATGATTTTAAAATATTTTTTTAATTTGATTAAAAGGAAATACGAATTAGTTTAAGACAGAAATTGTGTTTGAATTAATTTTTGCTTATTTTTCATCTATCGCTCTGCCAATCTCAACATTTACAATGGCTGAAAAACACAATAATATGTATCCCAACTGAAGTTGTAGCTGTTTGTGCAATCGATTTGTCATTAAATTGTTTATTGCGAAACAGCTAACTTCAGAGTGTTAATGTCATATCCTTGCCAACTTGCCTAAATAAAATAAATTAGATTTTTATGTTAAATTTTGATTTAATTAATTTTACTGTATAAAATTGCCCCTAGCCAAGACGTTTTCTTTATCAAAATGTATGGAATTGACGTACATGAGTCGATTGTCGACTTTATTTTTCCGAACGCTTAAATTGTCAATTTCATACATTTTAATCGGCGATTCTACAAAGAAGCAATATAGAAAACATTAAGGCTAGGGCTCAGAATGTCTTTATTTTAAGATCCAGTGTTAATTTTTAAAAAAATATTTTACGTACTGGATGTGTTTTCCAGCCAAGCGTTGTATTGTTAGCATTTGTCATTAATTTTTAAATGTGGTTGTCGTTATTTCATTATAATTTAATTGTGAAATAAAAAGTATTACGCGTATTATTATGTTATAATGTTTTGCTCACACAGTGATATATTCTACGAAGCTTATGCCAGTCAAAATTACAAGGTTTCTTAGACTGATACTGTATAAAGTAAGGAATATCTCAGCGACGCTGGCTATAGGAGATATATTTTGTTTACCAATGGGCTAATACGTAAGACTAAGTACACGGCCATTTTGTTGTAAAAGAAGAAACTAAAATTGTCACTGTTTATTACAAAAGGAACTAGTGAAAGTTCATATAATTTTAAAAGTTATAAGCAGTTGATTATTCGCTGCAGCTTCACGACGGTCTAACATGTTTTACAACAGAATGGTCATATTTTAATCAGATGCAAAGGGATGAAAAAGGTAGAAAATTATCAAACTATTGACAACATATGGCGTGGTGAAATCAATGCTAAAAGTTAAAACGTTTTATGTAGAAAAAATATTGTCTCTCTAAAAATAATAATCGTCTCGTGTGTGATTGAAAACGTAAAATACAAAATGGACAATACAAAGATTACTTTTATTCACATAAACAAAGGTCAAATATTTTGCTTTATATTTTGCTAAAGTCCCTTTGCTACTGATTTGTAAGACAACTATCTCGCGGTCCACACCAAAGATAGTGTAAGTACAAGTGATATAATGTAATCTTGTGGAGCTGGCCTTAGGCGGATCTCGACATTCCCAATGTTTAGAAATTACTTTAGACTCGTAGATTTAGTTCCTAAGGCTGGATTTATATGCGTTTACCTGAATTCGCGGTTCGGCGGCTATAAGGGTCAATTCAAACCGCAACGTGACGCGTAGATGCATTTCTAAATATTTTGCACTGAATTGACAGATTTCGTGAGCGTGAGACGTCTTGGAAATCTGTCAAATCCATGGAAATTTAGAAATGCATCTACGCGTCGCGTTGCGGTCTGAATTGACCCTAAGACTATAAGCAAACATTATATTATGTACCGATTTATTTAAATGGCGGCGCGGTCGCGCTGTCATTTACATACTTTCTTGTAATTTCGCGGTGTAGCCGCCAAACCGCGCGTATGAGCGGACGCATATTAATCCAGCCTAATTTTCCTAGTAGCCGCATTGTTTTGTAAAATGATACAATTTTTATTTAAAAATTCTTATGGTGTTTATTTATTTAGTTTTTTTAACGAATACTCTGTATTGTAAGCTAGATAAATTGAATAAAGTATGATTCGAAATAATATTTTGTTTTATTGTTATATTATATTCAAGTAAGTTAATACTTCAGTCGGAATTTCCAGGAATTGCTATTGTATTCTATTGTTGTCGCGATCACCGGTGCTCGCGCGGGACCTGAAGGATTAATGATGCTAACTCTGTTTCAGGCTTGACGCAATTGAATTGCAGTAATGAACAAGACATTATATTTTGTTCTAGTTTAACCCATAATATAATATTGTTGTTTCTGAGCATCGCAAATTAGCTATGGCAAGCAAATTGGCTAAAAGAGAAAACTACGCTGCAGCAGAGTGACATTCACATTTCCCAGACAATATTCTTGTAATGATTTTCGAATATTTGAAATATTTATTTAACGTTAATTTGGAAAATGTGATTATAAATTTTTATTATACAGTTATTTTATTATTGCTTAAATCTAATTATTTTATATTTACGCTTTATGATAAATCAATATTATTTATTTCATGAATTTATAGGAAGTCATATTAATTTAATGTTTACATTTTATATTGTTAATAAATGATTATTTTAATTCTTAAATATTAATGTTAAGGCTTATATTATTATAATATTTTTATTTCTTGTTAATTATTCAACTGAGGAGAATGCCAATTCTTAATTAAATGAAAATTAGTGGGTGTATTTCCGGTCGGATGAAGCCGGAACTGCATTTTATTAAATATATTTTTAAAATATCGTATTTCCGGTGAATGACCAATAAATAGTTGATTTTTGATTCGGAAGGGGCATTCTTCCAGGTGGACGAAATTCCCGAACAAAAAAAATTTGGGTTCCAAATTTAAACGTAGCAACTGTACCCAATCAGATAATCTGTGCAAGGTCGACTGTGATTGGCTGATAAAAAAGACCGTAGAGAATATAAACTACATCAGAAAAAAGACGAAGAAGTAGTTTAAAATTCAAAGTTCGATTTTCATTTTGTGAAAATTATTTTGTAGCAACTCATACAAAAATTGTAAATTAAGTGGATTAATTAATGAAAAACGAAAGGTAAGCCATTGTAAAATGTAAATGTAACCGTAAATTGATAAATTGAAGCAAAACAACTATGTCATACCATGTTCTAATACAAAGTATGTCGCAGTATTATTTGCATATTTGTACAATAATTTACAACATAAACTATATTAATATGAAAAAGATAGATTATTATTTCATAGAAAATATTATAATGTATATCAGTATGCAGTTAATTTGGAAAATGTTAAAATGTGTATATTGTTTTATTGTAATAATACATAAGGTTGATAAGTATACTTAATAATTTATGTAAACTGTATGGAAATGTAGTAAATGAAAAATGTTTCATTAATTTCAGATTTTTAGGTCCCTATACTATTTTGCAACATTTTAGTCTGCAAGCAATAGCTGTTATGGAGATTTTAGGAGGAGAAGGAAGGTATGGGATTATGAGTGGTACGGCCACCAAGGAAAAATCCTCTGATCAAGACGTGAGGTGGTATGCAGCTGGCCTGAGCCCACGCGATAGATTTCAGCTGTCGTATACAGGGTGTAACAAAACAAAGTAATGATACTTAAGTGTGCATGTATAAAGGTGCGCGTCCACTGGATCGGAATCGGAGCGTAGGTACGCAGCGGATGGATTTGTTGCTTTACTATTAATTATGGTATTGACTACTGTGAACTGCACTAGAAGTACTGGAACGTCATTCTGCGCCTGACAAATATATGACTACACGACGCGCCGTCCGCACCGTACGTCCCGATTCCGACCTGGTGGATGCGCAGCTTTAATCCCCTCCCTATATAGAGTTTACTGTATAAGCCAATCAAGTAGTTAGTAGAGTAGCATAGACAGCTATTCTATTTTTATAAATAAAATACATAAAACTGTACTGTAATATTATTAATAGAAATCAACAAAAGCTTGTGGATTAAATCTGTTTTATTGTTTGATTTACCTTATCAGCCTATTTATTTAGCTATGTACAATAATTTTTATTGAAATAAAACATTTGTTTGAGCTTATTTCTTTTTTATTTTATTTTTTTTTAATTTTTGGTATGTTTAGAGTGAAAGGTTTTGCACTTAAAAATTTCTCGTTTAGTTTCAAATTAAAAAAAATAACGGATGTTTATTTTTTTTCTTCTAAGTCCGACCTCTTGTTACGTAGTATACAGCTTACATCCTCTTTGGCATTCTTCTTAGAGCAGCCATAGAGTGAACATCACTGTAGAACTGTCACTGTGAATTATTAGTGTAGTTTTAAATAACTATAAATAGTGTTGTGAAGAAATTAGAAGTGAGAAATTAAAAGGTGATTTATTGTCTGAAGTGTTTGATTTCATCACATTCTTTTTATGACG
The DNA here is from genome assembly GCA_905333045.1 of Lysandra bellargus. Classification (NCBI taxonomy): domain Eukaryota; kingdom Metazoa; phylum Arthropoda; class Insecta; order Lepidoptera; family Lycaenidae; genus Lysandra; species Lysandra bellargus. The sequence goes on from HG995354.1 coordinate 6,586,697, forward strand.
TCAAATTGACTGAACCGCATTATGTGGCAGTAAAACTATAGTACATTTCAACAACTATGAGAAGTGTCGCATCGCTGCATGCAGTGTAGTTACGCATAGTATGGTCTGACATTAACTAAACTTTTTACTCTGAACAAAAGGAATATAATAAGGGTACTCACATCAATCGTACGCGACATCAGGTATTGTCGCGGCGACAAACTGCGTGACGGGCAACAACACCACGACGTCTTCGCGCCATACAGCTATTCCCACTAGCGACGTGCGATCACCGTGCCGACATAGCAGTGGTCCGCCTACACCGGTCTGAAACCAATATAATTTAAAAAATAATAAAATGGTATTTAGTAACATGAATTAGTAACAGGGCCGGGCAATCTAAATTTGGTACTATCAAAGAAATCGCACATTTGTCAGCACTGTTCGCGTCGTAAGCGTCGAACGCACCGCATAGTACACGAAATGCGGCGCGTACGGTGCGGACTGCGGACGAACGCGCGAGGTTTCACATCATATTTTAATACAACGCATTCTGATCAGGGCCGTCTCTAGCCGGTGTGGCGCCCGTGTGCAAATATTACCCTAGCGCCCCCTAGCAAGCGCGCGGTCGATAAAAAAACCGGCCAAGTGCGAGTCGGACTCGCGCACGAAGGGTTCCGTACGATTATAAAGCAAAGATAGGCAAAAAATTATGTTTTTATGGGAGCCCCTTAAATGTTTATTTAAGTACAAAATATACAATTAAGTATTTTGTGAATGTTTCAAATTTCAAGTTCCTACGTTAATGGCAAAAAATCACATTTCTTGTATGAGATTGTATCCTTATTTAATTTATTTTGCTTTGTAGTATTCTTTATACGTGGGAGAGCCATGCTTTGGCACGGATGGGCCGGCTCGACCGGAGAAATACTACGTTCTCACAGAAAACCGGCGTGAAACGGCGCTTGCGCTGTGTTTCGCCGAGTGAGTGAGTTTACCGGAGGCCCAATCCCCTATCCTATTCCCTTCCCTACCCTCCCCTCGTTTGCTCGTTTGCCAAGGTGGCAAACGAGCAAACGGGTCACCTGATGGAAAGCAACTTCCGTCGCCCATGGACACTCGCAGCATCAGAAGAGCTGCAGGTGCGTTGCCGGCCTTTTAAGAGGGAATAGGGTAATAGGGGTGGGTAGGATAGGGGAGGGTAGGGAAGGGAATAGGGTAGGGGATTGGGCCTCCGGTAAACTCACTCACTCGGCGAAACACAGCGCAAGCGCTGTTTCACGCCGGTTTTCTGTGAGAACGTGGTATTTCTCCGGTCGAGCCGGCCCATTCGTGCCTAAGCATGGTTCTCCCACGTTCGTGGTACTTATAGTATTAAAATAATGTAGAAACTTACCACAGTGCCGCGCGACTTGACGGCCGCACAAAACGCTTCTCTCGACAGCGTGACGTCAGGCTTAGAGATCCGCTCCGCACACTGTCGCGGTGTCAGTATTGTGGCCTTTTGTCGACGTGCTGTGCTCTCCATTGCTGAAATAAAAATATAATGCTTCTGTAGACTGTAGGGGATGAAAGTAGAAGTTGTAACGCCAGTTGAAAGCAGGCGCGGTCGCAGCTTGAATTTGGGGGGGGGGGGGGGAGGGTCGGTCACTCACTAGTCACTGCTAATATGTATATTTTTTTATCTGCGCCCTCGGACGGTTCTGGGTTGACAGTCACAGCTGTCTAAGGTCGGACGTACTGGTGGTTAGGGGATAGATAGAAATTTCCTTTTTCCAAGTTTAGTTGAGAGATTTAGATACTCGATAAGTTTAAAAATGTTTCGGTACATCGAGAAGGAGAAATTAGAGAAAAAAATGACGTTCACTGTCTTGCTTTATAAAAAGCTAAGTACTGCAACAATTTCCATTTCCGTAAAAGTTTGTCGATTTTCTGTTGCATTTTTTTTACGAAAAATAAAAAGTAATAGTTCGAGCTCTGGAATCTGGATACAAAGGCTATGTTTTACTTCGGAAAAAGTTTCTGTGATAACTACCTATAGGTTTTGCTGCGGTAATATCTGGACAACCCCATAGACAGCCCATATTCGGAACTTTCAAAATAGTCTCGAAATCCGATGTAATTATTCGCACATGCCAGGGAATTACAGAGTATAACGATGTGCGTTATGCGAATATAATTGTAAATTCATAACGCATATAGGCACAATGCGACGGAAATGATTGGAGCTATTATTTAAATGGTCATGTGGGTCACAGTATTATGCAACAACGTGCAGTTCAATGACCATATCAGATGTTAGAATATTGGCACTTAAAATGAAAACCTGATTATGCAAATTATACCGACTAAATACAGCCTGTTATAGGGTCATTAATACAGATTGACACTTTATTCATTACATTAAAGCAGTAGACTGCTTTATTCCATGAACTTTTATTTTCAGCTTAGTAAAAAATATTAATACCATCTAATGCCCAAAATCTAATGCCCATTTTCACCAACCACATCGTAGCACTAAGCGGCCTAGATTTTGGGCAAGGCAAGCTGAAAATAAAAGTTCATGAAATAAAGCAGTCTACTGCTTTAATGTAATGAATAAAGTGTCATTCTGTATTATTGACTCTATAAGCCTAAGTGTACCTATGTTCCAAGATTTAATTATTGTTTATGTGTCACCTACGTCCTTAGGGCCGGGACACAAAAACACGGCACGGCGCGCGTCGTAAAAAACTACGGCACGGCGCCGTGCGGCGTCGTACGACGTCGTGCCGTAGAAACTCAAATAGAAATTCAAGATAAGTTTCTACGGCACGACGTCGTACGACGCCGCATGGCGCCGTGCCGTAGTTTTTTACGACGCGCGCCGTGAATTCTCACGGCGCGGCACCGTATGGGGCCGTACGACGCCGTACGGCGCCGTGCCGTGTTTTTGTGTCCCGGCCCTTAGGGCCTTAGAACATTGGCAAAATACAAGAGTTTTGAAAACGTATTTGTATTAAGAAATACGTTACCCTAAAATACCGCTAGAGGACCTACTTAGCGTCAGGGGCATCATTCGTGATTCGTTGGCATTAGCAGTATTAGGCAAGAATGATAAGTATCAAGTTATGTACAGCTCATACCTTGGTCGTATCCTGCCCAGCCCACGAAGTAGCAGTGGTCACCGACGTGGGGGTCGGCCACGCACGCCGGCTGCACGCTCGCCTCCAATTTGAGTGGCCGCTTCCAGCTCTGAAAACACATCCATACTACTTAATATTGTAAATGCGATTTTATGAAGTGAAAACTTCTTTAGCGGCGTTGAGCAGTTTTGTGGGATGGGTAAAAACTGTGAAACTCGCGTCAGATTTTCGTGTTGATCGAAAAACCATACAAAACGCGTAAGAGAGTTGAAACGCGCGTTGGAGAGTAGTGTTGTAACATCGAAATTAAAGTTAAATGATAATTAAAATTAGGTAATAATTAAAATTAAGTAATGATTAAAATTAAGTAATGACTAAAATTAAGTAATGATTAAAATTAAGTAATGATTAAAATTAAATAATAATTAAAATTAAGTAATGATTGAAATTAACCCGGCGAGCGTAAGGTTGGGTGTGACACACCCAGATCTAGAAAAATCGATTATTATTTTAATAACGAATTGTAGTAACGCTTCGTGCGCTGGAGTAGCTGCGCGGGGGGAGATACGGAAGCGTTCCTTGGCGCTGTTTCTGGTGACCGCCGCCCAGTGTATGGTGTGGAAGAGTTTGAAGTTGTCACCGGGTGCGTGACACCCGCCTTACACTACTTGTAACGAATTTGATCAAACACATTTTATGTTATTTTTGTTATTTTATGGGTTTTTTGGGTTTTTTAAGACTTAAAATCTAGAAAGGTCATACGAAGATAATTAAAACAGATAATTGTGTCATTTTGAAGAAGCTGAAGTTCACCCGACGAGTCTGGTAGTGACGAAAGAAGTTTTGGAAGTGACACAGAGTAGGAGATGGGTGATGAAAGACAGCAAAATGGATTGATAGAGAATAATGGCGAAGGCAATTATAGATATTTGTTGGGAAATTTACTTATTTCTGTATTTTTTATACATGAAACATGCTTATTTCTTCTGTGAAAAATGCTCTAGATTTTAAGACGAATAAGTATTTCTTATTAGTTTTAATATCCAGCTTATGTGTTCTTTTGTTCTTATGTCGAACCTACCTGAAGAAAAAATTGTGTTTTTTGTTGTCGTTTTCATATTTTCGATATAAAGTAATAAATATGTGGCACTACTAATTTTTGTGAGTCCTAATTGTTAATTATCTTAATTTCGTAAATAAGTTTATTCAATTTTTTTTTTACAATTTCTCTCTTAAATAAGTTCAACATATAACTAAACATTAGTTTTGTATTAAAAAAGTAGATATTTAAAATAATAGCGTTTAATAATCTCATAATCACCAGATGGTGATTATGAGATTATTAAACGCTATACCACACCCACCTAGCGCTGTTTGCGCTCCATATTCCAACCTTACGCTCGCCGGGTTAAGTAATGAATAAAATTATGTATTAATGTTTAAAATTAAGTAATTATTAAAATTAAGTAATGGTTAAAATTAAGTAATTATTAAAATTAAGTAATGATTAAAATTAATTTTAATCGAAATTGATTAATCAAACAATCGATTGGTTTTTTTTATTAAATAAGGGAGCAAACGAGCAAACGGGTCACCTGATGGTAAGCAACTACCGTCGCCCATGGACACTCGCAACATCAGAAAAGCTGCAGGTGCGTTGCCGGCCTTTTAAGAGGGAATACGCTCTTTTCTTGAAGGTTTGCAGGTCGTATAGGTCCGGAAAAACTGCTGGTGACAGTTCATTCCAGGGCTTTACAGTGCGCGGCAGAAAGTTACGCGAAAAACGCACCGTGGAAGACTGCCACTCATCAAGGTGATGAGGATGGTATGTTTTTCGCGTGGGACGATGGCGAAAAGTTGCAGGTGGTATGATTCCGAACAATTCCTCAGAGCACTCCCTGTGATACAACCGATAGAGGAGAGAATAATTCCAGTATTATGTTGCAAAGCAGCCATTAAACGAAAAACCGCAAAACTAAAATACATACGTAAAAAATTACCTGCAACAAAATTCTAAATATACGAATACAAAACACACACGGTGACAGTAGAAGCCGACAACAAAACAAAGTGTAATTCAGCTAATCGAAGTATAAAAATAGTTGTAGATATTTTCAGATAGGGTTAATAGTTGTACCAGGTACCTAGATGTTTTCCTGCGCAATCCACTTTGGTGGAAGACTAGACTTTATTTTTTTTATCTACCTACTTATACATAATCTGAATTTATGAATAGACATTTCTGTCTGTCGCGTGGGCCCTCAGTGTATACTATGTGTGATAAGGGCCTTATGTCAATCAAATTGGCCGAGGCCCGAGAGCAGGGCCCCCGTAAGGGCTACTGGCGCCAGTGTGCAAAAAAAAGATTTTGGCGCCCCTCAAGGCAAATTTTTTGGGTCCTTGGTTTTGGCGCCCCTAAAGATGGCGATTTGGCGCCCCTAGAGGATGGCGCCCGTGTGCATTGCACACATTACACATGGTAGCGGGGGCCCTGCCCGAGAGCACTGTCTTGGCACTCGCCAGTCGCCACTTTACTCGGAAGGTATAACAAGGCCCTTAGTGTTACTACAAACCTAACCCTTATATTATGTGTGGACTGTGGTAAGTACTTACCAGCAGTGCGATGTTATTGTCAAGTTCTCCATTATATTGTGAGTGCACGTGGACAGTGCACAAGCGCTGTTGAGACGAGGACTGGCTCCTCAACTCCCAGACACCAGAGAGGATGCTGAGCTCGCCAGGTTTAGACCTTGTTAACGAAATACAAAATGATACGTCTCAGTTGCGATTGTTAAGTGTAAACAAAATTGCATGGGTGACTAGATACTACCTACTTCCAATTTAAAGTTTCAATAAACAGTAAGAGAATAATATAATGATTAATGACATTAATTTGGTCGAGTTTCAATTAAGTATGTATTTGTTTATTGTTCACACTTTACAAAGTTTTTAAAAATTTAAAACGTAGCATGGATTTCGCTTGAGAATGGAAAATGGAATATTATAGGTGTACCAGAATCTGATGGCAAAAAGTGGGAAAATAAATTGACTCTAGCAATACCGGGGTAATTGGGATAAAACATTTTGATCCTTTTTTTCTTTCCGCGCCTGATTCTGTGTGTGAAACATGCAAATAATATTATATAAATTTATCCAATGATCAAGGATATTTTTTGAAAATCTGCTGTCAGAAATTGCCATCAGATTCTGGTAGACCTATAATTATTATCTCTACGGACGCTTCACACTATGTTAGTCTAGGTCAGGGGTCACCAATTAGTTTCGCTCGGGGTCCATTTTAAGAAATGAAATGACCTCGCGGTCCGCACATTTTATAAAAAAACACGAAACAAGGTAATTACGGAAATAACAAAGGTATTTATTTACATATCAATGAAAAAAGTGTCAATTTTTTGCTTCTTTGAAGTGAAATTGGTGCAAGCTATTGACATCAAATTTTGGAGATGTTTATCAGTAAGTTGAGCCCAAAATTTATTTTAACGAAGTTCATCTTCGAAAATACTTGGTCGGTGGTCCGCACACAATGGGTCGGCGGCGGTCCGGATGCGGACCGCGGTCCGCCATTTGGTGACCCCGGGTCTAGGTGAACTTGTGAAGAACTTGTGTTTCGGTGACCAGACTATAGAAATAAAAGGAAATTAAGTATAAGTACTATATTAGTAGTCTAATATTAAATTGGTAGTCCATCACCTATGTTCACATTTACATCAAAACTTTTTGGTTAAACGGAGTAGTAATTCTCAAAAGTAAATAAAACTCACCCAACAACGCAGTCAGCGGCGGTAAGAGCAGTCCGAGGGTGCACGATCGTTGCGTAACACAGGATCTTCTGTCGACTCTTGGTGCGAATGACCAGCGCCAACCACGGGTCATAACCTTCCTCTGCTATATCTGAAAATATCCATACAGCATACTGATATTATAATATGCGAAAGTATGTCTGTTCGTTACTTTTTCGCGCTCAAACTGTTGTAAAGATTTTAAAGAAAGGAGAATGCCAAAGTTCCATACAAAAATAAAATTTTTGGCAATCTCCTTTAATGTGTGATAGTCGATAGAGATGTAGATTTAGGTACTTTGGGTCCCGAAAAAGAAAAAATGTACAGTTTTCGCGCAAAATGCAGCCAGTGGCGGAGCAAGACCAAAATTTAATGTGGGCAAGATATTATGTTTTGCGAATTATACTCAAATTATTATTTAGAAAGATATGAGTATCAATATTCGTACCTAAATCTTAAAAAAATCCTCGTGGTCCAAGGGGCGCGAGGCCCCCTAGGACCGCGACTCGCGAGGACGTGGGCGGTCGCCCACGTCGCCTACGCCTTGCGCCGCCACTGCATGCAGCGTAAAGAAGTTGTAGACACGTGGTAAGTAATAGAAAGAAATGGGAATTGCAATTTGCAACAGTTCGGCTAGCGGTTAAAAGATCGTGATTTTAATGTCGTCTTTTTCTGACTTACCTTCATTACTTCCAATGAATTTCATAACGCTTTTCCCACATTTTCTGTACACTTGCTGCCCCTCACTCGAGTCTTCATAATCCACATTTATTTGGCAGGGCTGAATTGACTCTGCATGGCTTTCAGTAACAGTAAAAGGAAGTGTAGTCCTTACGAATCTGTTCTTTTTCTTCGCCAAATTGAGCAATTTAAATCCTTCTAAAACGTGAAAATCTGGGTTCGATTTGAACGTTATTGGTCGGCTAGGCTCCGTAACATCGTCGGGTATCTTTATTTTCATCGGCCTTCTAGAATTTGGAGCTATAGTTGAACCTCGTTTACCTAAAATTAAACATGATAAAAATAACTGACATCCATACTAGAACATTATAAGAAACGATGTCAATACTGGATATGGCATACGCCATCAAAACTGTAGCAATGTTTTTGCATGCGAAATGTGTATCGAGAAAATATTGTCGTCCTTTTTGTCTTACAGTAATAGCATATACTACTTTCTCTTTCACTCATTTTACGCTTTCAAAACATTTTTTACTAATCGATGCATTAAGAGCCCGTACTCTCTTTTCTACTGGTCTCTTCACACTCACGCCCGTCTTTCATATGCCAGGTGAAAAAGGACGATCGCCAAGTTAGCGGGCAGATAGAGGTTTTCTGTTTTTTAAAGGGTTTTTTATATTAAAGTGGTAAAAAGTAATTCCAACATTTTATAGACGACTTTCTCAACAGTGCATTGTATTTTTTTCATACCGTTAAGACGTCAATACAATCCATAAAAAGGTGATATTCTAAACCTTTTACAGCAAAAATCATAAAACTGTCGCGGGTTTGAGTTGGATTATTTAAAGATACTTAAAAAAAATAAAAAATCTAGCTCCAACATTAGATTATAATTGAAATGATCTTACATGTTGTGCATTAAAACTTATAGAAATACGATATTTTAACTGCTAAATCACGTCTGCTAAATGAGCGAAATCGGCAAAATTTCGTATACGGACTCTTAAACACGTCCAACTGTCACCGCGTCCTATGGCACACTGCTCTCAGATGAGTGAGGCTTACTCATCTCGAGGGTGACACATTTTCGCGCCGACGATTGTATGGAATGCCTTTTCTAAAGGTATGATCTAATTCTATGATTGTAAGTAAATGCGAAAGTCTATATTTTGTCCGTTACGGTTAAGCGCTGAACTGACTTTGAATTTTGAAATGAAATTAAGTAATTTGAATTCCGGGAAAGAATCCTAAATCACTTTTATTGTCATAGTTTTTAATTTGAAATAATTTAAAACGGATTTTGGCAAAACGCAATAACATCCAGTTAGTAGTTAGACAAAGCTTACAGTGCGACGTACACTCTTAAAATTGGCTGTTCTGATGAAATCGACGTACCTTAAAACGATTACTGCTTTAAAAACAATCTTCTTGCACTATTTCTGCTAATTGAAACGAAATGAATCTTGAACAAAATACACGACCAGTAACGATAAAAATTATCCACAGGTGTAGGCAGATTTAAATTAATTTAAATATTAGGGTTGCCAGGATCGTGAAACTTTTACCTTTTTAAAATTTTTAAATAACCGCTCATACGTATCTATATCTAAATTTTTGTGAAAATTTACAATGTTTTACAGTGTTATATTTTTCCTGTAGATTTTTACGGATAACAATTTTTTTTTATACTGTCAATCCTTATAATAAAAAATCCTAATAATAAAAATACTAAAAAATATTTTTTAGAGTTGAAATATTTTGTAGTAAATTTAATATTTATGTATGTATTTTTTAGTGTTTTACTCTATTTTTTAGTGTTTAAATATTTAGTAGTAAATTTAGTAAAAAAAAATTATACACAAAAAAATTTTTTTTCGTGTTTAAATATTTTGAAGTTAATTTTTGTTCAGGAACCTAGGTAATTACTATTTTAAGCTGAAAAATAACTCAAACATGTTAAATATTTTCGTATGACAAAATGATTTTGGTATTACGTATGTATGAGAATTTCGAGGGTAGCCCGGGCTCTTAATGAATAATGTACCATCGATGAAAATCAGTTGACGGACTACGTCGATTGGTCGGATTCAACGTTATTATAATATTACTAGCTGTCCCGGCAAATGTTGCTTTGCCATAATATATTTGCCATATTATTATTTTATTGAAGTGACTAAATAAGTATGTCGCCATGGCAACGTCGATCGCTATCCCGTCGCACAAGCGATGGTCGCCGACAGTCTCAGGTTGTAATAATTTACTATTATTTATTCAACAAATGCACTTATCAATATATAAAGTACCCAGTAGCCGATCCTCAGACCTACTGAATATGCATATAAAATTTGGTAAAAATCAGTAAAGCCGTTTCGGAGGAGTTCGTGGACTAACATTGTGACACGAGAATTTTATATATGAGAAGATTATGGTGGATTCAATTACGTAGGTCCACCATCTGCATATGAATCTACTTCTCTGATAGAACTTATTACTGCTTAAATAACTTACCATTTTTCCTCGGATCAAAAGTCGAGTAACCAAAAGGTATCTCTTCGCTATCTTCATCGCTCACTTCACCACCACCACCGTAATTAAATCCCTTCTTATTTGACAATTGCCAGGTAGTTTGACCGGATCCTAGATCAGAGTAGAGGCCAATTAACCCTGGCTTGGGTAATTCCACGGTATAGTCTCCATATTCCTGACTGACGTAGTCATATTTTGTATTAGTTTGGCTAGGATTTTTGACATTCCAGTACGGGTCTACATAGTCATCTGGAGTCACAATCTTCTGAGTGATCTTAGCTTGTGATGCAGCGGTTGGTTTGACAACAGGTACGGTTACAAATTTACGTTGCAGTAGGGCATTTCGTTGCTTCAGTGCTGCATTGGTTTCGGCTGCGGCAGAACGTTTGAATCTATCCGAAGATTCTTCAGGATATATTATTGCAGCAGACACTTCAGAACGATGTGGGAGTATACAACAAACTTTTTGATCACCCATAGATCTGTGCCTTGGACAGTTTCTAGAACTGAAAATAATAATTTTATCAATACAGATGCAAATGTGTAGTATTAAAATGAATTAATAATATATCTAATAGTTAGGTGCTGTAAAAGTCCAAAAGTTCTAGCACTTAAAATAATTGATGTTAAGTGTTTGATTTAGACGAAAATTTTAATTGCTGCTTCAATTTAACGCAAAGAGATCTGGTCGGAGATAAATAATAAATATACTTAACATAAATATTATCGTACTTACTGTTCATTAACTTTATGAACGACACCCTTACTTCGAATACACTCTTGTTTCTTCATAAATGTGCATATGCTCTCAGTCTCTTCGAAATTATTTTTGTCTTGCCTTGCATCATCTTCAAACCAAATTTTATCATTGATTACAATTTTATTAGGCGTTCTCTCATCTTTTGGAGTAGATCTGAATGTTTCCTCTGTCTTGTTAAAAGCTGTTGCAGTTGTAGTAATTTTGTTATCTACTTCAACACTCTCAGGAAAGACGAATTCGAATACATCTTCCAACTTTTCTGTAGATTCTTTCTCAGAATTTGGAGCGATTTTATTATTCATAGGAATATACCCATTAGTGTTTAATTCGAATAATATCTGATTATTTACTTTAATATCACTTTTTACATCCAGGGGTTTAATCTCTTCGTCTCTAAAAACGAAAGAAGTTTTCCAATCATTTTCTCCAACTTTGTCATCTCTGGTTTTTCCCTGATCATGTTCGTCTTTGAATACAATTTTAACACTTTCATCCGTCTCATTTTCGTTGGTATCATCAATTTTGGGCGGTGGAGGTTCGAAGTTCCTAATCGCAGCCAATTTGCTATTCAGCCACCAAAACTCTCCATTTATTTGGCCCGATATGACATGTACAGCTGCGAACAAAAAGTACAAACAAAACATTTTGTGCACTACGCGTAGGATTCCAACGGTGACTGGTCGATGAGTGAAAGGGCTAAAGTTTAAAGCCTAAATTGCTGTATAGCAGCGCTATTATCGAGTGATTTGGGACAATTATCCCGCTGTTAGCTCGCTTGTTAGCCCGCGACAATACGTGCTTCGCTCTATACACGCACTATGTGAATTTGCGGTCCATCATTACTTATATTACTGTGATACGTGTACTGGCATGTAAAAAAGTTTTTCATTTAATTTAATTCCAACAATTATCGCGATACGCTTATGAGCAAAAAGTTCAGGTTTTTCCCTTAAACCTAAAGTTAGATAACGAAATCTACTGTATAAAGAAATGTAGGTACTATTTTAGCTTTATTTTTAGACCGTGATTAATGATTATATTATAACGACATCAAAACCTAACGTAATTTCGATTTTATTGTATGTATTTAATTAAATTTGCGATTGTAAAATAAAATGCCATCAACCTTAAGACAACATGAAAAGTACGGTTTCCGAAGACAGTTAAGTACCTACCTTTATTACGGTGTACATAGTTTTCTTTCAATTCCAATTTCATTTACAAGGTTAAATTAAAGAGTGTTTTAAATAAATTAGATACAATATCCAGGCATGAAACATTGATGTTTGCAACAGTACCCATTATTAAGTTATCGTTTTCCTATTATCACATTAAGCGAAAATTATAAATAGTTGACCAACTCAGTATTAGATAAAGTCACAAACCATAACACTAAACACACTTTCCTATTAAACGGCAATTTTTACTGGAAATCCATATTATCCATAGTATCCATAGTATTAGGGTACCGTAGTCAACCAAGTTTTGTTGATTACAGAACCCTAAAACGGAACCCCAACCAGCAGATTTCTTGTATATTGGTAGGTTAATAGTTATATAATTTAAGAGTAACCTTGTCCTACAAATAAAACAATCCATATTTTAGGACCACCAAGTCAAAGTATGTAATCCTTTCTATCTCTGTTAGCTACCACTTTCGAGATTTTTCGAAAATTGTTGTTCGTCTTTGTCTTCGTCGTTCGTCAAAATGTAGAAAACTCACAAAAAATAGCTTGTTAATAATCACAAAAAAAATGTTCTAGGGCTTCCGTACTATATCCATAAGGCCGCGATTCCACTGAAGCGGAGCGGAGAGGAGCTTAGCGGTGCCCGAATTGACCAATGATTTGTGCTATTCCAGCGGAATGACAGCAAAGATTTCGAGCATGGTGATTGGTCAATTCGGCACCGCCAAAGAATAATATATACACTACGCGGCACCGCTAAGCTCCTCTCCGCTCCGCTCCAGTGTATTAATATCCATTAATATAAATGTGAAAAAGTGTCTCAGGTACGTCTGTTAGCTCCTCACCCCTATACGATTGAAATTAATCAGATAAAATTTATAAGGTACGTAAAAATGGTGTTTTCTTTCGGAAAGGACTTTTTTTGGGCTAATACACGGAGGATGCACGGTTCCCGCGCGAATTCCGAATTTAGGCACACCGAAGTTACGGGTAACATCAATTTTTAGGGTTCTGTACTTAAAGGGCGAAAACCCGTATTACTAAGACTTCGTTGTCTGTCCGTCTGTCTGTCACCAGGCTGTAACTCAAGAACGGTAATAGCTAGACTCTAGAGAGTTGAAATTTTCACAGATTATGTATATCTGTTGCCGCTATAACAACAAATACTAAAAACAAAGTAAAATTAATATTTAAGGCGGGCTGCCATACAACAAACGTGATTTTTTGGCCTTTTTTGCTCTGTATCTATAATGACAACAGATACTTGAGTTTTTCATAAAGTCCTTAGTTAAATGTGTACTTACTCAATATTCAATAATAATATTAAAATAAAATAAAAAATCAAGGGGGGCTCCCATACAAAAAACACAATTTTGACCTAATTTAGCTCTATAATGGTACGGAACCCTTCGTGCGCGAATCCGACTCGCACTTGGCCGATTATTTGATTTTTTTAATTGTATTATTAAAACAGTCATAAATCGATCAAGATTTTATGAGACAGACAAACAGATACACTTTCGCAATTATCTTCTTATATATAAAATTCTCGTGTCACATTGTTCGTTCCCGTACTCCTCCGAAATGGCCTGACCGATTCTCATTAAATTTTGTGAGCATATTGAGTAGGTCTGAGAATCGGCCAACATCTATTTTTCATACCAAAAATTATTTATATGGCAAAACAACGTTTGCCGGGTCAGCTAGTAATAGTATATTATTAGTTTCTATCAATCACTATGACCTTCTGATAAGAGTTTCCAGAAGGTGTGCCATAGTCCAAGGATTTGTGACAGAATATAGGTCAGTCAACAGGAAAGGAATGACGAACTTGGCGACAAGTTAAACGTCAACTATTTTTAATACAATGAAGCTATAGAAAATTCATTTTTAGTAATTTAAGTTCTATAACGAAGCCTATACCTACTAGAATATTTTTAAAATTGTTAGTTTCTAAGCAATTTGAATAAAAATAGAATAGAATACGTAATTTTTAAATTACGTATTCAATTTTTACGTCGGTTGCTGAAAAATACACAGTACCTTGACTCTTGGCTAGTGTCTTAAACACTAGGTAAAAGATAAACTTGACTAGTGTCTTAAACACTAGGTAAAAGGTAAACTTGACTAGTGTCTTAAACACTAGGTAAAAGGTAAACTTGACTAGTGTCTTAAACACTAGGTAAAAGGTAAACTTGACTAGTGTCTTAAACACTAGGTAAAAGGTAAACTTGACTAGTGTCTTAAACACTAGGTAAAAGGTAAACTTGACTAGTGTCTTAAACACTAGGTAAAAGATAAACTTGACTAGTGTCTTAAACACTAGGTAAAAGGTAAACTTGACTAGTGTCTTAAACACTAGGTAAAAGGTAAACTCGACTAGTGTCTTAAACACTAGGTAAAAGGTAAACTTGACTAGTGTCTTAAACACTAGGTAAAAGGTAAACTTGACTAGTGTCTTAAACACTAGGTAAAAGGTAAACTTGACTAGTGTCTTAAACACTAAAATTAGGTGAATGTGCTCGTTACTGGTAAAAAAAATAACCATTACCTTTACATAGGGCATAGTATCAAAATATTAAAAAGATTTCTCGTCCAGTTTTGTATGACTTTAAACACTTTTTGGTGCCTCATATTTAAACAGACGCTGCAACGACTGCAGAATGTGATATAAATTATGTGATATCCATCTACAAAATTCGATAAAGATATCACATTTTTCTCAAACCCAGCACAAGTTAAGCTGAGACCGGCAATACTGTAAATTGAATTCGTCTCCAACTACAAAGTTGGGAATTGATAAATTTATTTTGTATTTCTCGCAGGATATGTCTGGAAATAAGGGTTTTCCATATCCCAGACATCTCCGGATAAAGCCGGACACGGTGAGGCTTTTTGATTGCGTGTGCGGCAAAATTAGAGAGTCCGGCTTTTTTAGAGGTTTGGAATCTATAATTCAATATGAAATTCTCACAAATTTTAGACGGTTTTATACTGATAATAAGAAAAAATTTTATTAGATGTAAAACAGAAAATTTGTACACGCGCTTCCGAACGTGTATTGCTGAGTGTAGAGCTTAGAGAGTTTCGGGTTTTTTATACAAATGTCCGGACTCCGGCAAAGCTGCTGCTTTGTCCGGCTTTTCGGTTTGGCAACCCTATCTGAAAATATCTACAACTATTTTTATACTTCGATTAGCTGAATTACACTTTGTTTTGTTGTCGGTTTCTACTGTCACCGTGTGATTAGTTTTGTATTTGTATATTTAGAATTTTGCTGCAGGTAAACTTTTACGTATGTATTTTAGTTTTGCGGTTTATCGTTTAATGGCTGCTTTGCAATATAATACTGGAATTATGTATCGACTTGAATCTTGTAAGAAACAACCAAACAATTTTGCATCTTTAGCGTACCTAATCAAAGCATCAAAAAATTAATTTTTGAATGAATGATTTATTTTTATGCAATGATATATTATATAAAAAACTCAATTGAATATCATTGTTTTAATGTTTTTTTTTTAAAATGAGTTATTAAAGCTTTCCCATCTGGCTGTATCCAAACATTTAAATGGTAAAAATAAATCAATGTAAGGATATAATAGTCATGCGATGATTGATGGACGATTGTAGCCACAAATATTGGAATTTGCTGACTATGCATAAAAATTGTTTAAATATTTTATTGCTATTTAATATGAACTACCAACTGATTTGTAAATTAATTATCACTTATAGTTTAATTAAAATAAATTACTTATTTAATTAAAATAAATTATTAAATTAGTTTAAAAAAAAATTAAGATTTTTGATTTTTTGATTTGATTTTTTTTTATACAAGTAACAAGGTGCAACAAAACTTTGTGATAATACTTTAGGGTGTGTACGATAGTCTTTTGTATAGAGTTTTCTGTAAAAGTAGCAGCAATGAATGA
The DNA here is from genome assembly GCA_905333045.1 of Lysandra bellargus. Taxonomy (NCBI): domain Eukaryota; kingdom Metazoa; phylum Arthropoda; class Insecta; order Lepidoptera; family Lycaenidae; genus Lysandra; species Lysandra bellargus. The sequence goes on from HG995354.1 coordinate 6,602,690, forward strand.
GTATTTTTTTTTACTTTTGTATGGGAAAACTCATAATGGCGCATCCACACAGCCGCCGGCTTTCAGCCTGCCTTGCCACCGAAGCCGGCGGCCGGGCCGCCGCGTGCGCGTGCGCGGTATTAAAGGCCCTACTCACGGTTCAACACAACCCACAATCTGCTGACACAATTTGTTGAAGTCGCGATTGAGCGTTCTCTACTCACGATTCATCCAACCCACAATCTGCTGAGACAATTTCATTCCGCGATTGCTTGCCACAACGTGTGCACGTCACGTTCGTATTAGACATGGGTCCGCCGAAACTAACAAAATTTCAAAAAGCAGGTGTTGCACTTACTGTAGCATCGTTATGTGTATCCAGAGAGCGACGTAAAAAACGATACTGGGTAAAAAAGTGGCTGTTATTGAGAAAGAAAATCTCGCATATGTCGATTATGTATTATTTGGAACCAGAAGATTTTTCAAATTCGACCCGGAAGCGCAAGAAACGTACAATCCGCCACAACGCTTGACCGCGATTGAGCCGAGATTGGAGCTCACGTTTCAACACGCACACAATCTGCTGAGACAATTTGTCTGGTTGCTTCCGCGCCGATGTAATACGCAACATGTTGGGTTACGCCCCCAACGTGCCGTCAACATTACTATTGACGACACAATCTGTCGGCTCACTGCAAATTGTGTCAACAGATTGTTGCTGAAATTGAATCGTGAGTAGGGCCTTTTAGCCGGCGCGGCGGCATGTGTGGATACAGCATAAGGCTTGCCTATACAAATCGCAAATTGATCTTTCAGCGCTGCTACTTTCACAGTTAACTCTATACAAGTGACACATTCACACCCTAAAGTATTATCATTTAGTTCTGTTACAGCCTGTAATCTGTATAGAGTACATAACATTGTTTTAGTATGTCACAAAGCAAGGCGATTATAAATAATTTTATGTAATCAAGAACCAATTTTAGTAGACCATTTCTAATGTCGCGCCCCACGTCGCGTCGCAGACAATACGTGTTTAGTGTTTTAGTGTTAGTGTTAGTTTTTAGTATAATTGTATGTATGTTAGTCTATAAGGTATTTATAATATGGGCCAAGATGCCTGAATTAAATAAATAAATAATAAATAAAAATAAAATCTCATAATAAATTTTTCATTTTTGTCACATTATTTGAACATCATTCATAAGAATTCGACACCGTTTCCAACGGTAAAAACATTTCTGCTGACTCGAATATTTTATAACTCAAATGAAAACTGCCCAGCCGTTATAATTAATTAAGCTAATATAATATTTAATTTTAATTAATTACTCAAGACGTCTCGAGTTTCAAAGACTTTTATTTATTCACCATTTATTTAGAAGAGAAGTTCATGATTTTTTAACAAGTTTAGGTGGATACTGTTTTGACCCTGTCATTTTGTAAATATTCAGAAAAACTTTTTCATGATAATTTAAAGCTAACCCATTTATCCATTTTACAGATTATCAGAGTAAAACAATTAAAAACAATACATTTCTGAATTCGAGAGGAGGTTCTTCTCTCGTTACACGACTTCGGCGAAGCCGAAAGAAAGGGATCTTGGTAGTTTGTATAATTACTTTTGTATGTATGTGCTCTCGTAGCGGCTAAACAACTGAGCCGATTTTAACCAATGTGTTAATAAATGAGTTTACTGATGTTGCGAGCAAAATTAGACATATACTAATATTAAATTATTTTTTAAACTTACTAATTACTAGTTCTACTTTTCACAATGTATCTACGACTGGTTTTCTGTAAACATCCTTATATTAGGCAGACTTTGAGTAAACTAGCCACATGTGACTCAGGAATTAGGCAGGTAAGCCCCACTCTGTCATCGGCAAATCCGTGCGCACATCAAAAAGAAAAAGCGACGTCATATTTTAAACAGCATTGGTACGAGACCCTTCACAGCCTTTCATCTGTAAGGATTTGCTTAAACTGTACAAATAGACTAAAACAAATTTAAACTCTAAGCCGTAGCACATAAAAACTAAAATCGCTTGATTATATCAGTCATTTTAACTAGACGCGTTTTGTTTATACCGTGGTTCATGCAGTGAATTCAAATGGTGGAGTTTTATAAAATATGCAAGGGATATCACTCGGTATTATTTAGATTCAGCCCGGGACATGTTTGCAATAACTTTTTAAATCATATTTTTACAACCAGAGTATTCGTTTTACATTCCGGGTTCGCGGTTTGCATGAAATTAGGAGCGTAATTTGATTTATATAGCCTTTGATACAGTGCCATTGGGTTGATAGTTGATAAAGTTTTTACTCTATATTTTTTTGAGTTTTTGAGAGTGTTTGAGTGATGTTGGTTAGTCTACTTCTATTTGAAACATTGGATGCTTAATTTTACAGTTAAAGCTTGTCTGACTTAAATTGAGGCGTCCCACTACTTCACTAGTTAATGTAAATGGGAAATTCTGAACTGAAAATATTAGAGAAGCGCATCATTTTAAGTTGGACAAACTCTTATTACAGATGTTAAAATTGTAAAGTATAGTTTCTGATCCGAAAGGAAATAAGCATGTAAGTTTGTGTTTTTAAATTCAGGTTATTTTAGTTTGAAAAGCATCGACGCATCATAAAGCAACAAGATACCTTTTCATCCACATTATACATTATCACACTCCTAGAATATTGTAAGATGTACGGTAATATTCGTTGTGTGGGATCGCAGGGCTCCCCGGGGGCTCCTTCCGGTGAAATATAACCCCCAGTTAAGTCATGTCCGCAACTTCCACTATAATAATTAATCTATACACAAACTTCCTAATGTTACTTCGACAGTTGGGCAATTTCGTTACAATATGGCCAATAAAATGTATATTAATAGTTCTAGGCACATGAGTCAGTCTTTGGCTCCTAAATCTGATGAATTTAAACTTACTAATATATTCTAGAACTGCCGCATTCAGAGACATTTAATTATGATTAACCTTCAATTTAACGAAGCGTTTGACAGAATATGTCAAAATTTTAAGTACTTAATTAATGTTCCGCTCTGAGTGCGGCAGTTACTAAACCTAGTACGTAAAGAGAACACATTAATACGAAAGAAATCTATTGTCAATAAAAACTCTTACCAGTTAAGCAAGCAAGTTACTGCATTAATAAATAAATAATTATTTATTCGTGCATGCTAGGATACATACTAAACTACTGCAAATAATAGATTGTGACACTTGTGTAGCCTTACGAGGACGACATGGTCGCCTTTGTGAACCAAGTCCTAAATAAAGATAAAAAAAAAAAAATAGATCGTGACAACCCTGTTTAATAAAAATAAATACAAAATTGTTTTAGAGCAGTGGTTTCCACTTCCCAAACTTTTTAGAGCTGTTATGGCCTGTTAGAGCAACTGATTTAACCCCCCCCCCCCCCACCCCCTTTTAATTAAAACTTTATAAATTGGTATTAATAGTACATTCGCAAGTTTTTTAATATAATTAGGTTTAGACATCATTTACACTTAACACGCATCTCATATCATGCTCGACGTTCAGACGGTTTCTTGCCTTTTTAGGGTTCCGTAGTCAACAAGGAACCCTTATAGTTTCGGTCTGTCCGTCCGTCTGTCCGTCTGTCTGTCTGTCTGTCCGCGGTTTGGCTCGGAGACTATAGGACCTACAAAGCTGTAATTGAGCATGAATGCACATAATATTAATGATGCCGACAAAATGATACATGAAATCTTAAAAAAATATTTTTTTGATGGTACCTTATCTTCGTAGAACACGTTAAAAATGTACATTCATTGATCAGATGAAAATTTAAAAAAAAAACAAACAATCTGTACTGCGGAACCCTACATTGCGCGTGGCCCGACACGCACTTGGCTGGATTTTTTTAATATTACCAGAGTTGAGAGGCCGCTCTCGCATATTTACAAGTGGTAGCTAATGGTACCAACATTTCAGATCTCTGTCTGCAATGATAGGGTATTCTGTACCTGTTTTTCTCCAAAATGTACAGTTTTTTTTTTTGCCAATTCATCTATTTTAGGTACTCAAACCTCTGTTACCCCTTTAGAATAGCTATTTTACCCCCGTGGGAGTAATTACCCCCAGGTTGGGAACCACTGTTGTAGAGGTCCGTTCCGTTTATCTAATAAGCGTGATTCTTCAGCCCTTTATATATGTCGCAGGGAAAAGAGGATATCAAGGATTTCACGATATCCCTAGGGATATCACGAACTCCCGGTAGACAACCGTCCCGGTCTGCAACAGAAATATATTTAATACTTTTATACTATACATATACTTAAGATTTTTATTATATGATACACATTACACATATTTAATACACATCCATGACCTAGGAACTTTATAAACTTTTTTGTTCCGTCGACGGGAGTCGAACCCGCGACCTCCGGCTTGAGCTACCAACGCGCTCACCACTGCGCCACGGAGGTCGTCAATGTTCAAATGGCAGTAATTATAACGTATTGAATTAAAATTGAACTGCAACTTCAATCAGTGTTCTCTTGTGCGAGTGAAACCGCACCGAAACTGGCTACGGTAACCGAAACCTTTAATTGAATCACGTAGTACTGAAGTTCGAATCAATAGATTGAATAGTGAAGTGCCTGAGCAATGAGCATATTTAACCTGCTTTTGGTAATAATATAAAGGAAATGTATGTTAATGTATGTAGGTTACTATTTTACACAAAGACTACGGAGCGGATTTAATTGGCATGTTATAAATACAACGTTAAAGTGATTGATATTGTTAAAAATCAATTTTATGCATACATAAGAAAAGACTACATCGTTTGCTCTATAATTTTTTATACGATTGGAAAAATGATGCGGGTTTATCACCTAGGCAGCAAGTATCTGAATTCTGAAGACAGTTGAAAAATAAAAACAGGGCCCCACAACTACCACATATGCAATGTGTGCAATGCACACGTGCACCATACTCTAGGGGCGCCAAATCGCCATCTTTAGGGGCGTCAAAACCTCTATATAAGCTTCATGGTCAAAACCAAGGACAAAAAAAAAATCGGTTGTCTGTAAAGTCGGTTTACTGACGATAGTTGAACGTGACAACGTATGACGTTGTCGCGTTAAACTATCCTTAACCCCTTAACCCTCGCTTCCGAATCTCTATAAATAGAAACAAACTTTTTCGAGTGTAACCTAAAGTTATTTCGATGTATTTCTTTCAAACGATTGTCTAAAAATATTTATAATGAGTAAAATAAATTATTCGCAATACAAAACGCTACTGTATACATTCGTGAAATACAGTAAAATCTTCGAACAAAGCACAAGTCATACCTTGACACGTAGGAAATAGAGCACAAATTTGAATAGCCGAAGTAATACTAATAGCTCACAGATTGTTTATTTATTTTTGGGTATCATTTAAGCTATCACCAATTTAATTAGTTTTGTGTTTCTTAAATAATAGGGTTTGTCCTCAAAATAGTAGATCTGTCACCAAAATGTAGTCACCAAACAATGCAAAATCAGTTCCACAATAAATCACCTAAAATCCTGAGATATAAGGTCTAGTACCAAATAACAAATAATTTTTTTTGTATGTATTATAATAGGTGTGTCCTAATAAGTATTTAAGCAAACCAATTTAAAGAGATCACCAATAAATCATATTATGTTACTAGAAAATTGCATTAAGTTCAAATAAAAAATTAGGGTTGTCATCATCGTTTCAACCAAAAGATTATGCTACTTAACTAAAAAAATTTTTAGCAGAGTAGTAAATAAAACAATTAAAGTCAAAATAATCAATATTTATTGTTTAAAATAATTACCACTGAACAATCAGCGCTGGTTTAAAATAGCTGGCTTATGGCTAGCAGAATAGTAGATAAAACACTTAATTAAAATTAAAATATTTGGTCAATTTTTAAAGCGCGCCAATTTGTCTCCGCCCCTTTGATCATTTTTTCATTAAAATTATAAATTGATGTATTAAATTGGTAACGAATACTATTAATTTAATATCTGAACGAAATAAAATGTTACTACTGTATTGGTGACAAAATATCAAATAAAAAGGAGTCGCAGTCAGGGATCGATAATCGATTTATTTGGTGACAGATCTACCATTCTGCGCACAGAGCTATTATTTAAGTAACAAAACTGTTATTATAAGAACGAAGTTTATATTTATGTAATGCAACATAATTTTATTGGTTATCGAACTCTTATTTTACACATATATTAACATTAATTTGATAATTCATACCTGGGAACAATTTTTGTTTATCTGAGAACGAAAATATTTCGTGGCGATAGATCTATTTATTAGGTGATACAACTTGATGACAAATATAAATTTTGGTGATAGAAAATATAGTTCCCTTTATTTTTCATTCAGAGTGTGATCAATGTATCAAAGGTCATAACTAATCAAACTTCTTCATACAAAAGTATTCTCTAAGTCGTCGAAATACGTAATATAATCGAAACAAAGAGCGCCCAAAGAGGCCCAGGTGGGCCGCGCTCTTTGTTTCGAGACTAATGGCTCCTCTTCACAATCGGCGATGATCGGCACTCGTTGATCGCCTGTAATCGGCAAGGTAATCGCCACGATCATCGTGCAAGCATCCACACGATCGACCGCGTTCATTCATTGAGCGGCAAGCCATCAAGATGGACGTGGAGGTCATAGCTGCAGCTACAAATAGCTTAATTTCAATTTACAATCATTTTAGATATAGTCCAACGAAAAGTTGTGAAAAGAAAATGGAAGAAGAGAAGATGATGGTGTAATTCATCGCAATAGAACAAAGCAATTATTATTATATAATAAATTGTAAATACCTATAGGGTAGACTGGGCAGGATTGAAACAACTAATTACCACCAAACTGTTTTTACCTAGGAAATTAATTCTGATTTACATTTACGGCCAGAGTAAATAACTATAGGGTAGACTGGGCACGATTGAAACAACAAATTACCACCAAACTGTTTTTTACCTAGGAAATTAATTCTGATTTACATTTACGGCCAAAGCTTTCATAAGAAACACTTCTACTGTACAGTAGTTCATAGTATACATAGTCTCCCCTACCTAAACAATTTAATAGGTGATCCTATTGTCCAGTTATAGGTATCTAGGTATTTTATTTTATAAACAAAAGCCGACGCGACGTACGTACGCACGGCTCCGCTGTCCTCCGGTGAATGAATGATCGGCGATTGTGTGGGCACGCGCTGCCGACTACACGCGATTCCCTTTGAGACGTGTCCAAAAAACTAATGCGGCCTCCACACGATGGACCATCATGGACAATCAAGAATGTGCCATTAATTGTGACAATGATCGCGGATCTGTCCACACGATCGCTGCACTTCCATTTGTTAATTGTCATCGGTTTACAATGGACGTCGAAACAGCAGCTGCTACTATTTACTTATTTAGCGTCTATAACCATTATATAAATTATAAATGTTTGCTCTAAAAGAGTCGCGAAAAAAAAAATGGAGGCGAAAAAGGTGGTGGATGCTGACTATACATAGAAATAGAACAAGGTTACTAGTATAATTTGATTAGTGTTTAGGGTTCTGTACCCAAAGGGTAAAAACGGGACCCTATTTTGATACAATTCTATAAATTTAAATATTTCATTATTTGACCACGTCTCCGACATCGTTAAAAACAATACCTACAGCACGCGTCCGCACCGTACCGTAAACAAATACGAACTGAGTGATCGGCGATCGTGTGGACACGCTTACAATCATGGCCGAACTTCCTTTGATGATTGTGCGAAAAACCGACACAACGGCGATTACGCACAATCGACGGCCATCATGGCCAATCGCAAACGATTATGCCCTCCACACGATCGTGATCGCCTGTGATTGTCCATGATGGCCCATCGTGTGGAGGCCGCACAACAAGTCACCGATCGCGGCGATCACGACGGCGACTATGGACGATAATGGCCGACTACAGGCGAGGAGCCCCTCTACACAATCGTGCTAGCGCGTAATCGCCTATGATCGCCGATTGTGAAGAGGCGCCATAAGAGTCTTACGGTTGTTGAGAGACAACGTGCCTCTTTGTCGCTCGTTCCGCGCTCTCGCTTGCACTTCAAGCCTTAAATGGAACGCCTCAGAGCGAGGTAACGCCGCATGAACTGTCATGTTTTTCGTGCGCGCACCCCATATCGAATTATAAGACGTTATCACGTCAAAAATCCTAAAAACTTACCTTACGGGGGCCCTGGATAAAAATAATACAATTTTGTACTGATGACGATGACGCCCACAACTCCGTTGAGCAAACATTCGTTTTTTGCGCGGGAAACGTACATTTTCCGGGACTTAAAAACTATGATGAAAGGAAGTATTGGAGATACTACCTTTCATCATAAAGTTAAATTAATATTTTTCATCAAAATCGGTTCAGCGGGCATGAAGAGGTGATAGATAGACATACATACTTTCGCATTTATAATATTAGTATGGATGATTAGTGTTTACGTTGATTTAGGAACCTTCTGCGGTTATTCGTCATTAAAACAAGTTAAACGTTCAATTTACGCCAATTTTATGCTTTAAATTACGTGAAAACCTTGCAGAATAATTTTAGTACCTAAAGGTGAAATTATGAACGAAAACATTCCTTTTTGGAACAATAATAGTAAGTTAAACGGTAAAACGTATTCCGACCGAAATGAAAACGCAATGAATATTGCACAAAGGATGTGTTTTCATGCGCTTTTTAATTTACAGCGTAATAGCGTTCAAATTCAAACAAATAGTTCTTTTGGTGCTCGTTGAATTTAAATGAAAAAAAAGTATGGGTATCAGCGACTTATCTACCTAATTATAGTTGAAAATTATGACTTAAGAATAATAAGGAGAAATAGGGTAATTAACTAAGTTACTGAAGCTAGAAGGATAGACGTCTTATTATGTCTATCCTTTTAGCGATATGGACAGACGGATAAATTTTAAGATAGCTTTGTCTATCTAGTTTATCTAGGTATTGGCTTATCTATTAGGGGAGTTTAACAAAAACACAGTTATAAATCGAAAGTTGGATTTCAATAGGGAGCCAGAGAAGGAGAGCATTTTTCACAAAAATTCGAGGCTGATTCTATGTGTGCGGGTACTACACACGTATATATTATGTAATATGTATGTTGCATTTCGCAGTCATCTGGTTGAATACTAGGGTGGAGCGAAAAAACTTTTTTTTGATATTCGTTTCGGCATACCTGTAAAAAGTTGCTGTTACTGCTCACAAATATACGTACAAAATTTTATTTACATCATAATAAATTTAGAGGTGCCCCCAGCGTCATGAACCTTGGAGAAATTCGAAAAACTTCGTCAAAAACCACCAACTTCTAATATTGCTAAATTAACGCTGATTTATATTATGTGTATTCCGTTACATTCGTAACTGCTTAAGCTTGAATATTGCGAAGATAGATGGGGAGATTGAGGCAGAAGAGGTGATTTCATTGCACTTTTCAATCGTTGTTCGAACGCCATAAAGTGCGCGCTATTAATGTAATTCTGCTTGTGAGAAACAATGAGTCTAAGCACTACCCACAAGAAAATAAACTCCTGTGATGAATATTTTTAATTTCCTGTTCACTGATTGTTGATAACATACTATTTGCGATATAATTTATACCTAGTATTTCTCTTTATTACAGTCTTAATATGTCGCCAAAACACGAAAAGAGACATGTTGTCCCGTTTTTGGTTTATCGGAGAAGTTACCAGTGTTTCAACTACCAAATCATAATTCTGTTACAAAAATTACTTATTTATTAATTAATATCACATTAATATGAATAAAAGCTTGACAAAACAACTAAAGAGCCGACAGTTCATGATAAGTATATCCCAAAGACTGGCTACGGAAATTTTACATATCTGGCGAAAAGCGTCGCTTCCCAAAAAAAGAAGTTTAATATTTACTTGATTAAAGAACTGCAAGAAAAATGATGATAGGCCGTGTAGATTTAAATGCGTCTGTAAAAAATGTAAAGAAAATGAAATTACAAGAAAAAAAATCACTGCGTAACAAAGAGATAATGGGTTCAAACCAGACGTCTTATTCGCGTTCTTTGGATGTTGACTTTACAACCGAAAGAACGAGTTCAAGCAATTGTAGCTTCTTCTTGTAGCTTTTACAAGCTAATCAATCGCCATAATAAGTAGCTGCTCAACCACCCAATAAAAAGAGATTCAATTTTCCATCATTAGCTCTCGGATGCGATCGTACCTGAGTCTCTGACAGAGCAGCTGCTATTATAGCTTTATCTGCTTCTTTATCTGTGTTAAAAGAAGTTGATTGTTGGTACTATTACATCAAAGGATTCTAGTGCTGTCATTGATCGTTAAAAATGCGATGAGAAATAATGAAAAACAGATCAGCACACACGATGTAGATCGCAATTATAAAAGTATACGCAGAAATTATTTTGATGGTAGAAAAGCTGGCTGTGATGGTACAGTTGTGAATATAGTTTTCAAAGAAGATGTTATTCGTTTTATGGAAGAAGTAATTAACAAACTACTAAAGTAGTTTTTTGTTTCAAATGCCTAATTGTGAAATAAAACAACAATTTAATACCAAACAATCTATCTTTTTCTGATGATCATTCCTTGATAATATATTGTTACGTGCTAGGGTTCGTAGGATTCGGAGAGAAAAACCTGGTGACTCTCTTGAAGACTTTATTCACAAACACTAGCTCACACAAATCACTAAGTCCAAACACTAAGCACTAGATCCAAATCACTGAGCACTATCACTGTCCTAGGTCGTAGCCGAGTCGTTAGTTCACTATCACAATCACTATTGATCACTTGTTCTCACTATTGAAGTCGCCTTGATGATCGCTCGGATCGAACTGCACTGACTGCCGGCTTGTTTACCTTTTATATGGCCCGCGTCGCCTTCTGGAGCGTTCTATTTTGGATTGTTTACGTAAACACGCAATTCACATAAACAAGGGTCGGGCTTTTCTAGAAGGTACGCGCAACTGTCGCGCGCGGGTAAACAACTGCCCGTATCCGTAACAATATCATAAATATTTAATTTTTCTTGATAAAAACATTGATACGACTAACCAGAGCCTGTAGCCAAGACTTTTCTTTACCGTTTTTTTATAGAATCGTCGATCAAAATGTATAGAATTTACACTAGAGTCGAACGTCAACGTCATATTCGCGAATTTTTTAAGTCAATTCCATACATTTTGATCGGCGATTCTATAGAAAAGCGATAAAGAAAAGGTCTTGGCTAAGGGGTCAGTCTTTTATTTAACATATTACAATGAAGTTTTTTTTACAAGAAACAGCAAATAAAGAAAAATACTATTTATCAAAACTAGACCAATATTTTCAAAAAATTCGTATTTTTCGAATTTTCAATTGGGTTGGGGCACCTCAAAACATCAAGGCAAGTAAACCATATTTTGTATACAGAATTTACTCATAACAAGGCAACTTTCTATTGATATGCCATTAAAAAAAAATTGAAAAAAAAAATTCTTCATACAAAATCGCTCCACCCTATTGAATACGCTACTTGATTGAACGACTAGTGAATTCATTGAATGAAACCAATTAATTTGCAGTTAAAGACTTGACGATTTGGCCTTTAGATATGACGTTAAGCGTTACAGTCAACGACATGACAAGTTGTCCTTTAGTCATTAAATTTAACGAATTCACGAGTCATTTAATCAAATAGCACATTCAACTAGATGACTGCGACATTAGGCGTAGTTTGTATAAATGTGTCTGCAACACGGCGATGCGAACCTTTGGCGAGCCTCACCTCACATTGTAAAACTACAGTATTAATATCATACAGTAGTGAGTAAAGAACTCATGTGTGACGAGTTGAAGAAGAAAAGCATGAGAGAACGCATTCGCTTAGTAAAAACTCGCTCGTTTTACAAGTCCAAATGGAGTATAAGAGGAACGAGACACAGAACTAACTAAAATGTCAAAATGTTTTGTATGAAATTCGTATCATCATTTTGATTCAACCATTAGATAATATGATTTATAGGTAGAAGGTGGATCTACGTTATTTGGTCGAGTTGTGTCAAACCAAGTCAACAGATCACGAAAGCCTATGAGTAAATTCCATGTCAATTCCTTCATTGGTAGTTCCTACATAGTTATTTGCAAATATTTAAAGCACTATTACGTGTATTTTCAAACTCAATGGTTAGTCTACTGTCATTCATAAATTGTGGCAAAACTCTTCACAATTCCTCCATTGGTTCCTACATAGTTATTTGCAAATATTTAAAGCACTATTACGTGTATTTTCAAACTCAATGGTAAGTCTACTGTCATTCATAAATTGTGGCAAAACTCTTCACAATTTTATTTTGGTTGGAGCTAAAATCCTCTGCGAACTGATGAGGCTGAAGCCCACAGGTTTTCAGAGCGGCTCGGGCGGAAATCTGGCTTCACTTGTGTTTTCAATGGACACTCGCATAGCGGCTATTCGAATCGTTTAGCGGCTTGTCGATTTAAGGATTTGCGGGAATTTAGGATAGACAGGCGCTGCAACTTGGATCGATTTTTCTCTTTAAGTATACTGAAAAGTATTAGAATGATGATTTATACATATAGTCGTGTATTTATGTGTTGATGTGCACATATTATTATACTCACAGTGTCCCACAGCTGGGCAAAGGCCTCCTCTCCTTCTTTCCAAAGTTGTATGAACTATGTTAAAAAGTAAATGCTTGTACTTAGTAACAATTTTTACATCACATAAAAGTTCTCAAGTTGTGTTAGTACATTTGCACAAACTCTTCAGACTGTTCAATCTGCAGATTGTACACACTACACTGTACACTGCTCTGTAGTGTCCGACACCAATGTTTGTTCACTAAACACCGCTCGTATTAAACACAACATTGACTGAAAACCTAAGATTTTAAAACTCAGGATAGGGCACGCATGGCAGAAACAATTTTTAAACAAACCTAGACGATACCAAATCACATTACTAAAAATACAAAGTGCAAATAAATATAAAGAATTTAACTTACCATGACAAAAATTAAGCGTATCCATATTTTGGATTTTTAAAGAGAGGATGAGGGAATAAAAACAAAAAAATGTTATCTAAATACCTCAGCTTTGGTAAATATGGTAATACGGACGAGATTCTGTTGTGCAACATATTTGAATGGCTAATAAAACGATTTCTATGGTAAATTCAGGGGTCCGATTCTCAAGTATAGAATGTAGTTCGAATGCTGTTTCGTACGAGACTCACGCCGCGCGAAGAGTTTGCTGGGAAGCAAATTCTTCATCGTCTTGGTGGACCCAGAGGCCCAGCAACATGCGGAGAGGAGCCACGGTGGGTTTGAGTGGGTGCTCCTCCTAAACGTAGCGCCCGGGGAGTCCCACATACCCGGCGTTCTTTCCGCCAGGCTGTCGGTAATGCGTAGTATTTTCGTTAAAAAAGCCTGTCGCGCGTAATGCTCATTCTAGTAAAGCTCTTTTGATGTCAAGAAAAAACGAGCATTCTTTCGTTGTTCTAGTCTGTTCGCCACGTGTTCGGTGGTAAATAGGTAGAATGCTCTAAGAATGCTCGCTCGTTTGGTGTAACCGACGCAAGAGCGCTCGATCAGTTGCCTAGAGCGTTTTTTCGTGTTCGGACGTGCTCGCTCTTCGAGGCGGTCTTTTTTTAAGGAATTCTAGTGTTCTTGATATTTTTCTTTTTGACGGCTGGTTTTAGGTTATTTTATCAAAGGCTATTTCGTAAATATGGACTGGAGTACTGTTTTTTTACAAATGATAGATAATAATACAAATAACAAAAGATGTTTATGCTTATATACTCTTTGAGTGTAGTGTGAACCCTACTACTTATCGTTGACGGATGAGCAATGAGCATTCGCTCGTATGGTCTAAATCAGCGGTCAGCAACACGCGGCCTCCTTACTTGCGGACGTCTTACTTGCGGCCCGTGAATGTTTTGTGAATAAGTTATGTGTATCAAAAACATTCTGCCAGTAGTTATCGCCACTTAAGTACGTAGCTGTATGTGCCATTGCCCATTTTTAATAAAAACTTATTACCTTTCAATTTGTGTAGGTATATTGAGCTTCTAGGGTTATATGGTTAATACGGGTATGAGATCTGCGGCCCGCCTTTAGTTTGTTTTGCCACCTTGTGGCCCTTGCCTGCCAAAAGGTTGCCGACCGCTGGTCTAAATGATTCTCATTTAAAGAGCAAAAATTCTTATTCTTGATGTTCTTGTTGGTTCGATTGGTGTAAACGATCTAAAGTATGTTGTAACGAATTATAGTTTACACTAAACGAATACGAAATAATGTTTTTGTGCAGTTCTTGCTCAATGTTCTTTTGGTGTAAACCCACCTTTAGACAACACGTAAGTATAGCCTATAATCGAAACGTTATTCCAGGCCTGAGAATCGGGCCCCTGCTCAGTTTATTACGAAACGTCGTATGCAAATTATTTAGAATTTACGTTGCGTACTTTTTACGGGTAACTCTAATGTTTGTTTGTGAAATGCAATACTTTTTGTGTATTTGTATAATTTTGTGTTTTTGTGTAGGTAAATTTAAAAAATAATTCTTGTTTATTTATCATTATGAACTATTGTCTTCAATTTCGATGCTCATTTATTTTATCGCGGGAACCGTACCCTTTTATTACATTATACTCATAGTACGACTACGGAAGCCCTAGAACAATTTTTTTTGTGATTACTAACAAGCTAATTTTTGAATGATCATAAAATATGGATTGTTTTATTTGTAGGACATTTTGTATATTATATATATATATATATATATATATATATATATATATATATATATATATATATATATATATATATATATATATATATATATATATAAGAATTGCTCGTTTAAAGATATAAGATTAACCTACAAATATACAAAAAATCAGCTGGTAAGGGTTCCGTTTTAAGGTACAGTAGTCAACCAAGTTTTGTTGATTACAGAACCCTAAAACGGAACCCTAACCAGCTGATTTTTGTATATATTTTGTAGGTTAATAGTTATATAATTTAAGAGAAACATTGTCCTACAAATAGAACAATCCATATTTTAGAACCATCAAATCCAAGTATGAAATAATTTCTATTTCTGTTAGCTACCACTTTCAAGATTTTTCGCAGATAAAAAAGTTGTTTGTCTTATCAAAATGAAGCTACTCACAAAAAATTAGCTTGTTAGTTATCACAAAAAAATTCGTTTTAGGGCTGCCTCACTAGTACATTTCGGTGTCCCACAAAGTAATGAATCTCAATGGTTATCTGAAGATGCTCTGCGGAGAACTCTTGGCCGTGACACGAGAACACTTCAGGCTGCTGACTCGATCAACTCAATATCTTTGTTTACATACTTTTATCTAAGAATTTTTAAGGGACTATTTTATACTACTGAGGCAATAAAAATAAATCGGGGTAATTTCAAGTATGTCCTAAAATCCAGTCTCTCCTTAAAGTCTGGCATAACAGTCAATAGTGTGACACAAACGTATGACAGTATACAGTGTATAACAAAAAAAAGTGATAATACTTTAGGATGTGTACACTGTACGTGTTCCTTGTAGACAGCTCACTGTGAAAGTAGCAGCTCTGAAAGACGATTTTTTTTCACTTTTGTATGGGCAAGGGCTCGAGCGTCACGAGTTTCCCCATACAGAAGTGAAAAAATTTTTTGGTCTTTCAGCGTTGCTACTTTCACAGTGAACTCTCTGCAAGGAACACGTACACACCCTAATGTATTATCACTTATTTTTGTTTCACCCTGTATACTATATAGGCATGTAACAAAACAAAGAGAAAATATTCTAGTAGGGTCGGGCCATTTTCTATAGAAACATTGAAGTCAAAAGAAAGTCTTTCAGCACGCTGCCGCTTTTACAGTCAATTCTGTATATTGGACATGTGTCTAATATACAGATTTCAATGTGAAAGGGTGTACTATACGACCAAGCCAATTAGACGAATGTCAAATCTTGCTCTCTTGCACTTACGCACGTCGCTAGCAATGCATAAGTACGAGAGAGCATGATTTGACAGTCGTCTAGTTGGCTTGGTCGAGTAGTAGAGATCAACTACGATAACATGGCGTGCCCCTCCAAAATTCAAAACGATTGAAGTGCGTTGTCAAAACGTTTGAAGAGCGTTGTCTTGCGCGGTAGGCTAGTTATGATTAGTTGACCAACAAATCTTGGTAACAAGTGACATTAACTGAAATATTACGTGTACTGTGAATTGTGATTGGTTGAATACTTACTACATACTTGCTCTTTCATAAGGATGTTACTACACACATTGAAACAGTTGTTTGGAGGGGCGCGCCACGTTATCGTAGTTGATCTCTATGTACATTGTACACATCCTAAAGTATTATTACTTTTAGGCAACATAATTTTACGTTAAATTATCCGGACTTACCTTGTAAGTAGTAGGTATCTAAATTACACTGATTACCCGTATTCGAATATTTCTTAATATAGAAAGTGTAAATATTCTGATGAGGAAATGTTTAATTGTTTCCATAGCTTCTCACAAATCTTAATAAAATTATGGGGACTGGGAAGAATTTTACTTTTTATAGGAAAATGTACAGTATCCATAAGATTTTATTTTGCGCATACCCAGTAACGGGAAAGTGTATGCTTCCCACAGAATTTTATTTTGTGGGTAAAAATCTAATAAAATAAGAAGCTTTCAGTTAACAGTCCGTATACGAAATTTTGCCGATTTTGCCGAAATTGCAAAGGTTCGCTACAGAAATATCATTAGGTTTTTTCCCTTTATTAAACTAAAAAATATATATTAATTACTAAATTTAAAATATATTTAAGCGCGGAAAGCCGACTCGAACTTGCGGCGAGAAATATAATGTGAGATTTAGGTTGTTTTGAATCGTGTTTTTTTGGCACCATTTGTTTTTTTTTTCTTTTTCTTTTTTCTCGAATTGGATATAATTTCATCTATAGATTATTTCTGTCCTTTTCTTTTTATGAATTACAGCCCCAAGTTGCCGAAATTAACAGCAATTCTTTGCCCATTTTCTCTAAAATTTTGCCGAGTTACATATTTTTTTACTCAACTATTTCATATTAAAGTGGTAAAAAGTAATTCCGACATTTTATAGACGACTTTCTCAACAGTACAATTTATTTTTTTCATAACGTTAAGACACAATCCATAAACAGGTGATATTCTAAACCTTTTACAACAAAAATCACAAAACTGTCGCGGGTTTGAGTTGGATTATTTAAAAATACTTAAAAAAACAAAAAATCTAGCTCTAACATTAGATTATAATTGAAATGATCTTACATATTGTGTATTAAAACTTTTAGAAGTACTGTATTTTAACTGTTAAATCACGTCTGTCAAATCAGCGAAATCGGGAAATTTCGTATACGGACCCTTAACTCAGTGCTCTGTAAATTAAATTGTGAATTAATTAATAAAATGTTTTTCCTGTAAATTCTGACAAGCTGCATCTTTAATAAGATGTAACTAGGGTTGTACAAAATAGAATGTTTATATATAAGTATCTATATATAAAAATTAAATTTTTAATAACATTCTCAAATTGCCGAATTCTGTCCGTAGCGGTCATTGACATTGTCATTTTTAATCGTTTTCTATACAAACCGTGATTGACAATGAAGTGACAGAAGTTTCTAGTCCTGTAAAGTTGCCCGCTCAGACATGGCCGCGGTGAACTGAGTATGAATTATACCTATCACTTCGAAGTTCGAACCCAAAAATAGTTGGAGATTATCATACTAATGGCTGGTTTACACGTATTGACTTATCTAAAGTAGTTAATTAAATTTTAACTTAATTTTAAGTTGTTAATTGCATGTAAACACAAAATTTAGCAGCAAGTAGTAAGTTAAAATTTAGTAAGTGGAACTTATTACCTACCCATATAAGAATGGCGACTACACTGTATCGGTTCAAAATGCTGGTAAAAGCACATTTCTTATCTATTAGTGGTAAATTCATTCAAAAAATTGACAATCATGTATTAGTTAGAATTCAGAAATGATGATTAAAATATTATTGTAGTTACAAGTTCCAACTTCTGAATTATGTGTCTTTTAATTTTTATTTTTTTTATTTCATTTTTATTATTCTTCTTTTTATATAATATTATAATGTATGTATGTATTTGTGTATGTATTATTAAAAATATTAAATCTTTATCTGAGTAATACACACTCATCTAATTTCAATAACATACTGTCCTTTGCCTGTGGTTGCTTGGAAGAAATTACTTATTAGCAATAAGGCCGCCATTGTGGTACACTAGTTATAGTAATTGATAATTGTTGTATTTTTACTCCTTATAATTGTGTGCACAATAAAGAATATTTATTATTATTAAGTACTAAACTAGATTACAATTAGAATTTAGTTAACTACTTATCAACTTAATACGTGTAAACCAGCCCTAAGAGTTACCAAGAGGTTTTCTGATGAATATTTATGTCTGTGCCTTTATAAAACTTCATTTTTTTCTTAACTGAACAGAATACAATCCAAGCATTTTTCACATAGCTTTAAGATTAGAAAGGTCAATGAAAACTAGTACCACCTTAAATTATTTTGACTATAGTAAGTGAATACAACATTTAAGAAGTCAACAAAAACAATTCAAATAACGAACAAAATACGACTAAATTAATTTCCACTTACACAGCTCTACGGCGTAGAGGGTCTACGAAGTATATGAAATCTGTTGGAACTCAGTTGCGTTAGGGTCAATTCAGACCGCAACGCGACGCGTAGACGCATTTCTAAATTTGTGCTGAATTTGACAGATTTCAATTGCGTGAGACGTGTTGCGAATCTGTCAAATACATGCAAATTTGGAAATGCATCTACGCGCCGCGTTGCGGTCTGAATGGACTCTCAGTCTTGCAGCATAATTATATTATATATATTATAGCAATATATTATAATTAGCTGTCCCGGCAAATGTTGTTTTGCCATAATATATTTGCCATATTATTTTATTGAAGTGACTAAATAAGTATGTCGCCATGGCAACGTCGATCGCTATCCCGTCGCACAAACAATGGTCGCCGTCAGTCTCAGGTTGTCATAATTTACTATTATTATTCAACAAATGCACTTATCAATATATTATAAAGTACCCAGTAGCCGATCCTCAGACCTACTGAATATTATGCATGTAAAATTTGGTAAAAATCAGTAAAGCCAGTTCGGAGGAGTTCGTGGACTAACATTGTGACACGAGAATTTTATATATAAGAAGAAGATATATCTAAGAACTAGACATTCCGCGCAGCTAGTCTGCCCGCGTAAACAAGTAACTTCCCGGAAACCGTACACTTTTTCGCCAAAGAGTAGCATGTGTAGTATGTTCTTTCCCGTGGTCTACTCAATATCTGTGTCAAATCACACTAAAATCGGTCGAGTAATTCGTTGAACTAATAAACTAATTAGTTAATTTATTAGTTCAATCTTAAAAACTATTCAGCTTTATTAATATAAGTATGTGAAATTCAAGAATTCCAGAACTGGAGATTACTAATGACTTACAAGCAACATATTTCTTCTTTATTCTTTCTTCTTTACTTTTTAACTTAATGCAGACGAAAGAAAACTTACAGCTGGCAACCCTAGGTCTTTGATTGGCTCATTAAAACATCGGCACGATTTGTTAACAGGGAGTTAAGTTAATGCTCTGTTTACTCAACAGTTACTCAGAGTCTTTGATCAGCGCTCCTTCTCGTTTTTATTAAATAAATATCATAGCTTTGATGTTATATTCAAATGAGATTAAAAAATTATATAAGTACATATTTAATTTCGCCCGATATCTGTGTCTATGTATACTAATATTATTATACATATGAGTGTGTCCAGAGGCGGCGCAAGACGTGGGCGGTGTGGGCGACCGCCCACGGCCTCGCAGCCTAAGGGGCCTCGCGCTCGCCCTTGAAATACTCAAATATTCATAAATAATTTTTTTTATAAATTAAACTAGGTATCAAAAAATATTTCTCTCAACGAATCCGTTCAGCATCATCCATCAGGGGGCTTCGCATAATACATCTTGCCCACATAAGATGTAGGTCTTGCTTCGCAACTGAGTGTCTGTGTGTTACCTCTTCACGCTGCTGTCGAAGCCGAACTGATTTTGATGAAAAGAGTTCGCACCTTTCTGCATTGGCGGGGCAAGACCTAAATTTGATGTGGGCAAGATATATTTTGCGAGGCCCCATGATGGATGACGCAAGAAGACGGATTTTTGGAGAGAAAGAATTTTTTGATACTCAAACTTTTATTTATAAAGCTTTTTTTTTAAGAATATTTGAGTATCAAAACTTGTAAATCCATTAAAAAAACCTCGTGGTCCAAGGGGCGCGAGGCCCCTTAGAGTTTAGACCGCGAGCCCGTGGGCGGTCGCCCACACCGCCCACGCCTTGCGCCGCCTCTGCCTTTCTGTATGGAACGTGGCATAAGAACCTAAAGTTATTCTCGTGTAGGTACCACCTATGAAACATAATTACGTCAATCGACAGTGAAAATAATTACGAAAAACTAATAATATTTTAAATTTTAATACTCTTTGACAAAATATCGTAAGTAAATGTTATACTTTTTGAGATTTTATTTATAAATAGTGTTTATTTAAATTAATTAATATATTTATAGTTGTATTTTTATTATCGTTGATATTAAATAAATTATTTTCGAAATGACCTTTTGAGATATTTCAGATTATATTACTTATAACTAAATGTTATCTACTTTACATTTTCAAACTGAAGTAACTCAGAAAGTATATAGGTACGGGCACCAGTAGTCAGCCTTTTAGTGAAAAGCGCAAGTTTAAATGTGGATGGAAAATTATTTAAAATAGTAATCAAAAACCTTTTGCACTCATTCACTTAATCATTTATTAAACTTTATAACTTCTACGTTATAACTTCTAAACCATCTGACTTAGAGCATTGAAGTAAAGAATTTATCTAAGATGAAAACCTCCTCTATCTTTTTAAAACAAAAAAGAACCAGTTTAATGTGCTAGATTTTTCACAAAAGGCCATTATTGAAAAAATACACAAATTTTTTTCTTTAACTTTAGTTTTTCTATGTTTAATTCCACAAAATTTATAACATATTGCCTGTGTAAGCGTAGTCCACAAATTTAACTATCAAATGAGACCCTTTTTATCTTCATAGGATATTTACATGAGAAGCACTGGTCAGATTAGTGGGAAAGCCCGAAAAAACTAAAATGGCTGCCATTTTACAACCGTGAGAGAGAGAAAAAATTTGAGAGCCAATTTGTCGATAAAATGTACCATAGATCATGACATTAAATTAAAATAATATATGCTACTAGCTGTTGCCCGCGACTTCGTCCGCGTAAGCATAGTAGATCAAATGACGCATCCCAAGTATTATTTATTGTACAAAAATATTAAATGTACAGAATTGATATTCCTACGATTTTATTATAAGTATATAGATGTTCCGCGCGGCTTCGCTTGCGTAATTTAGAAATTTCACGCAACCGTATATTTTTTCGCAAAAAATAGCCTGTCTCTTCACGTGATCTATTCTTCATGTTTGCCAAATAACATAAAAATTGCTCCAGCACTTCTTAAGATAATAAGCAATTTCATATAATTTCCCCCGTTTTTTTCACATGTTTCTCTATTTTTTCGCTCCAATTAGTTTTAGCGTGATAAAATATAGCTTATAGCCTTTCTAGATCAATAGGCTATTTAAAATTGAAAGAATTTTTCAAATCGGACCAGCAGTTCCTGAGATTAGCGCGATCAAATAAGCCGTTTCATATAATTTCCCCCGTTTTTTCCACATTTTCCTCTATTTCTTCGCTCCTATTAGTCTTAGCGTAATAAAATATAGCCTATAGCCTTCCTCTGTAAATGGGCTATTCAACAGTAAAAGAATTTTTCAAATCGGACCAGTATTTCCTGAGATTAGCGCGTTCAAACAAACAAACAAACAAACAAACTCTTCCGAATTATAATATTAGTATAGATTTTAATTTAAGAATATGGGAAAAAACATCGCGTCCCTTAGATGATATTGCTTAAAAACGCTCTAAATTATTGGAATTTCATTTTTTACCTATAAAAGTTGTTTTGTTAGTAAATACACATCTTCTTAGGTATATTCCAATTGAAAAATGTAATTAATGTCTCATATTTTAAACATTCTCGTTAAGGGCCGTCTGTAGCGGAATCGCCCAGTATCTCGAATTCCGAGGTTCGTACCTAATTTAAGCCTAAGTTAAGTAAGCCTGGACCGAATTACTTATTGAAACGATTCGCATAACGAGTTTATGATGACACTCAATAAAAGTGTCATTCCAAAAATAACATCAGAAGTGGGATCGATTCCACATCACAATCGATGTGGAAATCACGGTATAAGTGTCCAACAAAGAACTTGTATTTTCACGATTGTACAACCTATAGCGCGATCTAGCCCCCGTTGAGCGACATCTGTTGGTGAGTTGGGGAAACTTTGAAGCTAAGGTTTGCGAAAATTTGCTCTGAGTTCCAGACGAGTCAAATTAACAACATTGAACACGACATGTTCTTCTTGTTATTGTTTCACATTTTCACTGATGTGTCATTACGAACTCAAGGCGAATGAAGTATTTGGACTAAAATAAACTATAGAAAATCTTTCGAAGTGGAAACTACGAAGTGACCGTGTAAGAAATAGATTTTCTGAATGTTGTACTACATGAATAAAGGAGAAAAAGTAAAGCGCGGAAGAAAAAAATTATATGATACTTATATCCAACACGAAGGATAAAAAAACATGGGTTCGGAACTCCATGACTCTACGTACTACGTCTACGACTCTATACTCTATCTGCTATCATAACAATATGTAAGGTACACTATAATATAAGTCTGGTGTTGCAATTTATTGTTTATTTCTTGTATTTTCTGTAAATTGCAATTTAAAAAAATACTCTTGAATTGCGATATTTTATATTATGTACAGTATGATGTTGTTAGTTAGAACTTAGAACTTACTTATTTTGACACTCAAAAATTTTTTGCAAAACGTCGCGGGCCGCAAATAAGAATGCAGTTACTACAGTCATGGGCGTACCCAGGATTTCAGCTAGGGGGGCAGCAGGTCTTAAAATAATATTTAAAATATATTTTGTTTCCAACACTTCATTTTACGCAGAGTAACACGTTTTGAATTCTTACTTTCCAAGAAAATTTACGTTTATTTTAGCTTCCTTCGATTTGTTATTAAAAATGACAGTTGGCGTTGCGTTGAATGTTGAAATTGAATGCGCCAAAACGAAAGTTGAATGAAAGAAGATGACGACAATTGAAGACGAAAGGGACATGTGCTATGTGGACATAGCTAATTGGTCATTTTATAAATATAACATAAGTAATTCTTGAAGACAATTTGAGAAGGAAATAGGGGTGGGATAGGGTCAAAGAAAAACTGCAATAGGTAGTCAAGTTTTCAGGAATTTTAACGTCATTTCTAGGTAAGGAAGATTCTTAATTATATCTAATAATATTTTTATAGAGAAAAGAGCATTCTTCATCTACAAAGACCAAGCACTCAGTAGTACCTATACTAAGAAAGAATAAAGCTGATGTAAGTCTTTCTGGGAGTTAACACTTTGCAAGACAAAGTCGCGAAAATATTAACATTGACGTGTTGTTGGTAATAAAAATACGTTCAAAATGTATATATTCCAGAAACCAGTCTGCTTCAAAGTATTATCGTAAGCCATGAAATGAGGTTACGAAAAATATTGGAAAGAAATAACGATTCATAAAATAGTGGAAAACCGTAGAAGCAGGTGGGGTATACCGTAGCATGGCAACCATAATTGCTATTTGAAATGAAGTGAAAATATAATTTATTGTGCACAATCAATTACCTAGGCACATAGACAAAGTTTAAAATAATGTAAATGATAAGAAGAAAGTACACAAAGGCGGCCTCATTATAATTATATTGTAAGGTAGATAATATTGTAAGTTCAAATTATTCTAATTAAATGTAAAATAATTTGTTTTTAAACCGACTGCGTTGAACCCAATAAACTTGTCTCACAAAAGATGAAGGCCCTTATGATGAAAATGAATTAATGAAAAGAGTAAGTAGTAATGTGTAGTATTGATTGATTTATTTATTTATTTATTTAATATTGGAAAACCAACAGCTTACAGTAGTACTTAAGTAGTTTAATTATACTTAGATAAAACAAGAAGCCAATGACAAGTTTTCACCAATAACAAAGAAAAACTAGCAAACAAACATGATTTTTAAAAACAAATTTCTGTGTAACTACTAACTATAATAGATTAAGGTTACAAAGTACAATGATGTTTAAGATTTAAGAACAGTAATTATAAATCAATAAAAAATATTAACCGAAGAAGTTAAGGTTCAGTTTGTCTCTTGCATTCTTGGTCCGCAATGTATAAGGATCGAAAGAGAATTTTTTACAGACATTATTAAATTCAATACTAGCTCGCACTAGACAGGAGCTTCGCCTATAGTTAGAATTATAACATGGAATAGCCAGTGGTGGATTAAATCTACGTGGTCTGGTTGGTACATAAAAGTTTACTTTACTGAGAAGGTCAGGACAGTCAATTTCGTTGTTTATTAATTTTAGAATAAATATGAAAATCAGAAATGTACCGACGATTAGACAGAGTTTGAATGTGAAATTTTTTACAAAGGGTAAGGTAGTTATCTGAATTATAGTATATTTTAAGTCTGTAGCATAGGTATCGCATAAATCGCCTTTGTATATTCTCAATCCGTGTAATATATTTATCATAGCATGGGTTCCATAAAATAAAATAAAATAAAAATTGTTTTATTTCCGAATAGATTTGCAACAAATACTTTCAGAACGTTGATACTACTGGTGCCTACCACCGGTTCGGGAACTAACCCGGCGAGAAGAACCGGCGTAAGAAACTCGCACGGGGTCCCACTTTTTACCAAAAAAGTGAGAAAAAAATTAATCTTAAAAAAACCATACCTGACAGGCATATTCTAAATGGGGTCTGACGTAGGTACAATATAGAATTTTGAGGGTTTTGCGTTTTTGAAGGGGGAGCTTAGTCTCATTATAAAACCTAGTGCTTTTGAGGCCTTCGCAATTATAATATGGTCCACATGTGTATCAAACATTAGCTTAGTGTCATGATAAACACCTAGGTCACGTACAATATTAGTTCTTTGTATAGCGAAACCTTTTAGATAATAGTTGGTCGGGAAAATACTAGTTTTTCTACTGTAGGTGATTAGTAGGCATTTTTGGGGGTTAAGATTTAAACGATTGTTATAACAATACTGGTCCAGACGGAGTAAATCAGCTTGTAACGCTTCAGCATCTTCGACGGAAGAAATGGGATAGAAAATTTTCATATCGTCGGCAAAGTAAAGAGTTAAGGCATGTTTAAAGCAAATATCGATATCGTTAATGAAGATGATGAAAAGAAATGGACCTAATAAAGAGCCCTGTGGGACGCCACTAGGGATGGGAATCCAGCTAGACATGTAATTATTCACGATTATCGCTTTATCGCTTTCGGATTCGGTTACGGTTAAAAAATCTAGTTTCAGTTTCGGCCCCAATAGAGCCGAATATTTCAGTGCCACCGAAACTAGAATCTAATTTTGTTGCATCGCTCCTTAAACTTGTGTCTGGGCTCTGGTTGCAAAACTTGCATTCAGATTTTGTTTTGCCATAGTATAAGGAGGGAAAGTAAGTTATCTCCATACAAAGGCACCGCGCGCGGCTTGTATGTGTGCGCCATAGTATCAATGCGTCGCCGCACGCACACTTAGTAAAATCTCGGACCGTTTTCGGACCATACTAGTCGGGGCTAACACTTTACGCTGCATGCCCGCGTCGCGCCACGCCGCGCCAAACGAATCAAAAATGTCCGATCATAATCGCGGAGTAATAAATATTGCTGTGTGTTTGGGTGTTTTAATAATAATGCCACAATTCCACAATTATCTTTACTCTTTGTTTAAATTACCAGTTGAACAGGAAAGGTAAGTACTACTCACTACTTACTTCTTTTTTTATTGTATTAGTTTTCTATAACACAAACTTTCCCACTAGAATATAGTATAAAATATAAGAGAATGTTTTAGGTAAGTACTTTTGATCAGTCAACTAATTTGCCGCTATTGCTTTGTTTACGTTTAGTAATGCCGATTTCTCTGTATTGTAGGTATATTATACTAACTAACTACTTACAGTCAATTACTTATTTTAAATAGTAATTAAAAATAAGTAATTGACTGATTGTAAATCAGATATTAATTAATAATTATACACATAAAGCAAAGTTCGAATCATAACAACATATTTGTTTATAGTAGGTACCTATAAGAGACAGGCGTTAGTTTTTAAGGCGACGCCTTGATAATTTGGCTGTAGCGATGCCGATTTTTCTCAGCAATGACTAAAGCTAAGAAACTAAAGTTCATTGTCAGTATTCATCATGTCTTTGTCTTTGAATTACCCATAGCATAACACGATTGGACAACTTTTATAACACAAAATTATCAATCGAAAAGACCTCTGTAAAAAAAGGGATTCCTATTTTTCCAACAGAGGAGAGTGATTTAAGGTTCCAAAATTTGTACATAAATTGGTTGAAGCATACACTTTAATATGTGCATAGCTTATATGAAATGTATTTATGGTTTTTAAATTACGCGACAAAAACCAATTTGTCGCGTAATTTACGCCCTTTCCATTTTTTGCTGTTCCATTGCTTGTTTTCTATGAGAGGCCGGCCCGGTCTCTCATAGAAAACAAGCAATCTAAAACATATCCAACACGGTTTCTTACTTTAACGCGGCGTCACCTTAATGTTGTTTTAAAGCACTGATTCCCAAAGTGGGCCAGGTGGACCCCCAGGGGTCCACGGGAGCCCGACAGGGGTCTACGCTTGCGTGGAAAAAAAATGGGGGTCCACGAGTCGTTAACGGGGTGACCCGACTCGACTTCTCACAATATTATATTAGCAGATTAAATATTACAGAGTGAGGACATTTAGAAATATGAAAGAACTAAAAGTGTGGTAACAGGTAAATGGTTTTTTGTGTTAAATGGCTAGGTACACAAGAAGAAAATATTTGCGTTTACTCTTTAAGGTACTGTTCAGACCGGCCTTGAACTGGGGGGGGGGGGGGGGGGGGGGTAGCTGTCGGGGGTCCACCGGATCCAGCAAAATGTTTAAAGTGATCTATGACAAAAAAAAGTTTGGGAACCTCTGTTTTAATATTTTAAAGGGTATATTTATAATTTTATTTAGACATCGGATTATATGCACGATCCAAGTGCTCCCACATCACAACGCCGCCGCCGCCGCACAGTGTTTTTGAAATCCCCAAAATCGGACATGACTAAGTTAATGCAATGAGTCGATGGCGTCTTATATTTCAAATGCAAGAGTAGAACTCCCGTGTGCGCATTTCACTTACTTTTTGAGAAAATCAATTTTTAAATTGGTCATTTTTTGACTCCCTGAAAACGAAATTATTTTATTTAAATTAATTACGAGGGTTTGTTAACTTGCTACCCAGCTGATTAGATTAATCATTAAGAGACACACATTTTTTACTTTATTTCATTCCTAAAATTCAAGTAGTTCCTGAGATTTTAATGTTTTTAAATATTTAAACTTTATTTTTTTTCTGCTTTTCTATCTTATTTCCGCATTTTCTGTCCATACTGAAAAATACTATGGTATAGTATTTACACTACACTATTTTTATTTTTTGTGAATCGCGTCTCATACCAGATATTTACGAGTTTCTAATTTTTATTCGCACCTTAAAAAATTTAAGAGCAAAGTTTCATCGAAGTATTAAAAAAATATCATGTGTTAATTATACTTCGATGAAGGGTTGCGTGTAGCACGGGAAGGTGATGAAGAATAAAATGTTTTATTATTTGACTGATTTATTATTTGACTGATTATTATTTGAGTGGTTATTAAAATTGTAAATCTTTTATTATTTGACTGATTATTTAAAAAATATATATATTTGATGAAACTTTGATCTTAAATTTTTTAAGGCGCGAATAAAAATTAGAAATTCATAAAACTCTGGTATGAGACGCGATTCACAAAAAATAAAAATATTGTAGTGTAAATACTATACCAAAGTATTTTGCAGTTTGGACAGAAAGTGCGGAAATCATATAGGAAAGCAGAAAAAAAAATTAAGTCTAAATATTTAAAAACATTAAAATCTCAGGAACTACTTGAATTGTAGGAATGAAATAAAGTACAAAATTTGTGTCTCCAAATGATTAATCTAATCAGCTGGGTAGCAAGTTAATAAACCCTCTTAATTAATTTAGATAAAATAATTTCGTTTTTAGGGAGTCAAAAAATGACCAATTTAAAAATTGATTTTCTCAAAAACGATGTGAATTGCGCACACGGGAGTTCTACTCCTGCATTTGAAATATAAGACGCCATCGACTCATTGCATTAACTCAGTCATGTCCCATTTTGGGGATTTCTAAAACACTGTGCGCCGGCCGCGCCGCCGCCTAAAATTGACAACCCTAAGACAGTAGGTAATTAAATCGCGGATTGGGCCGGAGTTACCCTACTTCCCCTCCTTTTACTATGGTTTTGCGATTGATTGATTTGGCAACTACTTTGGCAAGTAATTAATAATAAAAGTAACAAAAAAGAGTTAATTTAGTAGTTTACACAAAACAAGGCTAAAAGTTTGCTTTCAGGTTTATTTGAAAAATCTGTTTCGGACAAACACTTAAAATCAAATAATAAAATGTAGAAATTTAACAACCACCCCCGATTCAAAATTCTAATAAGTGTCAGGACTCAGGAATCAAACTGCAAAATATGGAATTACTAATGAAATCACTAGAAGTTGCTTACTTTAAATGAATTATTCATTCGATCATAGTATTAACTTTCAAAGAAAAAAAAAACTGAACCACTATCGGCCCACCCGTTTGGATGCAACAATGCCATGGACAGACACATATTGTCAGACAGACAGACACAATATCTAACGTATAACACCCCTCTTTCTCGTCGGGCCTAAAAACATTATTTATATATTCTAACGTGTATCTTAAAAACCACAGATATTATGACTGTGATAAAAACCGATTGTTTCCGTAATAGGCCCCCCAACTGCCGCTCGATGTTCGTATAATCGCAAACGTGAAACGTCTTATATCGTGAAGTGAATTGCTGTTATATGACGTCACACGGTCATAACATCGTTCAGAGAATATATTGTAGTAAGCATAGATTGAATTTTGTCCTAAGTTTAAAGGAAATTGGTTAACTGGAGTAACAAGGGTTGAGATAAATAAGTGAGCAGTTTTTAACCCCCGACCAAAAAAGAGGTGTGTTATAAGTTTGACTTATCTGTCTGTCAGTGTGTGTGTCTGTCTGTGCGTGTGTCTGTCTGTGTGTGTGTGTCTGTCTGTGGCATCGTAGTATCCAAATGTTAGGACTGATTTCGATCTATTTTGTTTTGTATGAAAGCGGACATGATCGAGAGAGTTCATCACCAGCTGCCCAGTGCTGAAATATCGACGGTCCCTACGTATAAAAGGTCATGTCCAAAATAGCAAAATTTTTTTATTGCATCATGCATTTCCGTATAATGAGACGCATATCCCTACATTATTATTATTTTTCTATCACAAGTAATTCCAAAGATAAAAAGATGTAAATGAGGACAAGTTGGGCGTTGTATTAGATTTTACTGTTGTATATACGGACATCTATACTTACCGTCTTATACCTACCGCGTTAGAAATTACGCGCCATTCCGCGTCATGTCGTACATGTCCGTTTCTACCTTTAAGGTAGCGAATTATTTATATACTTGTTACCATTTACGTTCAGTTATTATGAGACTTTAGTTCTTTTTCAGTGGGACTCGTGGCACAAATTCAATTAATTTCAAACCAATATGAGCGTCTGAGTGGTATAAATAATCAGCAACATGAAATAATAGTTGCAACGGAGGCTGAGGCTTCTTTTAATAATGAACAACCATCTGGACCTTACCGTTATCGATATAGAGCAAAAAAAATCGCATTTTTTGTACGAGGCCCTACAATAATAATTCATTTTATTTTAATTTTACTATATTACTTTAAATATCACCAACAAAAAAAAGTAATATGTGAAAATTTCTACTATTGCGGTTCTTGAGATAAAGCTTGGTGATAGACGAACGGACGACAGATACAAAGCGAAGTCTGATATGTATTTATTTAATTATGAATATGAATGTTATTTATTTTATATAAAACGGTATTAAAAACGTTAATAAATTATATAAAATTAATTAAAAACTATTAAGAACACTCCTTGTTCACTTGATAGATGGACTCCCTCTACAGCGCGGTATCGCTTGGTTGTAGGGTTGAGAAGGGCTTGAAAAAAATTCCGGAAAAGCTCATATTAAAAGTCTAAAGTGACATCGGTGCATGATTAACCTAGAAATTAAAAAGTTTATGGGCTATTTTTTTTGCTCCAATAAAGTTTGTAAGATAAGCCTTTTCAAGTTATTTCCCCCGTTTTTTTCACATTTTCCCCTATTTATTTGCTCCTATTAACCATAGCGCTATAATTTATAACTATAGCCTTCCTCGATAAATGGGCTATATAACACTGAATGAATTTCCAAATCGGATAAGCAGTTCCTGAGATTAGGGTGTTCAAACAAACAAATCTCAGCTGTATAATATTCAAGTATAGAATTGATAAGGTGTTCTGTAGTCAATTTGGCAGTCGCAAATTGGGATGAAATACTATTTTCTTCCTGCGAGGAACGTATTAGACGATTACATCAATGCAGCTCTGTATTCAACGGTAATACTAAAAATTACGACCTTCAGAAAAGCTCAAGAGTCAGTTAAAGCTGAATATAATCGACTCAGAAATATATTTTACTGTCCAGACTTATCCACCGTAGAAGTTATAACGAAGCCTCAAAGAATTTACTCATGTAAGATGCAATAAAAGTCTAAGGTCATGAATGGTCATCTAGGTCTCAAAATTGGAAAAGGAACTGACCCTTGATCAAGTATCCGAAATGACCAAGAAGAAGAAAAAGGCAAAGTATCTGAGCATCCGTTATCTTCAACAACATGTAAAATATGTTTAATTTTTTTTTCTACATTATACCCATATACAAGTATCATTGACAAATTTTCAAAAATATTATATAAAAAATCTAAATCATAGCAACGATGCATTTCGTTACGAATACAGTCAGTCTTCTTCATCTTCAACATTATTATGTTCATGCTTTACCCTTTAGTAAAACAGAATTAATTAATACATAGATACTAAACTTTGTAGACTTGTTAAAACTAAACAGTTTAATTTATCAAATAATCACATTTTATTAAAATTTTTCATTATGGACCTAAAGTAATTGATGACATGTCCTTTTATTCGTTCATTATAACATAGAAAAAAATACTTAAATTAGCAGCGTATAAAAAGATATGTCTGTGTTTTTTAGTTTTTCTCACTGAATAGCCAGAATTTGTATTACTTCTATATTATAAACTTATAAATTATGACAATACTAATCATTTTATATAGTGCTGAATGAATTTAGGACCTAATAAAATATTTTAATTCTTCCAAAGTAAAAACAGACATGTACGACTTAACCGTTATGGGCAGTCTTGAATTGTCGCCGTAAAAACGGTCATCTTGCAATGTTGGCGAAAGTACAGTAAATATTTAAAATTGTGTTATATCATGACAAACGGCCTACGTTAAGCTATATAGATCAGCAAAAATAATTGTGTTTATGTTTTATAGTGATCTACAGTAACAGTTTGAATCTTAAAAATGCTCTCCTGAAAACCACTACTTTTGACATGTCGCTTTATACGTAGGGACCGTCGATATTTGGGTTTATCTAAATACAGTAGTACTGGAAGGTCTGGAAGTAGTTTCCAGTTATTAGATCATTTCAATATTTTGTATTAATTGATTCCTCACACTTTAAAATCTGTTTTGAATGTGTGGGGTTATATTAAATAGCGTAATTTCATATTATACGAGTACAATATGTATGTATGTAGATTGTAGGTATGCTACATTATACACAATATGTACAACAATGCTTTACTTTTTTTTATTATAATATTTTTATAATTAGGTTTATGTTACATTAGTAAAAACCGGCCAAGTGCGAGTTGGACTCGCCCATGAAGGGTTCCGCAGCAGCAATAAGGTTTATTTCTATAAAAATAAAAAGTTTTTGATTTATTTTTATATTTTAGTTGATTTAATGAAAGTTAAATTAAGGTTTACCATTTATGACGTATAAAAAAAAACTACTAGTTAGATCTCGTTCAAACCAATTTTCGTTGGTAGTTTTTATAATAATGTACATCATATTTTTTTTTTAGAATTATCATGCCCCTACTTTAGAAGTTAGAGGGGGGGGGGGGGGGGGGGGGCACACACACATTTTATCACTTTGGAAGAGTCTCTCTCGCAGACTATTCATATTAGAAAAAAATGATATTAGAAACCTCAATATGATTTTCGAAGACCTATCCATAGATACCTCACACGTATAGGTTAGACGCAAAAAAAAAATTTTGTTTCAGTTGTACCTATGGGAACCCCTGAAATTTTTTAATATTTTTTCCATTTTTGTATGAAAATCTTAATGCAGTTCACAGACTACATCTAATTACCAAGTTTCAATAGTATAGCTCTTATAGTTTCGGAGAAAAGTGGCTGTGACATACGGACAGACAGACAGACAGACAGACAGACAGACATGACGAATCTATAAGGGTTCCGTTTTTTGCCATTTTGGCTACGGTACCCTAAAAAGGCGTAGTCCCCACATATTGTGATAGGAAATTAGGGATGAGAAAAAATCTATGGCCTCACTCTAAATCTAATTCGTCGTCCGCAGCTAAAATGTTTGTCATTCCCTTCAATAACTCACAATTCCACACCAATGTTGAGATTGAAATATAATTTCCTAATAATCAAAATAAATATGACACCAGGGACCTCCCCTATTAATTATCTGTATGGATTTGGCCCTACGAAGGGTGACCAAGTGATGAAGTGATACGCCATGACATTTATTTCCTTCTTCCTAATAGAAACTAATTCGGAGATAAATAATTTACAACTTTATGTTTAGAACGTTAGGGTCTGAATTCGTAATAATACGAATCAGTATTAGTCTTGTTGGATTATTATTTTTTATGTAGGATTGTTATTAGCTCAATACCAAATTAAATCGTTACCAAGGAAGGTGCTCTTCGATGTTAAATCGATCGATTTTAGAGACATAAAAAGAAAATTCTTTGAAAATTCATATTAAGTTATAATTTAGTGTCAATAATAATAATTAATGTATCATAGTTACTTTTTAAATTATTATATTTTACACAAATTCTTGACGTTGCGTTAGTGCATTTCTCATAGAAACAAAGAAATCAAAAGTTACAGTTTCAGTGCTGCCTCTTTCACAATTACACAAGACACACTTACACATCCTGAATTATATTTATGACATTCTGTACAGTAAAAAAACTAAATAAAATAAAACAATCTCGTTGCTTTTATTTCTGCTTTTATAACAAAAATAATAAACCTAGCAATTTTACTTAACCAATATGACGTCCTATCAAACATCTAAGCTATAAAGTAAATATGTATAAATAAAACGTATAAAACAGCGGTTTATCACATTCTGGATTTAAAATGTTCATACATCCGAATTTACGACGATATATTTTAGCTCGCAGACGTTTTGGGATAAAACAGTCACTGAAATACGAAATTGCTTTAAGATGTGCAAGCGGGTATGTTATGTTCTTGTAAAATATGAACGGGATATTAAAAAGTTAATTCATATTGCAATGCAGAAATAACGTCTTACATGCCAAAACCTGTGCCAAAGGTGCCCACTATACGATACAACAATTATAGGTATGAAAAGTAAAGTACAAAATCCTCTGTTAAAACTTCGTATAAAAAGTGGCGACTAAAATGTGATCATAGAGAAGAAAAGCTAACTAGACAAGTACCTAAATGAAAGAGTAAATAAGGTAGACTCTATCTGCTCAGAAGGCGAGCTAAGCTAAGCTCTAGTTTAAAAGTCGAGCTTTCATCTAGCAGTCTTCACAATGGAAAAAAAATTGAATAGCATAGTTTATAAAATACTAGCTGTTGCCCGCGACTTCGTCCGCGTGGACTTCAGTTTATAGCGCGTGGTGTCAACAAAATTGGTGTCAAATTTTTATTAAAACCCTGGTACCCCTTAAAATATCAAAATATCCAAAAATAGCTGTGCAGTGTGCACATAATATTTTTTTAAATTAAGTAAACTTTATTAATACCAAATTTACAGCTTATTTAGCCCCCAATTACACAACCTTAGCTTTACTCATTAACTATTTATCATTGGTATGTTTAAGGTTACGTCACTACATAGATAAAGTACTGAGTAGTGAGTTATATAATTACGTGAATAACAATCGAAAGATTCGAAAAAATTGACTCGATATGGTGCCACCTCTATAGCGAGATGTAGGCGACTCTTAGCGCCATCTGTTATGAATTTTTGGAACTAACTTAATTTGAACAAATTTGCGCATTTTCACCCCCTTACACTTACTTACTTTTTTTACTTTTCCAGTTAAAAAGTAGCCTATGTGCTTTCTCAGGCTTTAGCTTATCTGTGTACAAAATTTCATTACAATCGGTTCTATAGTTTTGGCGTGAAAGCGAGACAGACAGACAGACAGACAGAGATACTTTCGCATTTATAAAATTAGTATAGATTTTTGGTCGTCTTCTAAAATGTTTTACAGTGTGTTTTGCGGTCGCAATAACGCCGCGCTGTAAGGTAATTCAGTGAAAGCTTAATACAGTCAAGTGGCGGGTGGCTGGAATTGTTTCGCAGTGTCCCTACTATTATCTAATAGGGGCTAACACACTGTGACAGCGCGTCGCTGCGTTCTGTTTGAGATACTCAAAAATATCTTTGGTTATGCTCATATTGAGGGCAAAGGAAACAATGATATTATATAAAATTTGTCTTCTGCCAAAGTCGGTGAATAAATGAAATTTATCCAATAACGAGCATTTGCCCGCGGCTTCGCTCGCGTAAAAAAGTATTGTTATATGCAAACTTTGATCCCCTATTTTAACCCCTTGGAGATAGAATTGATCAAAATCCTTTCTTAGCGGATGCCTACGTCATAACATCTACCTGCATGCCAAATTTCAGCGCGATCCGTCCAGTGGTTTGGGCTGTGCGTTGTTAGATCACCATGTCAGTCACAACACCTTTGAGTTTTATATATTATATAGATTTATAAAATATTATATCAATATTTAATAGTATTAAACTAAATTTAATGAATATGTGCAAAATCATGTTTATCCGTGCATAATGAATATTTGATG
Organism: Lysandra bellargus; assembly: GCA_905333045.1. NCBI lineage: Eukaryota > Metazoa > Arthropoda > Insecta > Lepidoptera > Lycaenidae > Lysandra > Lysandra bellargus. Next base: position 6,638,265 of record HG995354.1, read on the forward strand.
TAGACCTTGATTTAATCCTATGGGATTTATAATTCAAACGATACTTTCGTTTAAATAATAAATCCCATATTAATATTAAAACACAATATTACGTGCAAATGTTGTCGTAGCTTCATTGCGCGGAAATTCGCAAATCACACTGGAAGCATTTTGCCGTGATAAAAACTATCCTTATTCCTTAGTCGTCTTGGGGAGTTCAGTGTCTCCAAATTTAATAACCTTCCAAATGTTATACAAATTCGTAAAGAGAACGGAAACACATACAAAACTCATACGAAAACAAATAAAACTAAAACCGCACACTGCGTTTCTTCAATCTCGTGTGAAAGCCTTCACGGCACGCAACCCTCTCCTCGCTCTCAAATAATTGGGTTAAGATGCGCAATGAAAACGTTATCTAAATAACTAAATACATTAAAAGCATTTCCAAATTGCTCTTTATTTTCTAAGCAGATTAGAATAAATTATAGCTTAGGAGTAATTTTGCAATGCGTCACCAAATCCTTACTAACTTTTCATGCTCAAATTACTGCAAAACGGAAACGGAAAGAGACATAAGTAAGATAATTTTTTGTCGTGGAAAAAAGTAGGGTTCCGGTGCGATAAACAGATTTGGCGCAACAGAGTTATAAACGGGAGTTATCTAGTAGAATTGTACAAATACTTGTGTTAAGAGTTAAGACACAAGTCTTTGTACAATTCTACTAGAGTCTCTTTAAGAAGACGTTATTCAAAATAAAACAAAATGTCAATTAAAAATAAATAGAAATAAAGGAAGCTCCTTAACAACCCTATGCTATAAAATGTATTTTGAATTCTAGAGTTATCGAATCACGAGACTTTCTTTATATTATACTAGATGACGCCCGCACTCTGTTGCGCCAAAAATCGTTTATCGCGCAGGAACCGTACATTTTTTCGGGATAAAAAGTATCCTATGTCCTTTCCCGGGACTCAAAGTATCTGCATGCCAAATTTCAGCAAAATCGGTTCAGCGGTTTGGGCGTGAAGAGGTAACAGACAGACAGACACACTTTCGTATTTATAATATTAGTATGGATCTAACAAGGAGCTTAGCTGCATGTATCGGATATTACTGCAACATTTTTTTTTACAGGCTTGCACACTAGCGCATTGTAACGTCGGAATGTGCCGGCGGAAGTGAATCGGAAGAGATCTCCCTTTATCCTCTCAGCTGCGATTGTGACGTTCCGATAAATTACTTAGAAATATATCCGTACTGTATTGTACTTTCTATTGCATGTGCGATTTTGTTAAAGTATAAGTTACTTTAACAAAATCGCACATGCAATAGAAAGTACAATATTAGTACTTTTAAGGGAATATTATTTTTAAGTAAATTTGATTGTAACTAAAATTATCATCGTAACATTTTCACAGTTGTGCTGAAAGAAACATGTTTTGCTGAAATAAATAATTTTTATTTATTAATTTCGGTTACGGTTTCGGATAAAAATGTAGTATTGTAAATTAATAAATTTTACTTATTTTGCATACTATGCGTTTCTGACAAGTGACAACTAAGTTAGGGTTGCCAACCTCAAATTTAAAAAACCAGGATTTTGAGTCGGAAAAACCAGGACAATTCAGTTTAAAAACAGGACGCCTGAGGCTGTCGCAGGAATTACGTCAAAGAAATAATAAAATCAATATTTTGACAATAGAATATCAATAGAAAAGCGTTGAATTTTGAAACCTATAAATTAATTTTTTATTTGATGCCGAATTTCGACCATTGGGCGATCTCTAGTAAATTAGAAATTAACATATTTTGAAACAGCATGGTAGCGCTGCGACGCAATTACTTGCGAGCCGTGAAGCCGCTCGTAGCGTAAAAATTTGAGAAGAGGCGCGCAAATTTTAAAATTTAAAAACCCAGGACAACCCAGGACGCTGCTTAAAAACTATTCAGGACGTCCCAGGACACTACAAAAACTAGGACATGTCCTGGGAAAACAGGACGGTTGGCAACCCTAAACTAAGTAGACTCCCTTTTCTTTATAATAGTTTCTTAGGGTTACTATTTAAACTAAGGAATGTATTATGTCTAAACTAGATAATTGTCTACTTAGAAAAGTATGTATTTGAAAGATTATAAAGTATTATATTATTATTTATTAATCATTTCCACGTCAGACGAAAATACAAATCATCTTATATTTTCATCACTTTATTTGCAAACATGTTTAATTGTTTACCTACATTACAAATATCTCTGTCCTGTAAGAGTATAATGATGGTAAGTACCGGCTGAGATTTCTTTTATACAAACACAATGGAGTTCTGCGATTGGTATTTCGCATCTCATACGTCTTTGATGATACTTCACGCGGGAAAACAAACTTGAAATATTAAAGCGCCCATCGATATACAATAGTATGGAAATATTATTCTCACAAATGAAGACGTAAGTGGATGAAGAGGCTAACTCACAATTCGTATTTTTCAAAATTTTCACTAAGTAAAATAGTCACTTTATCCAGTTATCCAAACAAGTCTTCAAATAATATGGCTTCCACTGCAAATCTGGTAATTAGCTGAAAGTACGAAAGATGTTGGCGACAACTTTGTTGCGGCGTTGTTTTTATCACAGCCAAATTCTTTAAGAGAGAGATACAAAGTTGTGGGCAACATTTTTCGTACTTTCAGTTGGTTGTCAAACGTTGCGAAAATAAACGAAATGTATGCCCGTGTGCATTTCGTGGAACCATTTTTGACTCAGTTACTCTTCCATGTTTATTATCGTAGGAAACACCATATTTTCGTGTTTTTACAATTTGATCGGGAGGGTGTAGGCGGATTACTGTAAATATTTCACGGAGGAAACTGACACGTTTTGTCAATAAAGGGCGTATCTTCCCTTAAGATTACTTTTCTTAGTTCAATAACCAATGCAAACCTCGCGACGTGACGATCTCTGTTGGTTTTGCGGAGATTTCCCGACTTGCGAGATTTTTAGGGTTCCATTTTTTGTCCTCCGAAGGCAAGTCATGAGAGCCCCGACGCTATGCGACCCTTGAGGTGTGAGCATCAATAATTTTAAAACCTTCGCATCAGAGAACCATTCTCAGAAGTTGCGTACCCAAAGGATAAAAGCGGGACTCTATTACTAAGACTTTGCTGTCTGTCCGTCCGTCTGTCTATCACCTGCAGGCGCTGTATCACAAGAACCAAAACAAACAAAAAGAAAGGTTAAAAGGTTTACAAATTATTTATTTCTGTTGCCGCTATAACGACAAATATAACTAAAAATAAAATAAATATTTAATAGTCTCCCACAAAAAAAAAAAAAAAAAAAATTGCCAATTTTTGCTCTGTAACTTTACTTAGTAAGGGTACGGGACCCGGTGTGCGAGTCCGAATAACACTTGGCCGGTTTTTGCCTCACTCCGCGTTAAGAGTCCGTAAACGAAATTTTGCCGATTTCGCTCATTTAACAGACGTGATTTAACAGTTAAAATACAGTATTTCTATAAGTTTTAATGCACAACATGTAAGATCATTTCAAATATTATATGGTGTTGGAGCTAGATTTTTTATTTTTTTTAAGTATCTATAAATAATTCAACTCAAACCCGCGACAGTTTTGTGATTTTTGCTGTAAAAGGTTTAGAATATCACCTTTTTATGGATTGTATTGACGTCTTAACGGTATGAAAAAATACAATGTACTGTTGAGAAAGTCGTCTATACAATGTTGGAATTACTTTTTACCACTTCAATATAAAAAACCTTTTAAAAAACAGAAAACCTCTATCTGCCCGCTAACTTGGCGATCGTCCTTTTTCACCTGGCATATGAAAGACGGGCGTGAGTGTGAAGAGAGCAGTAGAAAAGAGAGTACGGGCTCTTAATGTTTCGTGCCTAACTTCGGACGTAAAAAAGTTGGACGTCGTAAATCTGAATAAATCAAAGGACTTTTGGAATATAAATTTTTCACGACGAGGATTTTGTGTTTTACGTGTGAATAATTGTGAATTTACATTATTATTATCGGTTCGCATTGCTACGTGACGGGGCGATGCATTTTCTAATGATCTAAGTATTCAAGACTGAACTTTATTTAACACACAAGAAGATTAGAGAAGATTGAAGAGAGGTGTCGGGTTGCCTGTTCCAAATTTAAATGGCTCATTAGACATATTTACCGAACATAATAATATAACCTTCTCCTTTTTGAAAGTCGGTTAAAAAGCGCATCGCAATTCGCAACGCCACTGACCATTAGTCAATATTTACTTTTATTAAATCGCATGATGAGATCCAGTTTATGAATAATAAAATAAAAAATAAAAATAAAAAGCCTTTTATTTCTTGCTATGATACAAATGTGATAAATAGAGCTAAATATGTTATAATAAAGTTTACAAACGGCTTGGTAATAAATAATAATTACTAAAAAATATCTAATTGCAACTATTAACTAAATACTATACTACTCTACTATTAATTATTATTGATTGATCCACTGCGACGGTATTTCAGCTGTTTCTAATATTTTGTTAAAAAGGTAAGTTAAGTGTGGAGTAAGGTGTTGGCAAGCAATCTTTATGGCTTCGTTGGTGACGCTGTCCGGCCCTGGGCTTTTGTCTATTTTTAGCCTTTTAATTGACTCGGTCACTTCGTTTTCTGATATAGGTAGAATATTTTCAAAGTTGGTTTCGTTTGTACACTTTTTGTGGTTGCTATAATCATTTGTTTCGGCACTGTATAGATTTTTATAAAACTCTGTTGCTGTTTGAGTGATGTCTTTTCGATTTTTGACCAACGTGCCATTGCCGTTTAAGCTATCTATCCAACCTTTATTTGTTCGTAGCTCTTTTAGAGGTTTTTTTGAGCTTCCTGTTTGTTACAAATGGAATTCAAACGTCTTTAATCTGTAGTTCCTGTAGTCAAGTTTTATGTATTTGCTTATTAGTTTGTATAAGGCTTTCAACTCGTTTTTCATTGCTCTTGTTTTATTTTTCGTACGATGCAATTCCTGCCTTCTCTTTATGAGAGCTAAAGTGCGTTCATGTAAAATTTTGTGTGTCGTTTTTGCTATTTCTTTAGGTCTACGGGCGTCTTGTAAGCTTTGGGATATACTTTTAAGTAAAAGATTGTAGTATGCTTGTATATATGTTTTTTCTACACAATGAGGCAAGTTATGCAAATGATATAAGATGTTTTGTTTGTATCTTGTTATTTCTTGTTCAGTTTTTAGTGATAAATGCCTTGTATTACTGTACACGCCTCTTTTTAGGGTTCCGTACCTCAAAAGGAAAAAACGGAACCCTTATAGGATCACTTTGTTGTCCGTCTGTCCGTCCGTCCGTCTGTCAAGACCCTTTTTCTCAGGAACGCGTGGAGGTATGAAGCTGAAATTTATATCAATTACTCAGGTCTACTGTCCCTTGAAGCTGTGAAAAAATCAAACTTCTAAGCCAACGCAATCAAAAGATACAGCCGTTTATGCCGCAAATTTTCGACACTTGCAAGGGAATCAAAACCTACAGGGTGCTTCCCGTGAACTCAGAATCTTGAAATTTGGTACGAAGCAACGTCTTATAGCATAGATAAAGGAAAAATTACGAAAACCATAAATTTTTAGTTACATCACATAATATATATATTTTTAATAATTTTAAACTTACTACCCATTTCCTCATAAACGCGTAGAGGTATTAAATTGAAATTCATACCAAATACTCAGGTCTATAATACCTTTAAGCTGTAACAAAATCAAACTTCTATGTCAACGCAATCAAAAGAAACAGCAATTTAAGCTGCATATTTTGAAACTCGCAAGTACTCGCAAGGGAATCAAAACCTAAAGGGTACTTCCAGTCGACCTAGAATCTTGAAATTTGGCATGAAGCAACGTTTTATAGCACACATAAAGGAAAAATTCCGAAAACCTTAAATTTTTAGTTACATTACAAAATATATAAACGATAAAGAGATCTTTGTCTTAAATTTATGCTCCTCCATCTTTCCCCATTGTAATGTTATGAATTTCATTTTGCAATAAAAATACCATAGTTATGACTCGATTGTCGTAATGAACGAACTTTGTAAACCTTGCAGGTTTGTACGGAACCCTCGGTGCGCGAGTCCGACTCGCACTTGGCCGGTTTTTTTGTGTTGTACTCACTAATAGAGTAGCTCTAACTGGGCTGTGGTCAGATGGAAAGCTAACATTTAGGACCTCTATATTTTGACATAATCCAGGGTTATTTGACAATATAAAATCTAATTCATTTTTATGTAGTCCATTCGGTGACGGCCATGTCCATCTCTGTTTAGGCTTTTTGCGAAAAAAGGTGTTTAGAATTGCTAGTTTGTGTTCGAGGGCGAAGTCTATTAATCTCTGACCTCTTTGGTTTCTTACCCCATAGCCATAATTGTTCTTTATCAGTTTTTCATCCATCCATCAAGAACCAGTTTAATAAACGCAAAATTTGACGCAAGATCAGTGGGTAAGTAAAATTAACTACTGCGTTGTTGTTTCATTTTAATTATAAAAAATGAAACGCGTCAAGTGTCAGAATGGGTGAGAAGTTTACCTGAGCCACTGCACCTGGGCTGGCGAAATATATTGCGGCCGTTTGTTATAATTTGAGTCAAGCTTGACTACCCAATGTTGCAAGGTGCCAAATATATTTATCCCTAAACCTAAGTCGAAACCCCTATAATAATCACTACGGTTAATTGGAATTTGAGAAACATGCCGCATGCGTGATAAAATTATTGCATGTCTACTAATTTAGTTTTTATTGAACAAATATTCATTACATGCACTACCAAAACTTTTACATGTATTTTACACCAAAAATAATATATTAAAATTTACATACAGTAAGTAGTAAGTATAATTTTTAAATAGATGTTTAAACATCATATTATTATGTCATTTATAAGGTTAAGGCAATTCGTAGCAGCTTACAATTAAAGAAACTTCCCTCCTACTTACTTCCTATGAATAATAAAATAATATAAGAAGCCAAAAATACACCTAAAAATTTAACACACTCCCCTAAAAAGGGCAAAATCCCTAAGCTGGTAACACCGCGACTGCCCCACTATCCGACAAGTTAGATGCTACCGAATTTATTATCGCTTTACTGCGCATTTAAAATTCCTGTGAACTTTCATATTTATGACCCGTGTGACCAATTTAAAAATGTTTTTGCGGATGGCATTCTTCCTGGTCGTATTATTCAGCGCTGACAGTAATAGTATTTTAAAACGGATAAAGTTTTACAAATGGATAAAGTTTATAATTCGCATTTTGTATTTAAATACCAACACTTTTGATTTTGATGCGATTAACTAAAATTGTTAGATCTTTTGTCATGATAAATTGAAATTGTAAGTGGGATTCCTATTGAATAGTACCCAGCATAACAATAATAATAATAATTGTGAGTAGGATGTTACAAAATCATAATGTAATTCGAGAAAATGTTTCCTAAAATGTCAAGTAGAGTCAGTAAATAAAATATTTAAGCTCAGTTTCGGATGTTCTTTTGACTGAAGTTTATCTATTCGCTAGCATTCTTTATCGGCTAATAAAATTAACTAACATTAACTTAAGTAAATTAACAAACTAAGTATGTAATTCGTTGACTAGAATCTAGGTTAATGGTTTACTGCAAAATAAATTATTATAACACAGAAAACAAGAGAATTTGACGTTGGTGAAATTGTCGATTCAGTACAGCCGGCATAATAATGAAATTAGTTCGGTATACCGTAAAAATTGTCCATGTTTCAGTAATTTTAGTCAGTAGATATTAATCAAATAAACCGACAACGAAAAATTCGCCGCAGGGAAATAGGTCTTCAATTGGAATAAAAGTAAATTGTATAAAATGACATAAATTCTTTATACTTACATCTCGAAATGTACGGGTTTTATTATTTATGAAGAAAGAAATTAATAGCCGTTTGCCATGGGAACAATGTACTATTATTAGGAATACAAATACTTAGCGAAACTAAGTAGTTAAGAGTCATATAAACTAGATATATCATATAATAAGTAATTTAGTATAGCAGATCAAAATCTGTTTAAAGAAAGCTTAGCTTATAGTAGAAATGTAGACTGTAAAAAAATATTAGAACCAATATCGATTTTAGGCAAAAAAATCTTGTCAATATTAAGGGAAAAGACCTAATTCTAGACACGGAACTAATAGATGACACTTACGAAAAAAATACCATAAAAATAAGAATTACTCTACTTATTTCTCAACACTGTAAATTTTATAAGCTTCTTAAGCTATCTGTTGATGTGACAAAATATATTAGGGACGCCTTTGGGAACAAAATTTTAAAATAGGATCAGTTTTCGTAAACAATGTGACCGCGTCGACACGCGCTCGGCAATTTCTTAGCAAATAGGTTAAGGAAGGCGAAAGCACGTAAGTTTTGAATACATTTATTTGATTTTTTGTAATTTCTATTGATTTCATTGGATTAATGGTCATGTTGTAAACACTAATTAATTATTTATGATTTTTTATCCATTTTCCCTAACAATATAAAGGGTGTCTACAATTAGTTCTTGAAAATGTAAAAAAACCTAATGGATGACATGGATATCATCTTTTATTTTCGAAATACATACTAAAGTTATTTTGTAGTTTATTCTACTGCAAATATCATCACTATTCCCTGAAAATATAATGCTATTAACAAACTAACAACTTAGAACTACTGTGCCGAAAAATAGACATGGTGTCAAATATTAGACCTTGTACTGATCTAAAAATCGATTACTTTAGTTTTTCAGCAATAAAAAGAAGAAAAAGGAGAGCTGAGAAAAGAAAGAAGAAAAAAGAAGAAGCAAGAGAAACGTGGAGATTAAATACTGAAAATAAATTTGCTAGAAAAAAAAATATGAAAAATAAAAATAAGAGGAAAGATAGTTTCAGCATGGAAGAAGAATGGATAGAATCTGAAGACAACGCTGATAATATTTCTGATGCATGTAGTTACTATGATGAAGTAAATGAAATTTTTTAAAAAACGGCAAATAAAAACCTAAATAATAGGAAAAGTGTAAAATGTAATGTAATGTTCTATGTCAACTATTAGTTCATATTGGTGTCTACTATTAGTGATGTTCGTTTTTTGTGATGTCATCCATTAGGGCTTATGACTAAGTTTACAAAAAGGCCAATAATATATTTTTTATTGATTTATCAGAGAATAACTATAATAGTTTTAATTTGTTAAAGTTACAGAAGACATAAAATAAGTTATCAATATTTTATTTTCATAAATAATACATTTTATTACGTTCAAATGTTTTATTTTTCCTTATAGTGTCTACTTTTAGTGCTTTTCCCTTACGTCACTTAATATTTTGTCTATCCTTCCGTTGAAAATTTTATGGCCATGCCGACTGTGCTTTTGCCTGCAAAACTACAAGCACAACACTATTTATTTGGGCGCCAAAAATAATGTGCCCACAACGTCTCGCGACTCCTTAGCTATTGAAACGTCAAATCCACTTAGTTTTATGAGTTGGAAAACGCGATAGGCGTAATACACCTCACGCTGCGCAGGGGCGCGTATGATTGTGTCGCCATGGCAACGACGCCATCTTGTTTCTTAATATGTGATGGAAATTATAATTAGGTGCTCATAGCGTCAAGATTTATTCGTGAATAATCAAAGACCTTTTTACCTTGCATACAATGATGAAATATGGTTACACATTATGTTATTATTATTGCTTTATTTTCATTTCTTATTTATAATATTATTGCTTTGTTTTCATTTCTTCTTGATAAGTATTATTTAACTAGAAGACGTCCGCAAATCGCAATTCCGTTGCGTCAAAATTCGTTTATCACTCGGGAAGCGTACATTTTTCCAGGATAAAAGGTATCCTTTGTCCTTTCCCGGGACAAAGGATACCTTATGTCCTTTGTCCCGGGAAAGGACCAGACCAAGTATCATATACAGTGTCGCGGTTAGGGCGTGAAAAGGTCAGACAGACACACTTTTGCATTTATAATGATAATAAGTATGGTTAGCTTGATAATATGGTTTATGGATTATAATAATTCCCAAAATACACAGTATTAGAAAAAATCTCTGGCATCGTCTTATTAAGTTTTATTGTTAGTTTGAACATTGTTTATATTAATTTACCTACTTGATTTTATAGAAATTTTATGACATATTTTTATTTTAATTTAGAAATTTAACAATTATTACTTAATTTAAGGCTCTGGAATCTGTATATATGTGACATTACCAGCATAACATTATTAATTTATCAAAATAGAATAGATAAATCCAACTAAATATTAATTTTAACATTAGTAGAAAAAAGTCGTATTTGGAATAAAAATTCTACCAAATTGTAAAAAATACCACGATGCTGACAACCCTAATGTTTGTTTTGATTATATTTAATTATTTAAAATATTTAAAACTACTGACGTTAAACTTACACCTGATGATGATTTATTTCGAAACCGGTCGTGTAATTTGTTAATAATAATATCATAATATAGTGGAAAAAGTGCACGTAAAATTGTATTTTATTAGTGTATGAATTTCCACCAAGAACCGACAGTACAATCAATTGCATATAAAAATATCCACTTTCAGGAGCCAAAAAGAAAAAAAATTACTTTGCGATGCGAATTCGCACGAATTCTCCGTTATGTGTGGGACTTGTGGGAGACCTAAAGGCGTAACTAATTAATAACACTATTGATTAATTGTTTATTATTGAAATATAAAAATATGAATGTATAAACTCCTGTTACAAACCTCAGAAACCAGTAAGATTTTTAACTTAGAGCTTCTAACAAAAACTCCCGGTTATTAAGTCGTAAAGTGGCACAGAAATTGTGCAGATAGATACGTAATTGCATTTTTCTGTTAATCTTTTCACCGCGCTTAAACAAAGCTTAAATAAAGCGGCACTCGTTAGAATGAGCCCCTATTCTGTTAAATTCAATATTATAGAAACACGAGATCGATACAATCTGTATAATAAAACTACAAAATTAACCTACTATAAGACCAACTTATTACCTGCCACTCTGATGAGTGGATAATCTTACTTGTTACTTGTTAGACAATCAGGTGATCAGCCTAACCCTAACGAGACTTGCAGGCTTAGCATGGCCACCATAGAAAAGTTTATTCTTACGGTAAAGTAAACAAAGTGTCCATCACTTTAAACACTAACGACAGTCATCTGTCAGTTTGTCCGCAAAAACTGTCAGCGTTTCTATTTTGTTCGCATTTCTACTGCGGCCATACTAAGCCTGCTAGAAACAAAAAAACTAAATAAATATTAATATAATAATTAATATCCAATACGATCCGGATTGGATAGAAGCAGTATGAAAGGTAATTTAAATAGCAGAATAAGAGTAGTGTTGAGTTTATTTTTAACTCGCAGTTTATTCTCTTATTATTTGGCAACATTGAATTGGATTATTTAAATGAAATCAACAAAACTGTTGTTTGCCAACGAAACGTTTTTATTTTAAATTAATTTGGTCTGTTTGCTCTTTCTTTATTGTTTTTCATTACTTTAAAATCATAATTAATTCTTCCCCTAATAGGACTTAAATGTTGGTTCTTTTAACGAAAGCCAACGATATAAAACTCTTAATAGGTAGGTTACTTTCTTCTTGAATTACTCGTAAAAAACGTATCAAAATGCGTTAATTATTTCCCGTGTTTCAAATTTTCTCCATGCCAAATTTATTCTACATCGGTTCAGCTGAATGTATAACATACATAAACATTTTCACATTTATTAGTAAGGATCTAGTGATAAACCATGTTATACAGGGTACAATTAAACCTTCCTGCCAAATTTTGGTATATTAATCCTTGAAAATTAAAATACATGTAATAAATTTTTTCTTTCATAATCACTTAGTACTAAAATGTTGAGAAAAAGCTTCCGAAAGTTATTCTAAAAACACTACAATTAATGGACATAACACCCAATTTTTGTTGCTTAAATGGACTCTCCTAATGATTAAAGCCCTGGAAAAAATTTGGCAGGAAGGTTTAATTGCATCCTGTATACAATGTTTAATATCATTATGTAGTATGCAAAACTAAACACAACTGACACAATCACACAAGCCGGAAATGTCAACTGGAACACAAAATCTTGTAACAGATCTTGGCGTGTAAAAGTTGGGGTTATTGCATTCTGTTCTTATGAAAAACGTGACGTCCCTCTACAAGTCGGCGCTCCGGGCAAATGTATGCATTCTCTTTATATTGTTTCGCGAAAATAGTAGGTTTTTGGTTTAAATAACAATGAAAAAATGAAAAACTAAGCCGGCTTATTAAAAATACTAGAATCTAGATTCTAGCTGATGACTGCAACTCCTTTGCGCCAAAATTCGTTTATCACGTGGAAACCACATATTTTACCGGGATAAAAAGCATACTGTGTCCTTTCTCGGGACTCAAAGTATTTCCATGTGAATCCTTAGTCTGAGGGAAATCCAGATACTTTGAATAATGTTAGATATTTTCCAGTTTGAATTTCTATGCGATGTCATAATGCATAGATGGACTTTAATGGATTCTAATTTGTAAACAAAACTTAAACTTTTTATATTACTAAATTTTGTATTATTAATAAAAAATAATAAGAACAAGCTCAAGGTGTATAAAAAATTGGTATGTAATACAATTTTAAATGTTAAAATTTTTTTGGGCAAAATGTAAAGAAATCCCATTTTTATCCCACCTGCAAAATGTTATGGTGTATTTGGTGTACAGTGGCCTTGCAGAGAGGGCTAAGCCACAATATAATTATTAATATACAGTAGACCACACATAATATAAGTGTCATTTCAGGTACCTAAGTCAAACGAATTTTGACACGTTTTTTCGTGATTTAGGTAACATAAAACTTCTTTCTGTGTTAAGACAGTTTGACTTCAAGGGCACCGAGTACTGACAGCACTCACTCAAGACTGAGTTCCACTAGACTACTGTATGCTCACACGCACTCATCATACCGTCAGCAAATTAGACAGCGGATTAAATTTGCGGACGATAATGGCCGCTGTTAGCCCCTGTACGTCGCCCGTATATCCCCCGTACCCCGCATGTCCCCTGTACGTCCCTGTTCGTCTCCCCGTACCCCGCATGTCCCCTGCCCTTTGTGGAAATGGAAATTTAATGCCAACTGTATGTAGCCTTTGTACTCCACCTAATGGAGCGGGCGTGCTTTTCCCGGACTCCAGTAATGTGAGTAGGTAATGTTCAGATTTATGGAAAGTATTACGGCTATGAGCGTAAAGAAACTGAGTGCTAAGAGACTTGGTTTATGAGACGTAGAACATTATACCTTTCATTGCATACTAAAAACTATAACTTGACTACATGAATTTATTATTTCGTTTTTTTTTTAACAAGTTTTAAAGTCAAAAATTGCCTTTCTGAACAACCATTCTGAATCTCTTTTTGTGTAATATTATAAGACAATTATTATCCTTCTCTACGTTCACTCATGAGCAGTGGTCGGCGTAGGTAGTGCCATCCCGCGGGATTCGTTAATCGCGGCATAACGTGGACATGCCTCTCAATCCCGCGATTTTGGGATTCGCATTGAAATAATATATAATCGGAAATACATTCAGAATTTGATATTTAAACAACAAATATTGTGACAAACGTAAATAAAGAAATAATTTGTTAGTTTTTTATTTATTTATCATAATTATAAGTTTTATATGATATTAACAAATAAGTAAAAAATTAACAGAAATGTGATTATATTTATTTGGATATAAGTAGTATATCGTAGATCACTTTCAGGCTTGCCTGTGTTACCTGCAAATAATTTGATTGTTTAATTATAAAAATCCATTTAATGTTTATCAAATATTGACTTTCTTTTAAAATATATTTAAACAACAATAAACAATAATGAATTCGCTTAGTGGCACCGTTAAATATTCGACGCAAACAACCGAGCGATCATTCGCAGGCAACACAGGCAAGCCTGAAAGTGCTTTACGATATACTACTTATATCCAAATAAATATATCATTTTTTGTTCTTTTCGTCTGTTATGTGTGGATGCGATAATTCGGAACTTGGCACTACCTACGCCGACCACTGCTCATGAGACATGATCGACAAGCGCTTACGAGCTTGCTTCGATGCTCGTTAAACTAATTAATGCCTGTTTCATTTTTCGAATCCTGAATCAGAATACTTCAAGGCTTAGGCCCAATTTCACCAACGACTGTTAAAGTTAATGCTCGAATTAGTATCACTTAACTCTTTCGTTTTTCATATGAACGAAAGAGAAAACATGATATTTTACCAAGATATTACCACTAAAAAAAAGTGAATTTGGGCCATAAGCTGATACCTGTCTTCAAAAGTGACAGACAAAGTAAGGGATGTTCTTTTGATGCTCGGATAATTGTATGGATTATTTTGTATGTATTTGAATTATAAGCGGAAAATTTGTGTGAGCTGAAAGCTACGCGATTTTAAGAGCGGTTAGAATTGCAAATTTCTTCAAGGGGAGACCGGGCTGGCTTATCATTATTACAATTTATGCCTTTTCATACAATTTATTTTACAATACTTAATTCAGCTCAATTCATGCAAACATGGAATTTATTTACATTATACCATGCACGTTTATTTAGGCGTGTTGATTTTTCTATTTTGTTTTCTTTTACGTTGACAATTTATGGAATATGTTTAAAAATAGCCGTTAAGGCGCTATATCGAAAGTAATATTACCGCAAGGGCAATTTTATATTTAATTTGTATGACTATAAAGTCGTGAATACGCTGCGGCCAGAAGCTATCGGCTCGCTCGGAAAACATGCGAAAAAACGTAATTATAATCATTTAAAAAATAACTAGGAGCATTTAAGCAAACTGCTTCTATACGATTTTGAGTTGCAAAGGTGTCTATGAATTAGACTAATTTCCTACAATACTTACATCTATTTTGGTTTAAAAATAATCTTCAAATTTCGTATTTTTAAGAGGTTATTTCGAAAATTAAATGTATCGAGGCAAAATACATTAATCGTGTTTCTAGTTCTTCTCAAACCTAGATAAGGCTATGAAGAATATGTATATCTCATTACCAGATTTGTAACATTTCTGAGGGTCCTATAGTATTACGTCAAAAAGGACAGATTTCAATATAATAGCGCCTTAAAGATTTGTCGTTATAATACCTATTTACATAGAATAAAATACCTAGAATAAAATATTTAAGTAATATTAAATAGGAGTTTTTGAAGGGTTGCAATATACATTATTAGACTAATTTTATTCACTTTTTAGAAATTCTTCAGAAATAATACTTAATTCTATTGAGTTGTTATAAACACTAAATTATACTATTATACTACTATGTAATTTTGAGTTTATACCGACTATAATATATTATTATGAGTCAGTTAGAAGTCAGTGAATAATTTTCTTCAATAATGACACAAGGCCAAGAGCCAACTTGAGAGCATAGGCAATATAATAAGTTAGAGACTTAGATCACTTTGTTTTCTTCGTTATAAACTGATAAATTGAATTATTATCTTGAGAATTTAGTTTCCCATAGTTAGAAATACCAATACAATATTTGCAAGTAATTTGAGCGGGAGGACGTGACAGTCTCATGAATATGCAGGCTGGACTGCGCCAACTCCTCGTCCAAGACACGAATCCGCTTAACAAATGAATAAACGACGTAATCGATCAGTAAATAATAAAACTAGCGATTAGACGTGACTTGGTATCCTAGAGGAACCGTACATTTTCCTGCAATAAATATTTAACCATGTTAACCCCTTGGTTCAATATCTTTGCTCATCAAAATTAATCTGGAGTAAAATTACTGCAAATGTAACTGCCGCACTCAGAGACGTATAATTACGATTTACCATAAATTCAATGAAGAGTTTGACAGATAATGTACTATGAGGTTTATGTTAAAATTTTAAATTAATTACATTTAAGTAATTAATGTTCCTCTCAGTAAGTAAAAGTCTTAACGATGTATACAATAATAATATCCTCCTAATTAGGTTTATGGTGACCTATATGTATACAATATAAGTACATTATATTATTATACATAATATTATAAAACATAGTCGCTTTTCTTTCCCTCATGTCCCTTTGTTCCCTTTAATCTTTAAAACTACGCAACGGATTTTGGTGATTCTTTCAGTGTTAGGTAGCCCATTTATCGAGGAAGGCTATATATAGGCTATATTTTATCGGGTAGTATTTAATCGAGTGACTGTAAATTACCGTTTTAAGTGTCAAAATTAATTAATTTGGGTTATATAATTACTATTTGAGCGATTGACTGTGAGTGACGAGAAATTAACAAAACAGCAACTTACAAATTATTTATTTGAGTTACTTAAAATACAAAATGAGCAGGTTTTTATCTTAAATGAAGTGTTTCGAATACTAAAACCACTTTGAAAAATACACTAATGAGCAGAGTACAATGAGCTCATATTAAAACAAAAAAAAAAATGAATATGAAATACTTAATTACTATTTGATGAAACACTATTAATCAGGGATTCCTAAAACAATTTTTTTTATTACTATCAAGCACATTTTTGTGAGTAGCTTAATTTGGATAAGAGGAACAACGGTAACCTACTCCAAAATTGATGGGAAGTGGGGGTAAGGGGGGAGGGGGGGAGAGGAGTAAACACCCCCTCCGCACCAAATCCATACTGAGAAACCCCCTCCCCCAGTATTGGAGCTTCTCACCTTTGAAATTTTCAGAATTCTGAGGCTACATCTAAGTCTTTTGGTCGCCTTTTAAACGCCTTTAACCTAACCTGCAACGTGTTTTGTGCCGGTCGCCGGCTGCTGCCACAGCATAGTCACGGTTCTAACGTACTTTTGGACTTTCCGGATTGTGTTTGTTTTTATTTTGCCGCAGCACACTCGCTGCGCTCGCTCTGCTCTCTCTGTGTTGTGGTCTAAGTTCTAACCTAACCTAACCTACTTTTGGACTTTCTGGATTATGTTTGTTTTTGTTTAGGCGGGGGGCTGCGCCCCCGAGCCCTCCTTCGGGGGGGCTGCGCCCCCCCCCCCCCCCCCCCATCCTCCCGCTTCGCTAACCTTGGTTAAGTAGGCCTTCTGTTAAGAGGCCGGGTGCCATCGAAATTCTCATACATACGTAATATTAAAATCATTTTCTCATACGAAAATATTTAACATGTTTGAGTTGTTTTTCAGCTTAAAATAGTAATTACCTAGGTTCCTGCACAAAAATTCATCGCCCCGCCCCCATTTGAATTCGCGTGCATTTAACAATCTGTAGTTATCATTAAAACACGTATAAAAATATAAAATATAAACCCTCAAATAAAATATCAGTAACCAATTATCATTAATAAAGCAGCTCACAAAAGTTTGCTCAAATTGAACTTTTTAGTAGTTCGTGATGTATAGCCTCACTTAGAAAAATTGTATCTACGAGTATCTTTAATATTGAAGTTGCCCGCTATGTATTTCCAGTCGCTCACTTAGTAATACAGTCGCTCGGATAGAATTTTAATATCTGAAAATAGATTAATCATAATCCACTTTTTGTAAGCTCGTTCTGGATTTTGTTATAAATCAATATTAGTCGTTAGTTTAGTTTATTTTTCGCTTACTCAAATTCATACCGCTCAAGTTATTAAAACAGTATGTTCATCATCAGTCGCTAAGTAATTTTTTATTCGCTCGTTTTATTATTTCCCTATTTTATCACGCTAAGACTAATAGAAGCGAAGAAATAGAGGAAAATGTGGAAAAACGGGGAAAATTATTTGAAAGGGCTAACTTGAACGCGTTAATTTTTAGGAACTACAGGCCATTTAGCCGAAACTTTTTCGTTTTTGCTTCGTTATAGAATCGCCGATCAAAATGTATGGAATTGACATAAGACGAGTCTAACGTCAACGTCATAATTAACGAACGCTTATATCAATTCCATACATTTTCATCGGCGATTCTTTAACGAAGCGAAAACGAAAAGATTTTGGCTCACCCTCCTGGTCCGATTTGAAAAATTCTTTCAGTGTTAGATAGCCCATTTATTGAGGAAGGCTATAGGCTATATTTTATCACGCTAAGACTAATAGGAGAATGTGGGAAAAACGAGGGAAATTATTTAATTATAAGCCCTTTGCTTATCTCGCGAGCTACTGGAGCAATTTCTATGTTATTTGGCACAGATAAGAAGTAGACCACGTGAAGGATCATAGGCTATCGATTTTAGTCATTTAAAACCCGTGTGACGCCGGGGCGGGTCGCTAGTTAATAATAATAATTGATTGTTAAAAAACTAAAAACAGTACATTTTTTGCTTTTGTCCAATGTGAAACGACCCTTTTAAAAAACAATTTTAATCCTTAAATCTATTTTTTATAGAGCCCTGAGCCAACTAAAATTGCAATTTACATGCATTTTGGCACATTAATCCAATGTAACTATCAAGTTTATCAAGTTTCCAGACTGTTTCTGAACAACTGAGCTGTGAGTTACAAAGCTTGAGGGTATAATAAAAGTTTAGCTGAGGCCTAAAATTTTGCTTTAATTGTATGATTACAGTTTTTTAGTAAAATTATCATTAAAATAGAATTAAGTATCATAAAATTAGTAAAACATAGGTATATTATGACTAAGCAAAAATGTGTAAAAAATAATTTTGACACGAAAAAAAGTGTTGTTACAGTTGCAACTCTTTAAATGTGTGATAGCTATAAACCCTACAAAATACCAACCCTTACTTTAAACTCCCATAAAACGTGCCATCTTTTCTGACTTAAATAGCATAATACAGTTATTATATTATTCTGTAATCTTCAATAACTTGATCCGTATCGGATTTGCCCCCAACGGAGTGACACTAACAAGAATCTAACAATTCGACTACGCTACAATAATTTCGGATGCGCTTATATAATTTTTTTACTTCAATACGCGATATGACGGGGGAAGGATTCGTCATGCGTGTTGCACATAGTCCAAGAGCCCGCGAAGCATAAGTATCTACGGTTAATGTCATTCTAAATGGCATCGAAAAGCGAGTGTTTTGAAAATCACAGGTTAACTAGGTACGTGATGTATAAAATTACGTTAAATCCTAACCTAACCTGTACCTACTGAAAATAAAATAAAATAAAGGTATATAGGTAGGTACTAGGTAGGTAACATTTTTTTCTGAATAAAGAACCAAATATTTCACATATAGCTAGAAAATCCTATGTACTCACACGGTAACATGTAACGATCACAATATTCTAACGCAAATATACCTTCTTACAAAATTGTTGTCATACCTAAATGATATTAAAATGCCAAGATAAATAACTTTCATCTAAAAAAAAAAAAAAAATTAATAATTCAATAGACACTCTGGCTCCTCGTCTAGCAGTATAGTCCCTCTCGTATGAAACAGTTATTTTGTATCTCGTTGATGTGTCAGAGCGATGTCACAACGCTTGACGCGTGTTTAGCGCTGCATTCAAAACCATTGTTGTGAATCGATTAGGGGGAGTATCATCTTTCAGCCATTGTGTGAGGTTAAAGGCCCTTTTTGTTTACAAAATGTGTCCCGAAATACCATAGAAAAATTTGAATTTATGATTTCATCGATAATGTTGCGTTCTATTACGGAGTGGGTCAGGGGGAAGTTTTTAAAAAAAAACTTTTTTACAGCTGAAAATTTATTTTAAATTGAAATAACACAAAAATGTGTTGTCGCGCCGAGGTTCAAAGCTACTCTGATTTATTTATTGCAAAATGAAAGAAAGGAAACGAAAAATGATGAATCTATGAAATATTGCAGAAGCGTGAGACCGCATGCTCAGCTTTTCACCTTGAATAGGATAACCGTGGAAATGATATCATAACAGCCCCCCGGATAAGATGGAGCAACATCCCTTAAGGAGATGCGAAATCTAAAAGTTAAGTATTCAAATTTTTCAGAGCTTTGAACTTCGCTGCCACATTACAAACTAATGAAGGAAATAAAAGAAAATGAAAATAAAACTTAAATGTAATTTAAACTATTTCTATTTTATTTAAAAGTTAAAGAAAAACTTAAAATTATTACTAGGCTCATTTAACTGAATATTACATGGTTTTTGAATTAGTGTTAGCTAAAATATTTCTTTTACATGGAATAGGAGTATTCTTTAATTCTATTTCTTCAGTTGATATAAATTCATCATCATTACCTCTGATACTAATGGAGTGTGAAACTGATTTGTCCTCTGACCTTCTATTATTACATTGGTTAAATATTTTTATGCAACATGCTGATGATGATGGCCTAGATAAGAAATTTCTTTTACATCTGCATAGAAAATAAACAAACATTACGAAACTTATAATATAACCTGTCATTAAATAATGAACCGCATAAGTGCTAAAATGAGAAGGATTTTGGATTTTGTTAAGTTCTTTTTCTAAAGAATCTAAATTTATACTAGCATGTAACAACGAGTCTAAATTATTAATATGATCTATTTTTGACAAATGGATTTGAGACAAAGTCTTATTTATTTTATTTCTTTCGCAACAATCGTCTTGAAGTATATTAAAATTGGATATTACATTAGTTATATTGTCATTCGTATAAACAAGGTCAGAAGGTGTAAACTGTAAGGTTTTATAAAAGCCTTTGCAATGCCTAGGTAAAGTAAAAACACCTGTACCAAACAAGATAACTTCGTGGGTCGTCAGATCGTCATTACAGCTGACGTGGCATTTGCCCGGTTCGGACTGAACATATATCCATCTGTTATTACTCAATTTGTGAAAAAGATCTACAGATCCATGAATTAATCTTGTCTGGCAAGAGGAAGGAATCTTATCAACTACTTCACTTAAAATAACCGTTTCACACGTGGGATTCGCGATCACCGAATATACGTTTTGCAACTCACAGATATAGCACTTTTCACTTATCACTTTACACTCGTCTAGTCTCGACAGTAGTGAGTAGAACATATGATCCTGAGTTATTGCAACATATGGGCTAGAGGGAGCAATAAGGATAAAGGTATCTGGGTGTTGGATATCATATGGAACTGGGAATGATATAACGTTGTACAAATTATATGTTTGCGGCAATACTAAAGGTATTTTAATTATTATTATAATCTTATTGGCATGAAAATAGCATATCAGATCGGAAATATCTGCTAATTCATGTATATTCTGTAAGGACAACGTTACGGGTAAGTCAAAGTGCTTAGGTAAGTCATTTCGGTGTTTATCTAACTCGCTGAACAGCTGATGCGGACTGAGTACAGTCGGATGTAAAATATTTAATTTTGAAAATAATATGGCATTGTTAATGTCATCTATACTAAATGAAAGTGATAGTATAATAGAATCCAAAGCGTTAATAACAGAGTTCAACTGTGTTTTAATTACTAACTGATCATTGCTGTTTAAAATATCCTGCATTGATTTCTGAATTATATCCATATTTTTCATTAAAATATTCTCGTTTTCATTTACTTTATTTATAGAACTATTGAAGGAATTGATAGTCGATTTAACTACGTGTATATTGTCTTTCATTAGTGCTACAAGTTGTTTTTCATCCGTCTGTACTTGGTTAATAGCATCAGAATATTTTATAGCATCCTCAGAATCTAAGGTGCCGAAAAATGTTTTTAAAATCGAGCCACCATAATCGAACAGCCCTCGTTTAGAGCGACGTTGCTCGTCATCTACTAAATAGGAGATAGAGGAAAACTTGTTGACGTTATTTAAATGTTGATTACGTAACGCTACTAAAGAGTTCCTACAGTCGATTCTGATTTGATTAAATTGGATAGAGTTACAAAGACTATTGACTCGTTCAAAAATGAATTCTACTTCATTAAGATTGGGTTTTACATGATCCACATTTAAATGCGTCACAACATTCCATTTAGTGCTAGTGAACTTAATATCTATAAGCTTATCAAAGTAAAGCCCTGGACTATCACGTATGGGCGTGACGTACATACAGTAAGTCACCGGGACTATGCAGTACCTGTAAAGAGATATTATGACGTGTCACGTAACATCAGAAGCTAGTTTGATTTCGTCATAATGATGACGTACATGTTTCCTATTCATGAGCAGCGTAACTGAATGATTACCATTCATTTTAACAATCTTAAATGGACCTTTCCATACGGGTGATAAGGCCTTGTTTTGCTTGTGATGACATTTTACATAAACCATGTCACCGACATTATACGTCACCGGTTTAGAGTGATTATCATAGTATTTCTTAGACTTTTCTTTAGAGGATTCGATATTTTGAAGAGCCTTCTGCCTACTATAGTATAACCGATGATTAACCGCTCGTATATAATCAGTATAAGTGTTATTTTCTAATGTATCTATAGATTTAGGAATATAAGGTTTAAAACCGAATAGGAGTTCAAACGGCGGAAAGCCTGTGGTAGTATGAGTATTAGAGTTATACGAGAACATTGCAGTATTTATATATAAGTCCCAGGTATTAGCGTTCTCATTGACAAACGGACGTAAATATTCTTTAAGCGTCGAATGGCTTCTTTCCAGAGCTCCACAAGTTTGTGGATGATGAGGGGAAGCAAATATATGTTTTATCCCGAATAATGTACTTAATTGACGTAAAACTTCGGAGCTAAAATTTGTACCTTGATCCGTTACTATAAATTTTGGAATACCTACGTGAGATATAAAATGAATTAATTTCTTGGCAGTTTCTTCCGCCGAGCAGGTCTGTAACGGATAGGCTTGAGAATATTTTGTTAAATCATCCTGTAACGTCAAAATAAACTTATATTTAAATTCATACGTCTCCGGAAGGGGACCTACTATATCTAGGTATACTTTCTCTATAGGCCTGGTCGCTGTACTCGTTATAATCATAGGAGCGCGATTAGTCTGACGAAGAGGTTTATTAATCTGACACGATCTGCAATTTTTGACGTAATCCTCTACATCTTGACGCATAGATTTCCACCAATACATGGACTTAATTCTCTCGAACATACGCGTTATACCAGGGTGACCCGCGGATGGAGAGTCATGATGGTCTTTGAGAATTTGTTTTATTTCTTCCGGAGTAGGGAAAAGAATAGAATTTTTGTATATATTTATTTTTATACCCGTATTATGAAAAACAAAAGCTAAAATATTATAAATTTTTGTATAGGACAATTTATTAAAAGGATCAGAAAAATCCGATATAGCGAACTCCTTCTCTTCCATGTACCAATATTTTATCATATCACGATAGGCAAGTAGTAAATTAAATATGTCTTTATAAGACATTTCATCATAATGATGAACACGCGTAAAAAGATGAGTAAATAAGTGTTTATCGTTTGAAGTATTATAATAAGTATATAATTCTCTCTCTATATCTCTTATATTAGGTTCGCTCGTGGATAGTTCTATAATTTCGGAACAGTAGGGCACTGACTCATCCAAATCTATGGAGGTCGGGTATGCTATCAATTTACATTTGGCTTTTAAAAGAGATTCGTTATGCTCAACAATTACCGTATCATTACGATGACTAGGGTCTCTACTAATTTGTAAGAATTTATCGTAAGTCTCGCAGGTGGACGCCTCACAGGTTGGTGGCGGCGTCGGGTTACGCACCGGCGCGTGCGGCTGAGGTTCGGGTTCCGAACTGACGTTATCTGATATGTTTACTGGGAAGCGCGATAGTGCATCGGCATTGCAATTAAGTTTGCCTTGCTTATGAACTATTTCGTAATCATATTCTTCTAATTTTAAGCGCCAGCGAATAAGACGTGACCCCGGATCTTTCACATTGAATAGCCACACCAACGGCTTATGGTCTGTGACTATTTTAAATTTATGACCATATAAATAAGGACGGAAATTTTTGACGCCAAATAGGATAGCTAATAGCTCTTTCTCGGTTGTCGAGTAGTTACCCTCTGCTCTATTAAGGGTCCTAGATGCGTATGCGATAGGCCTGTCTTTTCCTATAGGACCTTGCGATAATATCGCCCCGACCGCATAATTTGAAGCATCGGTAGTAAGAACGAAGGGCTGACTAAAGTCAGGATATTGTAGGAGCGGAGCAGAAGTTAATTTAGCTTTTAATATATTAAATGCTTGCTCTTGCTCATTAGACCAGTGGAATGTAGCATCTTTTCTAAGAAGGGAAGTAAGAGGTTTTGTTAGTTTCGAAAAATTCTCTATGAAACGTCTGTAATATCCGACCAGCCCTAAAAACGACTTAATGTCCTTCGGATTTTTAGGAGTAGGGAAGCTGGTGACTGCCTTGACCTTGTCTGGATTTGGAGATACTCCTTTTTCAGTGATAATATGACCTAGATATGCTACCTCGCGGCGTAAGAACTCGCACTTATCTGGCTGTAACTTTAAATTGAATTTACGGAATCTATCAAAGACAAGTTTTAATTTTTCCATATGGGATTTTAAATCATGACTATAAATTATACAATCATCCAAATATACGAAGCAATGAAGACCTTGAAGGCCAGATAAGACCAAATTCATAAGTTTTTGAAACGTCGCGGGCGCATTTTTTAGCCCAAAAGGCATACGATTAAATTCGTAATGTCCTGAGTAGTCTCCGTTGGTGATTACTGTAAATGCTGACTTTTGGGAATCTTCACCATTTAGGCCTATTTGGTGAAACCCACTTACAAGGTCAAGGGTGGTAAAAAATTAAGAATGTCCTAATTGATCTAATATGTCATTAATTAAGGGTAAAGGATATATCTCAGTGACAGTGACGTCGTTGAGCTTCCGGTAATCAATTACCAAGCGCCACTTTTGTGCCCCCGAAGCGTCTTTTTTCTTGGGCACAATCCACACAGGAGCACTCCAAGGAGAATTAGATGGTCGGATAATATTCTGGTCTAACATACTTTTAATTTGTTTTCCTACTTCTGCCTTATGACACTCGGGAAAACGATACGACTTAGCGTGAATAGGGGCTGCATTCCCTGTATTAATTGAGTGTTCAATACCGTTAGTGCATGAGAGCGGGTCTCCTTCTAGATAAAATATATCAGAATAATCTGAACAACATTCTAACAACAATTTTGTTTCCTCAGAATTCAAATGATTAGTGCGTATTAAATCGATTACGCGTTGAGATCTCTCAAGAGAGGAAATATTAAGATTATTAATTTCATGAATATTCTGGGATTTATTTCTTTCAATAGCCTCATTATCTATAAACGACAATCGCACGCGGTAATCCTGAATCGTAATATCGGATTCAGTAGTATTAAGGACCGTGACATTTACTCTATTGTTTGGTTTAATATTTACTATACAATTAGCTATGTATACGCCTGCACTATAGACATGATCTAAAACGAGAGCTTCGCGTAAACCTTTTATTTCGGATGCATCATTCTTTATGCCGCATTCTATGACGGCTTCAGATCGAGCGGGGATGTTATAAGCCAATAAATTATAATGAATAGGTATGCGTCTCCCCAGAATAAATAGATAATTACTAGAATATTTAATATCGGCTTGTAGCGTCTTGAAAAAGTCGCTACCTAAAATACCATCATACTTAAACTGAATTTTGTCACTTACTGTATGAAATTTAAAAGGAAAATCGATATCTTTATAATTGAAATCAATATTCATTGACCCTAGCGTTTCATAATATGAATCATTATCGCTAAGACCCCTTAATTTAATTTTTTCATCTGATAAAATAGCTTTACGTTCAAAATTTGTTTGGCGTATAATACTTACGCAGGCGCCCGTGTCTAACAAAAAACAAAGAGGCTTCTGAGAGTAATTAGTTTTTAAAAATACATGAGGCAAAGATACTTTTGCATGTGAATTTAGCTCATAAATAGGAGTATTTTCCGTATTAGAAACATTGTTTTTATTTTTGTTATTCGAAGGAGTATCCGTCTGCACATGAACACTTTTACATGAACTCTTATAAGGAGTTTTATTTATAATAGGACTCAACGAATTAATGACTCTCGGCGGAGTGAGTTGAGTTTGACAAGAAACCGTCCGTTTCGACAAAGGAGATCCCGAAGGTATCGGTCGATCACGGCTCAGCGAATCAAGGACTCCAGAGGGAGTTTGCTGAGGGTTTTTAATAACATCATTACGATGCGGGCAGTCATTACTGCTTTTATTAACGTGACAGGAGACCGTCCGAGTCGACAGGAGACATCTCGAAGATATCGGTCGAACGCGGCTCAGCGAATTAGAGACTCTAGAAGGAGTAGGCTGAGGGTCGTCACTAGAATTATTATTTAAGGAAATATGTTTTATCATATTTATATTATTTGTGCCTGTCTTTTTATCGGGTGATCGGCGGCACGATGATGATACCCGATTATTCAGTTTAAATTTTCTGTTTCGAATGAATCTACCTCGCATTGTTCACAATTTTCATCACGCTCGTAACTAGCGGCGGGTGGCGACTCAGCAGTAACATGATGCTGGCTGGGAATATTATTATCGCGGGACGGACCCTGAGAATTCTGTTTCCGTCTAAAACATTGCGAAATGTCGTGCCCCGGTTTCTTACAATACCGGCAAAATATGACTTTAGAAACATTTTGATTTTGTGACATAGTGGAAGTCGAAGGATTCCGAGATGTGAATGGTCTTATTTTAATTTTACGCGGACAGTCCTTTTCTGCGTGTCCTGATCGGTTACACGACGAACATAATTTAATTGAATTTATTTTAGAAATATGGTTCTGTATCTTTTCTTCTTCGATAGCAATATTTACGGCATTATTGAGAGTTTTAGGCTCTCTATTACGGACTGCGCTACTAAGTGAAGGCCGAAGCCCTATGCAAAATGAAAATAAAGCTAGATCTTCCGTCATGGCGATACGCCCCGGAATTTCATTTTTTGAACAATTAGAATTAATTATTTCTGATTGTAGCGAAGTGAGACAAGTTTCAATGCGTAACGCGTATTGTGCTACAGATTCATCTGAGGACTGTTTGCATGACTGTAATTCTAACAAAAGATGATTATGATGTTTTTTCTCTCCAAAATTTTGTTGAAGAAAATTCATTAAACTATCGAAATCCTCGAAAACTTTATTCGCACAAGCAATCTGAGCCTTACCACCCAATTTAGAAATTATATATTTAAGGAGTAAATTTCGCTGAATAGTGGATGCTAATTCTAGGGCATTTCGACAATTTGTCAGAAATGCTGTTAATGTATCACGCTCCCTATTATAACTATTAATAAAATCGCATAATATTTTGATAGGATATTGTTCCGTAGTTACGGCCTCTACCTTAGTTTCCGATTTATCTGATTTTACAGACATTTTATTGTTTATTAAAATTCACTAAGCACAATGACGAATAAAATAAATAAAAAAAATATTTAATTATTAAGTCAGATTTTAAGCTACAAAAATAAGATTTTAATATTTCCTTGATACGCGATTAAAGATAAAATAGAAATTTAATTAAAATTGTATACAACGATATTTAATTACGTTTTACGATGAATTAAAATTATTTGAAAATAATTAAATACTTGAGGAAATCTTATGAGATTTTTCAGGAAGGAATTAGAGGATTGTTGCACACAATATAAAAATAATAATATGTTCGACTCACAGTACTGCTGCGAGAAGGAGAGTAGTGTCCATCGATGTTTCAGCGGCGCGGCGACGTCCCAGACCCACGGATGGCGGGCAGCTCGAGAAGACCAGGAGGCAGCTAGCAGCTGCGTGGCACCACCAGGTAGCGATCACGGAGAAATTACGGCCCAACCGGCACGACGGCAGCAGCGACAGCGGCACAGGAAGAACGGCACAGGAACAACGGCACAGCGCGAACGGCGTGACAAAACGCCAGCGGCAGCACAGCGAGCCCGACGGAATACGCCCGGGTTTAGGAACTGGCTTGCTCTTAACGCTTAGAGCCGAAAATGTCCACGAATCGCGACGAGAAAACGCGCGGAATGATCAGCAGGCTCAGTCAGTCCGATCTGAGGCTTACTGTCGTGATCACAATCACCAACTTTTGAGTTTTTTCACCGAAAAATTTTTTTTAGTTCTGCACAAAATTACACTCGCGCCGTTTTTGAGATTGCCGAAATCGTGGCGGTTTCTCGAGCATCCCACTTCTGACACCACTATTACGGAGTGGGTCAGGGGGAAGTTTTTAAAAAAAAACTTTTTTACAGCTGAAAATTTATTTTAAATTGAAATAACACAAAAATGTGTTGTCGCGCCGAGGTTCAAAGCTACTCTGATTTATTTATTGCAAAATGAAAGAAAGGAAACGAAAAATGATGAATCTATGAAATATTGCAGAAGCGTGAGACCGCATGCTCAGCTTTTCACCTTGAATAGGATAACCGTGGAAATGATATCATAACAGTTCGGAGTAACATGACAGCGATACATGACATGATTACGTATTGCTTAGTATTGCTACGTCTCTTGGTCTATAACGATGCGAATTTTTTGTTATGTAATTGAAAAATCCGAAAAAACAGTATCTAAAAAAGACAATTTTACAAAAGGACGGAGAAGCCAAAAAAAATCCTCCATTGGAGAGCTTAAAATTAGAGCAATCATACACGATTGATGTCGAAAGCAATCACACTGAATGGGGCAAAGTATTACGCGGGGCGATGTCCGACATGAAACAATATTGACTTTTTTAGCTATAAGCCGATTGGCGGCCATGACAGCTGTCACTTTGACACGTGAGTGACAGCGCGCTGACAGAAAATTGCGCGGGAAAGGCCGCATGGGATGTAGCACGGATGCACTTTAATTAAAAGTCACTTTACACGGTTGCTCACTTAATATTAACATATTTTATGGGACTTCTATGATTCACTTTTGGCAGACATTTTGCTTGAAACTTATCTTAGATCTTGATATACCCATCTTATGGGTTCTTCCCCCTATAAGACTAATAATATGTTCAGAATAATGTTATGTCTCTTAAACTTGTTGTCATAAAACTTTTTTGTATACTTACGTTTATAACATAATAGTATGGGAGCCCTAGAACTATTCTTTTTTTTTAATACTATCAAGCTAATTTTTTGGTGCATTTTGATAAGACAAGCAACGGCATTTTTATCTGCGAAAAATCTTGAAAGTTACGGTAGCTAACAGAAATAGAAAGTATTTCATACTTTGATTCGATGGTTCTAAAATATGGATTGTTCTATTTGTAGGACAATGTTACTCTTAAATTATATAACTATTAACCTATCAATATACAAAAAATCAGCATATTAGGGTTCCGTTTTAGGGTTCAACAGTAGTCAACCAAGTTTTATTGATAACAGATAAATACAGAATCCTATACCGGGACCCTAATGAGCTGATTTTTGTATATTGATAAGTATTGTCTCTGTTAGCTACCACTTTCGAGATTTTTCGCAAACAAAAATGTTGTTCATCTTATCAAAATGAAGCTACTCACAAAAATTAGCTTGATAGTAATAAAAAAAATGTTCTAGGGCTCCCGTACTATAAACATTAAAATTGAAGTCTTATGTACTTACTTACTAGATTATTTAAGATTGTTTTTTACGTTTTACACAAGTTTTTGTGCGCTCAAAAATAGTACGAAAGCAGGAACATAATATTTTGACACTATAAAAAGAAGCATAATATCTGTTAGGTATGTAGGTACTACTCAGAGCTAAATATTATCAAAATCGGACAACGCGCCATAACCAAATACAAACAACAAACAATGATTAATATAGTTGAACTTTGCCTTCAGTCTACAATGTTCAGACTTCAGAACTACACCATTGATATAAAATAATAGAGCGGCCGGTGGATTTAAAGTGGGTTAGCGAATGAACGCTTCGGTGAGTCCGGCGCCGGCACAGTATAATATCATACAGCAGAGTAAGTCGTGTCCTTTCAAACACATTTAACACAGGAATAAGTATTACGGTTGGCGTGATAGGTACCAAATTGTGTTGCTACTTTAAGTTATTTGAAATCACGCTTATTGTGTGCTCGCGCGTTTCGGGCGGCTTAATAGGAAGATCGTCTACACTCTACTGTAGAGATGTAATCCGTCTTTTCCAAGATCTGTCCTAGTAGTGGAGGGAAGGGTCTTGGACAGCTGATAATATCATTAAAATCTGTATTTTTAAAAGTCACGCCTTTAATTTTTTTATTGATTCCATAATATCTTAGGCTTTTGAAAATCTATTTATATGTCCGAGATAGGTCCGAGATTTTGGTTGTAATATCCTGAATGTTCTCCACGTGTTAAAATGTTATCTTTAGTCTACTGTACATTATTATTTATTGTGGCTCTAGTATTAAATAGGTTGCAATCATCGGAATACGAGACACGGGTTTCTGGTCAGCTGGGCCTGCATTTGTTTGCTTCGTTAGCTCGCTTCACTCATAGTGGCTATTAATAAGATTCCGTATCTGTTCATTAAATAGTCTTTGATAATTTGCTGGTAAAACTATTTTAATTTAGATAATAATAGACAGAATATCAACATATTCTAAATTTACTAACAAAAAATATATTATTCATTAAGAGAATCAAAATAAAACACCGTTGTTGTTCATATTGCCGATATGTAAATCTCATTAAAGAGTTAGTTACGATGACGAGTGTGCTATATATAGGATTTTTAAGACAATTTTTTAGGGTTCTTACCTAAGAGGTCAAAAATGGAACACTGTCTCTATGTCATCGTTTTTTTGTTAACAAACTGGTGGCGCAAAAAAGAATGGAAAATATTATCACATATTTTGATATTTTCCAGTAATATTCACATTCCCATCGTAAGGTTTTTCAGGCTTATCAGAATACGCCGGGTAAAGAAAGAAAAGCAATAACAATAAAAGTAAACGATGCCTTAAAATCATAACGTAGTTAGAATTTTTTCCTGCTTTTAATAACCGCAAGAGAGAAGATGTAATATTCTGTAAAAATCGTCCAATTTTCATTTACACTGTCTTAACGCCATATTAGTAGAGGAGGGGAAGAGGGGATTTTGGGAGTAGCTCGAGCGTGTCAGATTAAGCATGTATAGGCTTCCGACATGTGCCTAGTTATCATGGTCACAGGGGCGACACTCCGTGTACATGAGACCTCGCGCGCCGGTGACCTTGAACGGAACTTGTACACCTCTAGGGTTGACACCGAAATGGAATTTAGTCTTGTGAGTTGTGCCAAAGCAAAGATGTATATATAATTATATTATGTGTAAAACATAATATAGTAAGAATAAGAATAAGAATGGATTTATTTTTAGCATCACACAATACATTATAATATAAGTCAGTAGTACAGTTCGCCTATAATATCAAAATTAATATACTATTTAATGCTGTGTGACGCCAAAAATTGGCCCCAGCTCAGCAAACGCAGCAAGCAAGCCCGCTGCACTGATATTCTGCGGAGGCCAATGAGTGGCTTCACAACGCCACTAAACTAAACACAAGATTTACGGGAAAAAAAAACAATAATAAAAGTGACAGGAACTAATTAACTAAATAATACAACAATTAATTACAAACTATAACAATCTACAGACCGAGTACAGGCGTTGTTGTCTTTAACTGTGAAAAGAGAGAGAGAGGAAAAAAGAAAACAAATTTGACAGATAGTAAAAAAATAAAAAAAAACTTAAAATGGTGGTTTGACGTCTGCGTTACTGAAACGTGGTTTCTGACGTGGCAATAATGGAAAATCTAAATAGCAATACATGAAATAAATAAACAAATTACGTGTAAATTTATATATGAAAGGTCTTGAGCAGTTCCAAGTGAAGTGGTTATACGTAGAGGACACCGGGAAAACGCAACTGGCCATTATGGAATATTGTTATGTGCCTGACGCCGTTCGACAACCTTCACTACAAGCCAGTGGTGCATACACCTCAGGTATTTACCATTGTCCGTTGAATTGAAAGTAGGTGACGTCTGTAATGTAAACTAAAGGTTTTTTTGGTTTTCAGCGCCCGGAGAGGAGGTGGGAGGTTGTTCCAACAGCGAGAGGCCGCATACTTAAAAGAACCTCGAAAAGTGGCCGTCCTATGCTGTGGTGTCAGGATGCGGTACCGGGAGGCTCTAGTACGAGTGTTAACTTCACTTGCCCATGATAACTTCTCATACAAATAGGAAGGAGTTTGGGTGCTTATGATATCAAACAGGAAAATGAAGTTTTCTGCGTGCTTTCATCTTAAGGAGGTTAGCATTATTAATGAAAGGTGTAACATGGGCACGAGGAGGAACAGTAAAGCAGAAACGCACACACGCATTCTGGACTCTTTGGACAAGTTTCTCTGTTCTGGCCAACAGATTATTACCTATGACAGTGTCTACATAGTTCAGCTTCGACAGTACTAATGTCTCGCATAGCCTGATTCTGAGCTCCTCAGACAGGTAAGGCCGGTATTTGTACAGCATTTTGAGCCGGTAAAAACAGCCCCTTGTAACCTCCAACATGTGTTGCTCAAATGTAAGGTGCGAGTCAATTACTACTCCCAAATTACGAGCTGTACTTACCCGCTCAATCTGCTGTCCAGAGACCAAAACAGTTGAGTGCTTAGCCAAGATGTCACCAACCTGTTTTTTTGAGTCCAGAACTATAAACTTAGATTTTAATGGATTTAAGACTAGCCCATTAAAGTTGGACCATTCTGAGATAAGTTGAAGGTCCTCATTTAGTTTTTTTAAGGCTTCAAGCATATCCTTTGGAAGAAAACTGATATAGATTTGGGTGTCGTCTGCGTACATGTGGTACCTACAGTGAGCTATGTTTTTGGATAGATCGGCACTAAAAAGTATGAAGAGTAATGGGCCTAGGATCGATCCCTGTGGAACTCCTCTTGGAACATCGCGACATTCTGAGTATACCCTGCTGCCATTGCTGTCAGTTATTTCTACCTTTTGTAATCTATTAGTCAGGTAGCTGCGGAACCAATCGATCACTGAGGGCTCAAAACCATAGTAAGACAGCTTAGATAGGAGAAGAGGAATATTAATTGTTTCAAACGCCCTGGAGTAGTCTAGCAAGACTAAGATGGTGCCCATGCCTTGTTCTTGAGCAGTGATGATATTGTCCAAAACGTCCAATAAAGCTGTCACAGTGCTGTGCTTACGTCGAAAACCAGACTGATACTTCGGTAAAATTTGGTTAGTCTCAAGATAATTCATGACTTGGATGTATACTGCCTTTTCTACTATTTTTGACAGGCAGGGCAAAATGCTAATTGGGCGGAGATCTTGGGGTGAAGAAGGATTGGGACTTTTAGGGATAGGTTTAATTAAAGCTGTTTTCCAGGTCGAGGGAAATGTAGAGGATTGCAAGGACTTATTCACAATGTAGGTGATAGTTTTCAAGGTATTAGGAAGTGTTAAGTTTAGCATCTGCAATGAAATATTTCTGTACCAGTGGCATTGGACCTTGATACTTTGAATGATTTTTAAAACTGCATTTTCAGTTACAGGAGCAAAACAAAATTTGGATTTACTAGCCGAATGAGACTCAAAGTATGAATGTAGAGAAGAGCATTCTAAAGGTTGTCTAGGAATATTAAGAAAATGTTGATTAAGAGTATTATGATCATTGCACAAATTGGGTAAAAAATTATCATTAGTTTTAGATAAGTTTAAATTATTTTTAATATTTTTCCACAAAACCTTTGGTTTGTTAATGTTACTGTTAATATTTTTATTAAAATAAGCACGCTTTTCACAGTGTATGGCTGAAATAACTAAAGATTTTAAGTCTTTATAAGCTTTTTTGTGGACATTATTTTTAGTTGCCTTCCTTTTTTTAAAACTTCTGTCTCTTATTTCCATCATTTTTTTTACAGTGTCAGTTAGCCATGGTGTAGATTGCCTTTTAATTTTAGCCTGTTTGTAGTAAAAAAATAATAATCTTAAAATTAAATTAAATTTTATAAATGATAAAAATAACAATATAAATCTAAATAAATAAATTTTAAAATTATTTAAGTATTTGATAAATTATAATATATATATATATATATATATATATCGCAGTCGCTTCTTTTCGCGTAGTGTATATAGTCTTTGTCATGGTATAGAAATCAGATTTCTCACGTGGTGGGTTAAAATTTTTTTTTGACGTGATAGCCCCATAACCCCATATATTCGATATGGGGTGCGCGCACGAAAAAACATGACAGTTCATGCGGCGTTACCTCGCTGATCGCTCTGAGGCGTTCCATTTACACTCTCAAGTCTCTCAACAACCGTAAGGCCCACCTGGGCCGCGCTCTTTGTTTCGATTATATTACGTATTTCGATGACTTAGAGAATACTTTTGTGTGAAGAAGTTTGGTTAGTTATGACCTTTGATACATTGACCACACTCTGAATGAAAAATAAATAAACGATCTGTGAGCTATTAGTATTATTTCGGCTATTCAAAATTGTGCTCTATTTCCTACGTGTCAAGGTATGACTTGTGCTTTGTTCGAAGATTTTACTGGATTTCACGAATGTATGTAGCGTTTTGTATTGCGAATAGTTTATTTTACTCATTATAAATATTTTATTTATAATGAGTAATTTATTCGTTTATTTCTTCTGAACAAGTTACTAATTATTGTAGTTTCGAAAGTTTATAATTGAGAAACTAATATCACACGGACTAAATACTATATTATGATGGCTTGATAGATAGAAAATTTAACATATATTATAATGTAGTTCACACAAACATAAAATATGGATTGTATGTAAGGATATTACATTAATTTTACAAAGAGGGTAGGCCAGGTGCCATTTTGACCTGCCAACTTTTTGCATAGATTTTTCCCGGAACTGAGGGGTTAAGACTATGACGTTGTCACGTTCAACTATCGTCAGTAAACCGACTTTACAGACAACCGATTTTTTGAATATTGAAATGTCATCCGATCTGTCACATTAAGGTAGGGGATATTTAGTACACCCCAAAGATGCTTCCATAAAAAGCACTGACGATTCAAAGATAAGGTAAGCCTGTAGGAACATTTTAAAATATAAAAAAATAAACCTTCATATTTTCCTAACTAAACTTCGCAGATATTTAATTTTGCACTAAACTAAATGATTTTGTCCTTGGTGTCTAAAATATAATAATAACTGACCGAAATAAGCAATTTTCTGAATATATTTTCTTTTTCAAAACTTTAAAATGACCGCAGTTTCTGAACCCACCACTAAAATAAAAAACGCTCTTATTATTTTTTTATCAGTTTTACCTAATGTAAAAAACCTACTACGTCTCCATGACGCTCGAGTGGCTACAAAATTAGCACCTTCTCCTCCCCTACTATATAGGTTTCAGTGGCTATGGCTGGTTTCATTGAAATCTAACCTACGCAGAAGTGATTCTATAGTGTCCAAGAGTGTTTGCAGTACACAAAAATACTCTATCTTCTTTTACCACAGCAGGCCAGGAAACTTTTGGCGAGTATCAGGTGCACCGTGCAAGACTGACTTTTAACACACCCATTCGTGGCATCATAATGGAAATCAGACTGCATCATACTAAATAACCATTGAAATAACTTTGATCTAACGCAGGAATCGAACTCACGAAAATTTTGGACCACAAACCTTACTTTGTGGATGTATTGCAGCAAACAATAGTGCATTAAACCGGTCAATGACCTCATAGCTGATTACAAATTTTGATATCAATTCAATAAATAGTATGTAAAAAATCTGACTAGCGTTGCTTAAAAATCCAAAATGCATCGGTAGAGTGGGCAGTAGTAAATTCACTCGCTTCGTAAGAAATTTCCATATTATAATCGATCACAGGGTCTATTATAAATCTAAATATAGTGAAGGTCTAATCGATCATACTCATAAACTGCTAACTCGCTGTTTTCCATGCACCAACCATAGACTAGTTACGATAGATGTGTCACTCTTAATGAGGTGCAAATTTTGAATTTAAAAAAGATGTAAGATGCCTTATTTAGAAATGTGCCGTAAACTTCTACAAAGTAGGTATAAGGTGCAAAGCAAAGTGATGATACTTTAGATGTGTGCGTGTCCGTTATACAATGTACAGTGTACACTATAAAAGTAGCAGCGCTTTACCTACACAATAGTTTAAAAAAGTCAATTAAATAATAATGCACTTTAGTTATGTAATACAACGATTGGATAGATTTTTAGCAGTTTGTAACCGATTTGGAAGAACCAAGAAATAAAAAAGTGTGTCAGTTCCGACGCACGACTGGAGTTTACTCCTTAAGTACGAGTATCTAACCATACGCAAAAAGAGTTTATTCAACTGAAAAAAGATTAATATAATATGAAATCAGATGTTCCGGCAATATTATCTACACCCCTTTCTGCCATAGTTATTTCAAAATATTTTTTCTCAATTCTAAGGCCAGAATC
This sequence comes from Lysandra bellargus, assembly GCA_905333045.1. NCBI lineage: Eukaryota > Metazoa > Arthropoda > Insecta > Lepidoptera > Lycaenidae > Lysandra > Lysandra bellargus. The sequence continues at coordinate 6,674,693 of HG995354.1, forward strand.
GAATAGAGGAGAAAAATCCAGGAAGATCAAGCCGAAGAAACTCATATCCAGGACAAATAGTTGCCGAGTTACAAGCATTCAAACTTTGACATTGACAGCTCGGCAACTGTCAAACGTCGAACAAAAGCGGCCATAACTCAGCTTCCAATAGGCCTAGAGGAACGGGGTTTCTTCTAACATCAAAGGCAACACCTCGGCTACCCCCTCCCTGAATTTGAAATAAATCAGAGACGTCATTTTTTTTCTCAATTCTAAGGCCAGAATCAAACAGAGGAAAAAAATCCAGGAAGATCAAGCCGAAGAAACCCATATCCAGGACAAATAGTTTCCGAGTTACAAGCATTCAAACTTTGACATTGACAGCTCGGCAACTGTCAAACGTCTTACTAAAGTAGCCATAACTCCGCTCCCAATAGGCCTAGAGGTACGGGGTTTCTTCTAACATCAAAGGCAACACCTCGGCTAACCCCTCCCTGAATTTGAAATAATTATATAATTATATTATCTAATATAATATTATAATATAATTATATTATTATTATTATTATATAATTATATAATAATATAATTATATTATCTTATATATAAAATTCTAGTGTCACAATGTTAGTCCACGAACTCCTCCGAAACGGCTTTACTGATTTTTACCAAATTTTATATGCATATTCAGTAGGTCTGAGAATCGGCTACTCGGTACTTTATATATTGATAAGTGCATTTGTTGAATAAAATATAATAGTAAATTATTACAACCTGAGACTGACGGCGACCATTATTTGTGCGACGGGATAGCGATTGACGTTGCCATGGTAACATACTTATTTAGTCACTTCAATAAAATAATATGGCAAATAATAAATATTATGGCAAAGCAACGTTTGCCGGGACAGCTAGTATTATTATATAATTATATTATTTTATATAATATTATATTCCGATAGGTATATTACCTTTATGGTCTTAATACACTCACAGCCAAATTAGAAAGTTTCCGTCGTCCAAAAACGTGACACATTTTCGTTACTTGTTAGTAGGTTTTACCCCTCGGATTTTTCTCATACCGGGCGCCTTATATATGAAAATCGATTCCATCTTAAGAGCCCGGGTTACCCTCGAAATTCTCATACATACGTAATACCAAAATCATTTTGTCATACGAAAATATTTAACATGTTTGAGTTATTTTTCAGCTTAAAATAGTAATTACCTAGGTTCCTGAACAAAAATTAACTTCAAAATATTTAAACACTAAAAAATTTATTTTTGTGTAAAATTTTTTTTTACTAAATTTACTACTAAATATTTAAACACTAAAAAATAGACTAAAATACTAAAAAATATATAAATAAATAGTAAATTTACTACAAAATATTTCAACTCTAAAAATTTTTTTTTGTATTAAAAAACAGAAACACAAAAAAATTTTTTTTGTATAAATTTTTTTTACTAAATTTACTACTTAATATTTAAACACTAAAAAATATATAAATAAATAGTAAATTTACTATAAAATATTTAAATACTAAAAAATATTTTTTAGAGTTGAAATATTTTGTAGTAAATTTAATATTTATGTATATATTTTTTAGTGTTTTACTCTATTTTTTAGTGTTTAAATATTTAGTAGTAAATTTAGTAAAAAAAATTTATACACAAAAAATTTTTTTTTAGTGTTTAAATATTTTGAAGTTAATTTTTGTTCAGGAACCTAGGTAATTACTATTTTAAGCTGAAAAATAACTCAAACATGTTAAATACTTTCGTATGACAAAATGATTTTGGTATTACATACCTATGTATGAGAATTTCGAGGGTAACCCGGGCTCTTAATTTTTGCAATGCTAATAGACCAAGACCGATAATTTTTATAATATTCTCCTGCTTTTCTAATGGGTTTATCCTACTATTATTTTTTTCACTTTTTATTATTTTTGAAGGTAAGTATCTGCACTGGTCTATAAGTACTACTACTTTACATAGACGCATCTTACACATTTAAAATCTATGTCTTCGACCGTGGCCTCGTTATCGATTCTTTTGAGTGGCAGTCGACTTCGCCACAGTGAGAGTGTGGCGAACCACCAAATGCATAACGTGGTACAAGAAGGTGTAGAAATCTCTGGAACCGTTGAGAATACTATAAGAAAATGTAAGACAAACGTCCCAATACTTTGTTGATATTTGAAAGTCAATTTTCAAATATCAACAAAGTATTGGGACGTACTTTAGAACCTCATAGCATGGCAACAATTGGAGATAGATACAAAGTGTCAAAGACATAGTTGTAGTAAATTTTATTAGCTTCCATTATGCACCAAACACTTTTTATCTACAACGTACCGTTTTAAAGTTATTAGTAAAAAACTCAAAAACGGGAACTCAAACTTTGACGGGGCCTAAACACAACGCAAGCCCTACCAGAAACATCGTGTTGAATAAAGCATGCAGTAATAGGAAATATAAGAATCGTAAAGTGAGAATGCTATGTATGTTAATGTATTTCACAATACTAGGAATGCGAATATTTTTTTGTAGTATGAACTCGTACAGTGCTAATAGCTAGCTTAAGCATTTTCTAGATGCATTATGCAGCTTTCAAAACCAATTCTACAGCAGGATATTCAATATTGTTGCAGAATTCAATACCCGATTGAGCCTTAAGTCGGTGTACCGTCCACAAGGTCGCCACTCCAATTTCCCGAGAAGCCTCCGGCTAGTCTCACAGACTTGTAGTATTCCTGTTACTGATTTATATTGTTAGTTTTATTATGGGCTATTCTACGTTCACAATAAAAGTACTATCAGAGAAGTTGATTCATATAGGCAGGTGGCGGACCTATGTAATTTTGCCAAAAACTTCTATTTAAACTGAATAGAAGTCTTTGCATTTTGTGAAACCCAGCCGACTTAATCCGACTAGATGACGCAATTCTGTCAGCTGCCTAGGAATCAATTTATTCGATGGTACTTGACTCTTTTACCTTTACCAGCTTTCGTATCTCTTGGCTTTTGATAAATTAGAACGCCTGCAAATTTTTATCAAGCAAAATCAATGTTACGCCGTTTTCTAGAGACCGCTACGAAAGGCTACGAGTTAATTCCATGCTACGAAGTGCTACATTTCTATTTATTATGTGAAGATTAAAAGAACGAAGAAAAGTTATTTGATGTTATGGTCGATTCATAGTCTATTGTAAAAAGTTGAAAAAAACATTAAGTAACTACTAATTTCTACAATCTAGAGTTTTCAGAAATAAACACCTTGTTCGCTCTGCGAGCCCATTGTGTCCGACCGAGAATAGATTTTTGAGCAACTTTAAATTCTTGGTCCAACAAACGTGAATATTTTATTGCAATTTGCAGCTAAAGTTGCGTAAGTGGATCAATTAGTAGTACATCCATATTAATATTATAAATGCGAAAGTGTGTCTGTCTGTCTGTTACCTCTTCACGCCCTAACCGCTGAACCGATTTCGCTGAAACTTGGTATGGGGATACTGTAAGTCCCGGAATTTTTAATCTCTTTTTATTCCGGAAAAATGTACGGTTCCCGCGCGATAAACGCGTTACGGACATCATCTAGTCAAGAATAAAAATGAAATCAAGTAGAAGCTATAGGTACTATTTGAAATAATTTAAAGCCTTGTGAATGAATAGTGAAGGTGATTTGAATAAGTCATGGGCTTCGTCGTCACGAAGTGAATCGCGAATAATAAACCACGGACGAGTCGTGAATTGGAAATCGGGTGATGATAGTTAAACGCCGGATCCTCGGCCCTCTTATTGGAGTTTTTTCAATTGAATGCTCCTTTCTAGAACTTTCGGGTCGCTTGATCGTAAAATTGGGAATTGTGGTACTAGATGTTATTTCTACTAGTCTAGGGACCATCAGAGAACTAAGCAGATAGCGGACCTAGTTACGTTATTTGGATTATGTCAAGTCAATGTTAGTCGCGATCAGCTGACTCGATTTGTCATAGCCCAATATCTCTTATGTATGGTTTCCTTTCGAGTACCTACGTCCTATTGTATAGGAGCGAACATTAAAGTTGACTTGGAATTGAAAATACCATCCTAAATAAATGCTAGCTAAGTAATTTATAATACTTCATAATATTTCAAATCAAGTATTTCGGAACTCAAAAAAATTGTAGACTTTTTTAACCAGCTGAAAAAACCCGCAAACACAAATTCGCAAGCTATCAGTGCACACAAGTAATTGAGTATCAGTTCTGGCGAGGGTGTACTGTATTAGAGCCGGGTTATGACGTGGAAAATGCGAGGGAATATGACGTACTGTTGATTTATTACAAAACACCCCACCATTTTGTTTCTTTGTGGAGATGGGGCGTTGAACTCGTGACAAGACGTTCTCAAGTCGTGAAGTCGGGATAATAGGATCAAAAAGATATGTATAAGTGGTTTAAGTTGTGTATGATCAGAGTTTAATACATCTGATGGCCATGAGCTATTTAACCGATGGTTAAGATGTTATATCTGATTAGACTCAATAAATCAATAAAGTATCAGCATTTATAAATTGTTTTATAATTACAAGTTTTTTAATGTCATGTTGATTTTCATTTCTTGTACTTTATGTAGTTATGTACCAGGACCCATGTTGTATTAAAAAAAAAAGTGCAAGTGTCAACCATTGGTAATATTATACTTTAGATTAAGTAAGTTTAACAATAAACTAACAGTACACAGAATTACCTTTTCCAACGATGTCAATATTAAAATATTTCCCTAAATCATTATCACTTTGATTTTCTAGGTGGTGCCATTTTAAGTATTATATTGAAAAACAGTAAAATTAATATTTTCATAATTTGAATGCCATGATTACCAGGAAGTTCTCAAAAGTATCCATTTCACGACATCTAAAATTAACAAAAATACCAAAATACAAGATACTGCAAGTGTTCCTTCCACAGACAGATCAATGTTGGTCAAAGTTGTTTTATGTCTGTGGTTCCTTCTACACCCGCTGGCATGTCTTGTTGTTGCCTTTGTCTATGGTTCAAGGCTTATGGTGGTACGTCATTGGACTCCAGTTAATAAGCTATTGATGACATCAAATACTTTCCACGGCCCATGTCACTCCATTAGGATTAACTTATCAAACAGTTTTATTTACTTTTGGGGACCATAATATGCTCATTTAACAAAATATAGATTAAGTTTATTTCGTGAGCCTATGCATTCAAGTTATTCATCCATCCTAATATTATAAAAACGAGAGTGTGTCTGTCTGTCTGTCTTAGTTCATTCACGGTGACCTCTATACAGAAGACTCATACTCAACCTTTAGCAGGGATGGCGAACCAATATGGCGTGGCCGTGGATGGTGTGTGACGTGACATAAAACTTGGAGCACGCTACTGGTCACAAAACTATTATCGAAATAATTCAAGACGTGAGTGGAAGAATAAGGTAAGTAACATGAAAAAACTTCCCGTTTTTTTTGTTTAAATGGAGGTATTAGGGCCGGAAAAAATATTTAAAATAGAAAAACTATGAATTATATGTGTAGCCAGATATATTAGCTAGGTATATTAGCAGATATATATTATCAAAATAATTAGGGAAAAAATGAGGTATTGTTCGTATGTTACGAAATGTTACTTGTTCGATTCTTCCACTCACGTCTTCAATTATTTTACCAACAATGAAGGTTATAGATCCACTTCTAGATAGTAGGCACCAAATCAGGCAAATTTTAAAATACTCACCAAATCACAAAATATTGAATGGCACGTTTATGACTTTTTCCGAAAGATTTCTTCAGAAAAGGGCACGATGATACGAAAAGGTTCGCCATCCCTGCCCTAAAGTTTATTATGACTTAGATGTTATATTACACCCTGTATTCACGACTATGTTTGTGCATTGAAATCAGAATTTTGGGAGCGGATTTAGCTGTATTGGAATGGAACTAGTCCGGCGACACTGAATCAATCAATTTATTGTAACATTCAATACACAGAGACCTGCGTTTATATTCGCTGGGCAATTCAAACTAACAATTTAAGCTTTCGCTGTATAAAACTATTTCAAAGTTGTGACTGAAAATATTATACAGCTAATAAATTGCCAAGTGCCTTTTGTACTGGTCAAACGCGTATATAAATGAACTAGATGACGCCCGCAACTCCGTTGCGCCAAAATTCGTTTATCGCGCAGGAACCTTACATTTTTCCGGAACAAAAAGTATCCTATGTCCTTTCCCGGGACTAATAAAGAATCCCCATACCAAAATTTATCAAAATCGGTTCAGCAGGATTACCTGCTGCAGACAGACAAACACACTTTCGCATTTATAACACACATATTGACGACCTCTGTGGCTTAGTTGGTGGGCTGCAGTTGATGTTGGTAGCTCAAGCCGGGGGTCGCGGTTTCGAATCCCGCCGACACGGAATAAAAAGTTTTCAAAGTTCCTCAAAAGTTTTCAAGGTCATGGATGTGTATTATAATATATGTGTATCATATTATAATAAAAATCTTAAAATATGTAATATGTATAGTATAAAAGTATTAAATATATTTCCGTTGTCTGGTACCTGTAACACAAGTCCTTCAGGTACTTAGCACGGGGCCAGACTGACGTGGTGTGAAGCGTCCATAGATATTATTATATTATTACTAGCTGTCCCGGTAAACGTTGCTTTGCCATAATACAAAGTATTTCGGCCATATTATTTTATTGAAATGACTAAATAAGTATGTCGCCATGGCAACGTCGATCGCTGTCCCGTCGCACAAACAATGGTCGCCGTCAGTCTCAGGTTGTAATAATTTACTATTATTTATTCAACAAATGCACTTATCAATATATAAAGTACCGAGTAGCCGATTCTCAGACCTACTGAATATGCATATAAAATTTGGTAAAAATCAGTAAAGCCGTTTCGGAGGAGTTCGTTGACTAACATTGTGACACGAGAATTTTATATATAAGATTATAATATTTGTATGGATTGTATGGATTACAAAAAAATATTTTATATTCAAAACCTTTTTACGTAAATCAAAATACCCTCAAATATAACGCCGCGAACCAACTCCCTTGGTGCGAGCCCTATAATAAGAAACGTTTATTTTTCTTTGAAAGAGGTCCGATACCTTCAGGGGCTCAAAATAAATACTTATATAAGCTAATTGCCTTCCGTTTGACCCCAATTTAACCCATATACCGCAAAATAGCTATTTTCAGTGGAAAATGGAAATCAAAAAATTTAACCCCTCGGATATCGAAGTAAATTAATTGAGAAGGGAACCCCCTTGTTTTGACTGAACAAATAGAATTAAAACTCCCCATACGTAATCGCTCTATTTAGCAATACTATGCCTGTTGCACTTCAATTTCGTTAATTGACCGATCAAAAAGAGCATAAAAAATAATCGGCCAAGTGCGAGTCGGACTCGGGCACGAAGGGTTCTGTACCGTCATAGAGGCTAAAAATTGTGTTTTTTGAATAGGAGCCCCTTAAATTTTTATTTTACTTTAATTACATTATTGATTATTAAAGAACAATAAATTATTATAATTAAGGATTTTATTTCAACTGCCTATCTGTTGTCATTATTGATGTTAAGCAAAAAAAGGCAAAAAATCACGTTTGTTGTATGGGAGCCCCCCTTAAATTTATTAATTTTATTTTGTTTTCAGTATATTTTGTTGCTATAGGGGCATCATAGTAAATAATTATATATTACATACATAATCTGTGAAAATTTCAGAAGTCTATAACTATAGCGGTTTTTGAGATACAGCCTGGAGACAGACAGACCGACAGACACACAGACAACGAAGTCTTAGTAATAGGGTCCGTTTTTACCCTTTGGGCATGGAATCCTAAAAGTAAAATACGTGTGGCACTCGGGGACTGCCACGGTAAGCTATTGCAGTTAGCAGCTAGTCCACACGCATACGTCTACAAACACCGTGCTGAAGTCTGTTGAACTGAAACAACGTTAGTGTTACGTTTACTTTCGTTACGGAATTTCTTGATTCGGTCGCCACTTATAAACTATCGAACGGATTTTGCTAGAATTTGGCATGGTAGTAGTTCAGGCCCAAAAAAAATTCCGTGTGATAAAAATGGAATTGTCTACAACTTTACATTATTTTCTTTCAAATTTAATTAATATTTTACTCCCAAATTATTTTCGGCAACCGCCTCCAGAAATCTGAATATATTAATTGGAATATAAGGTTTCAGGAATAACATTACAAATTCGAATGTTCATTTGGGTCGTCATGGTGACGGTGGGGGATATTTTCACCCCATCTCACGTCCCGACGGATTAGCCACGGCCCGCTGGATCCAATACTATCGCTAAGGTGATCTCTTAAATATGGACCAGGTCTACCATGTGATTGGATGGTTCTAGAAATGGCAAACTCGGGAAGAGTGCCAGAGTTTGACATAGTTTTTGGGTCAACGAGATCACGTCAAAAATGACTAAGTCAAAATTGCAGATGATAATTTGTGTTATCAGGAGCATACCCGGCAAAATATTTTTTTATACACGTTATATTTTCAGGTTAAAACTTAGATAGTGGCTATTTCTCAGATCTCCTCGTTAAGCATCAAAATTTTGTCAAAATCCGTCCAGCCGTTTCGGATGAGATTGGCAACAAGCACCGCGACACGAGATTTTTTTAAGAATAATTTAAAAATATGGTTTTTTATCGTCTTATAATCACGTGATTTTTTTTTATGCAATAAGGGGGCAAACGAGCAAACGGGTCACCTGATGGAAAGCAACTTCCGTCGCCCATAGACACTCGCAGCATTAGAGCTGCAGGTGCGTTGCCGGCCTTTAAGGGGTAATAGGGGAGGGTAGGGAAGGAAATAGGGAAGGGTAGGGAAGGGAAAAGGATAGGGGATTGGACCTCCGGTAAAGTCACTCACTCGACGAAACACAGCGCAAGCGCTGTTTCACGCCGGTTTTCTGTGAGGAAATATGCGAGCCCTGTAATAATAATTCTTGTTTAGAGAGTGAACGGAAAAGGTTTGGGCAACACTTTTGCTCAGATTTTCTGGAAAGGTTTATCAGGTGAAAAGGGTTGGTCATAAGCCCTTAGGGATTACCTTTCGCAAACTACCGATACACGATACACGATGATACAACGTAATCCTGTTTTTAAACATTTTTGGGTTAGATATTATTAATGCTTACGCCTACGGCTAGTGACAATAATATTGAGGAAACTTAAAAAGTAACTCATGGGGAAAGCGAAATAGTTTATTTTTCAAAATGAAACTTTAGAAGTACAGTATCACTGTATGATCAAGAAATAAAATGTTGCCTATGTATTCATCCATACTCTGGATTCTGGATTAAGAATACTATTATTTTATCTAGTTCAACATTTTTGCAAAGGTAAAAGTGCGCGGGTCCGACTCGTATTCGGTCGGTTATTTTTAACCGACTTCCAAAAAACGAGGAGGTTATATGTTCGGCTGTGGATATATTTTTTTTTATTTTTATTTTTGTATGTTCAACGATTCCTCCGCCGTTTGTGAACCGGTTTTTAAATTTTTTTATTTTGTTGTATTAGGTTTCACTCCAATTTGGTAACATGTTCACAAAAGTGGTGACCTGATGATGGGATCCATGAGTAATCGAGGGAACTCCTCGAAATTTATATGGAAACATATGGTGATTTTGGTTTTATGAGAAGCATCCTCAGCATATGCTACCAAAACGCAAGATTTTGCACCGAGGTATACTCTGGTTCCGAACATACTAAGAGAACTCCGGATTCCTTATAGATACAAGTTTGGGGGCTTAGGCGCTGTTTTAAGAACTGAAAGCATATGCTACTATACAAATTACATTCATCATCATCATTATCATTACCACGTCAGGGTCACCAATGTCACCAAAATTGAACATAACAAAATATTCAACCTTATCTCCAGAGCGTGAGGCACACATTTGACATTACTTCTGAGAAGTAAGTTGCTTTGATAATACAAGTAACATGCTAGAGTGCACAGCTGTCACACTTGCCAATCGCGGCCACGGGCGGCCGTAGACTTCTCAAGCGATACTATGTATTACAATAATAAAGATAAAGTTTAAAATCATATTATGACACCGAAAGCCTCGCCGCTACTAAAATTCCGGCTTGGCGCGGCCCTAGCACGTGTCCACTTCGATTTTTTTTATATGTATTGTTTAAAATTATCCGCAGCAGATATTATATTTTGTAAGTGTGACTGTTAACAAATTGAAATAAGATACGTAGAATAGTATACAGGTGTATTAGGGCCGATTCACACCAGCAGTTTCAGTGTCATATGATTTTAAACTTTATCTTCATTGTTGTAATAGATAGTATCGCTTGAGAAATCTACGGCCACCCGTGGACGCTCGTGGCCTCTTGCGGCCGCCGGTGGCGTCGATTTCTCAAGCGATACTATGTATTACAATAATGAAGGTAAAGCTTAAAATCATATGACACTGAAACTGCTCGCCTCGCCTCTGCCATTCGGTGTGAATCGGCCCTAATCTACGTATAGTACGCGATGATTTTACTAGGTAACTAAAAAGAGTGAAATTATTATTTTTAACAAAAAATTAAAACTGACTTCCAAGGTAAAAACAATAATAACATCCTTATAATATGAACTAAAAAGTATTAAATAATTTTTTCTATCTCATGGTGCCTTTTTACGAATTCGGCTAAAACTCAACTATTTCTGTACTCAATCTTCATAATTTTGAAGTCGGTGCCAATTACAAATGTTTCAAATATTCTGGCATCTGGATTCAGCTATATATTATATCTGGTACCGACTTCAAAATTATGAAGATTGAGTACAGAAATAGTTGAGTTTTAGCCGAATTCGGAAAAAGGCACCATGAGATAGGAAAAATTATTTAATACTTTTTAGTTCATATTATAAGGATGTTATTATTGTTTTTACCTTGGACGTCGGTTTTAATTTTTTGATAAAAATAATAATTCTATACTTTATTATAGGTGCACATAAATCTTCCTCTTCAATCAATTTATCTATTTAAAAGGACTGCATCAAAATTGGTTACGTTGTTTTACAGCTACATGCATACATAAATAGAAGCAGACAGAACGTTTCTTTGCTTTTTACTATGTTGTAATGACAATTGTTGTTTAGCTGTATCATATTCTACGGCAGATTGAAATAGCCTTGCGACTGCAGCGAATTGGCAATAGAAATCAATATACAGTAATTTTAGCAATCATTCGAAACGACACACGAGTATTGCCTCACTTTATATGAAGGACACTGAAACTAGTGATTGGAGCAAGTTGAATAAGTGTAGATGTTAGAAACAGTTTTTATTTCTTGCCACATTGCCTCGGTAGGGAAGATCCTACCGATTTTAAAGTGTCGTTTACAATATTAAGCCCTGTTGGATAAGGAAGTGAGCAGGGAAGTGAGCAGAGAAGTGGGCAGTGCGACTGCAAATAGTCACCAACTGAGCCACAGAGGCCGTTAGAGTTTGCGAAAGGTAATATAATTCTTTAGGGTGTGTATCTGTCTCTTATACAGCCAAATTTTTTCCAGGGCTTAGGTAACATTAGGAGAGTCCATTTAACCAAAAAAAAAATGGGAGTTATTTTTTTTTCAATGACATATTTTATCCCATTTAAAATCGTTGCAGAACGGTCACTCGCGGCGCGGGGGAGCAAGAGGGGGTGCGCAGGATGAGACGCGCGCGCGGGGGCATGTCACGCGCGGCCGACGCATCGTGTCCATTAGTTGTAGTGTTTTGTAGGATACCTTTTTCAAAAAAAAGCTATTTCTCAACATTTTAGTACTGAGTGACTATAAAAGAAAAAATACGTGTATTTTTATTTTTAACAAGGATCAATACATCAAAATTTGGCAGGAAGGTTTAATTGCACCCTGTATAGAGTTCTGTGAAAGTAGCAGCGCTGAAAGACATTTCTTTTTATATTTTTGTATGACCAAGAGCGCCTGGCAGCGTCATGGATGGAGGGGACACATACAGACCCTAAAGTATTATCAATATGTTTTTACACCCTGTATAAGGAACACATACACCGTACACACCCTGTGTTTTTTTGTATATAGTCGTGTTCTCTAGACTAACGACACACTATTTCTTGACAGACAATACATGAGTCAGACGATCTAACGGCCGCGTTAATTAGCAATTGCTCATTACTCCGGAGTCGGGGGTTAACGATTTGTGACGTCATCACACGCTTCATTAACCATGCTCACTGCTCACTAAATGCTCATTATTTTTAATTTAACGTATGTATAGTGTAAACCCTTTTTAATGATTTCAGTCTGTTAGAAAGATTCTGTTCTACGACTTTTGTAATGTACCCAAAAACAACAAATTAATATTTAACTATAACGCCTCTATCAGTAATAATTGTAGAGAGCATAATACTAGTAATCCTAAGCATCAGTAAAAATAAGCAAGTAATTATTAGTAGGTTCTTTTAAAGAAGGCAGATCGCTGTAGCCTCACTGCGACCCATTAGGATCTATTGTGACTCCTTCGCACTAAAGTATCATCCTCAACCCAATACTGCTCATAAATTGAACGATATGGTTGGGGTTGGTGCCACGAATTTCCTCTTTAGATGAGTATTGGTGGCGATCGAGGTGCCTGTTCCTGCTCTGTAATAGAGCAGGACAGTCGAGGAGAAGGTGAATAGGTGTCTCATCCTCCTCCTGCAAGTCGTTATGCTACAAACACCCATTCTGTTTTGGTGTTTGTTGAGCTTGCAGTGCCCAGTTAGGCTTCTGGTAAGGTATTAGTAAGTACTATAATAATTATTATTTATTAGTGGAGTGACGTAAAGCAAATAGCAATCAATCCTTGATAGGCCTAAGAAACAACTTCGATTTTAATATACACACACCGGCATATTTAGCGGAACATAAAAAAAAGGTTTGATATAAGTATCATATAAGGTTGCTGGCTGGTTTATACGTCATTTAATTAAAAAAAAAATAATTTCAAATTAGGAAAACAATTGAACATCACATTTTATGCAATTGCTTTAATTTTATTCGAATATACCTTATGTAGAGCGAACTTCGAGTATTTCTTCCTTCTGAATTTTATTTAAATTTTTCATTCAAATATTGTTTTTTTGTAAAAAAAAAATTAATCTTGTATCTTTTTGGAGTTGAGGAATGAATTATGCCTGACTTAGACCCAACGGAGATCGCCAGGGCACTCGAAATGCGAAGATTTGGTCTAACATACAGATTAATAGCCAGATATCTTCGTCGATCGATTTCAACGGTCCATCGCAGTGTCAAACGATTCAGGGAGACTGGCACTTATATGAGAAGAGCAGGACAAGGCAGAAAAAGACGCACTTCGAGTAGGGATGACCGTTTCATTCGGCTTCGTGTACGTAGGAACCCCCGTTTGACGGCCGTCCAAGCACGACATGAGTTAGAAGCAGTGCGGGGAGTAACCGTAAGTGAGCGTACGGTACGAAGAAGATTAGAAGAATCTGATTTGGGTTCATTTGTGCCCGCCAAGGCTCCAAGGCTCGAGGTAAATCTTCGTAGAAACAGGTTAACTTTTGCTCAGGAATATCGACTTTGGAATGCGGACCAATGCAGTAAGGTATTGCTTAGTGATGAGTGCAGAATTCTCTTAAATCAAATTGACGGCAGGCAAAGAATATACAGACGCAAAGGAGAACGTTACATTCAGACAAATTTTGAAAATACAGTTGCATACGGTGGTGGATCAATAATGGTTTGGGCGGGCATTTGTTTGGGAGCTCGCACAGACTTGGTAGTGATTGACAGAGGGAGTCTGAGTGCGGACCGCTATATCAGAGAAGTTTTAGAAGAAAATGTCGTACCGTTTGCCCCATATATCGGTGACGATTTTGTTTTAATGCAGGATAATGCTCGGCCGCATACCGCTCGGGCAACTCAAGCTTATTTTAATGATATAAATATCACTGTTATAGAGTGGCCGGCGAAATCACCGGATATGAACCCAATAGAGCACGTTTGGGCCTTGCTGAAAAGAAAAGTTAAGTCAAGAATTCCAGCTCCTACCAACGTGGGTGAACTGCGAATCGCCGTAGTTGAGGAATGGCGGAGACTATCCCAGGAGACCATCGATAACATAATTCTCAGTAATCAGTATGCCTAGACGGTTAAAAACTTTAATAAGAGCACGTGAAGAAAATACGCGATATTAATCACCATTTTTTTAATTTAATTAATTGTTATTTTAATAATAATTTTCACTTTTCCCGGTTACATGAAAAGTTCAAAAATGTACCATTTTTCACAAATAGCCTTTACTCGCAAATTTTGTTCATAATGTGATCTAATTTTAAGTAAAACAAATGAAATTTTAAATAACAAAAGAAGTGTAGTAAGTAGATTTTAAAATAAAACCATATTTTTTAAATTATGGACCTTTTTTTTGTGTTCCGCTAAATATGCCGGTGTGTATATTTTTTTAGATGTCTGTTTTTCTAAATTATATTATATTAAAGCATCGCTAAGTGCTTTATATTAAATCTCATTCATTTTATATATTTGATACTAATAATAATTAATTAAAAAGCACCTTAATTCTTAGCTATAAGGGCCTTATTATCACAAAATTCACAGACATAAAATATAATGATGTTTTCAGTATCCGAATTCCTCTCGTACTTTGATAACAATGTTTTAATTAAACGGGAAAGTAATAAAATAATTTACTGCTTGAGTGTTAAAAAAACTTATTTTACTTCGCGAACTCCTGAAGTTTTGATGTCTACCATTAAAAGTTGGTGAGTTATGGGCTACGGCGAATTCGATCATGTTAAAAAGTTAGCACTTGTAAGCTTAAGGTGACTTTCCGACATATACAGCACGCGACCACGACCGACAAAAATTCAAACAAAATGCCACTTTATGACTTTTATGACATGTGAGGGCGAACCTTTGCGTATCAACGTGACGAAATCTTTCAGAAGAAGTCATAACTCATAAGCGTGCCATTAATTTTTTTTGTAATACGGTACGTATTTCAAAATTTGCCTAATTTGGTGCTCACTATGCAGAGGTGGATCTATTACCGTCATTGTTGGTAAAATAATAATTTCGATATTAGTTTTACCAGTAGCATGCCCCAAATGCTATGTGTATGTTCGCCATCCCTGATATAGGCTATAGGTTTATTTTCTACCGATATTGGTCTTGTGACTGCAGCAGCCGCTGCTTTGTTATGGCATAGACCAAAATGAAACATATAGCCTAGTTTATAAAGTGGCATTTAATTTGAATTTTTGTTGGTTGCGGTCGCGTTCTGCGAAGATCGGAATGTTACTTTTACATTGCATCGTGACGTAGACGCGACTAGCTGTCGCGACGTGTCGTGCAATCTACATAATTGCAATTGCATCGTGCATCCTTAAGCCGCGTTACACACTTGGCATACGATTTAGCCCAACATACAACTAGCGAGACCTGGCAAACATTACTTGCTTTTGAATGTTAACTCTTGAATCACTCTACGTAAAATTCAGCATAAAAGTCCCTTGCAGGCAGACAACCAGTATCGATTTTATTTTTGGGATTGTCGGTTATATACCGTATTCGAAAAACGAGCCAGGAAAAAATCAAAACTCTACTTCACAATTTATAGATTTATAAAAGTAAAGAAGGCAATCAGTGGTTTTTTGAAGAGACTTATTAACAAATGATGTTCAATTCTTCGACTCTACCAACTGGTTCTACAATCCTTATAATACAGCTATAGAAATCGTTTTAAATCAATGAACATTAGAAAATTATAAAATTACATACAAATTTCGATGTAGGAAGTAGGAACTCTGCTATTATTTAATATATTTAATTTATTTTTAACTGTTTTAATTATTGTAATCCAAATTCTAAGCTATTGTGTATTACCTATTTTATGATATAATATCTAAATATTTGCACGCCGTATGTGGCAGAATTTATTTGTACTAATATATAATGTTAACATCTTTTTGTACCATATTCTGGCAAATAAAGTAATTGAATTGAATTGAATTGAATATGTTGTCCCTGCAGTCGTAAACATTTTTAATTCTTCTGATTATAATCGCTATTCTGCTGAGGTAAACGTGGTTTCATCTGTGATTAGTAGTAACAAAATGAATAGAAATGTTACTAATACCAAAATTACAACCACTGTATGTATTTTATTAGAATTTAACTGCTGTAATGCATTAGGACATAGAAGAGGTTCTCAAACTTTGTTTCATAGACCACTTTCAAATCAAAATTTTGCTGAATTCGGTGAACCCAAAGCTACATTACTACCAATTCTAAAGCCTCCAAAATATAAGGATTACATCTATTGGAAACATATAGTTTTCCAAATATTTAAGCTTCTTAACATATTATGTTTTTAAAAATAAGGGGTTTTGGCCCACCACACATTCCCACCACTGTATCACAGCTTTGTGATGTGTCGCCATCATCGACAGTGGTATCCAACCACGAAAATCCTTTGATATGATCTCAGGGAGCCCGAGGGACATGCTAAAGCTGTCTTGGGACCCGCAACGAATTTAATCAGAAGAAGATAGGAGTAGGAAATATACAGCTTAAATAAGCTGTATATGTCCTACTCCGGATAATAATTATTATCTGCCTATATAGGCAGATAGAAGGTAGAAGAAGTAGATAGCTAAAATTTAGTTCTCTACTACGGTTAACGATGATAAAATAAAATTTTCATGCACTCCAAGCTTACGATTGTGGTCCCCCAGTTTTTGTCACGCTCAAGGTAGACGCCTGTCGAGTCTCCGTGGACCCCTGGGCGTCCAGCTTACTACTTTGGGAATTACTGGTATATAGCAATGTAGTTTAATGTAATTGAGGTGTATTCACAATGCGGACTGCATCAGGAAATAATACAATTAACAGCTACACTGAACTGTACATTGTTTGCGCTAAACAGTGTGCTGTATTCAGTATTTTGTTACAAAACTTCATTATTTTATTTATTATTAAATTATAATTAATTTCTATTGAAGAGAAAATTATTATGAAATATTGGTAACTTTTACACAAGTTTAATGCAAGCTGCGGATATTATAATTAATAATTATATTATGTTTAAATTGTGTACGTGAAGAATCCACTCGGGCGTAAAGTGTTTAAAAATTATTGAAAATCAAAGAATGCAGTGTTTCATGTCAGACGTTGTGCATAGAAATTCTTCTATTAAAGCAGACTGTGATAGTCTAAATCAAATTATTAATATACTATTAATATACAATCAATAATAATCTACCACTAAACTATTTTACAGGATTGAAATCTTATATCTTCTTTCATATATATAAAATTCTCGTGTCACAATGTTAGTCCACGAACTCCTCCGAAACGGCTTTACAGATTTTCACCAAATTTTATACACATATTCAGTAGGTCTGAGAATCGGCTACTCGGCACTTTATATATTGATAAATGATAAGTGCATTTGTTGAATAAATAATAGTAAATTATTACAACCTGAGACTGACGGCGACCATTGTTCGTGCGACGGGATAGCGATCGACGTTGCCATTGAAAAAGTAAAAACCAAATCAGACCAATAATGTACTTTTATTATACACTAACACTTTAGTAACTAATTGCACTTGTCGGTTCGACGTTTAGAACAGTAATGCCTTACCAATATGGTGACTATCCTATTTATACCTTTCGGAATATAACAGTTTTAGAACTACCTTATAAATATTTGATAAAATAATGACTTGATTTTATAATAATGAAATAAAGTAAATAAATATTGATCATGATTGTAAACTATTATTTAAACAATTTCTAACACCATGGTGACATTACTTATTTAGTCACTTCAATAAAATAATATGGCAAATATATTATGGCAAAGCAACGTTTGCCGGGACAGCTAGTCTTATCTTATATATAAAATTCTCGTGTCACAATGTTAGTCCACGAACTCCTCCGAAACGGCTTTACTGATTTTTACCAAATTTTATATGCATATTCAGTAGGTCTGAGAATCGGCTACTGGGTACTTTATATATTGATAAGTGCATTTGTTGAATAAATAATAGTAAATTATTACAACCTGAGACTGACGGCGACCATTGTTTGTGCGACGGGACAGCGATCGACGTTGCCATGGCGACATACTTATTTAGTCATTTCAATAAAATAATATGGCCGAAATACTTTTATTATGGCAAAGCAACGTTTGCCGGGACAGCTACAGTCGGGGCATTTTAATAGGCCACATTTGACATCTGTCAGATTAATCTCCATAGTGAAGTGAGCTGCGTAAAAACATCGACCAAAACGAATAAATCGATACGGACTTGAAATAAAATATTTGAATTTTATACGTTTTAAACAAACTCTTGTCCCATTAATACTTTTCTTTTGCAAATTCAAGGAGCAAAATGAGACAAGTACATAATTTACAAAAAAAAAAATGCATTTATTCACTTGAATTATAAAAACTGTTAAATGTAGTATTATCATTATTTATTTCACATAAATATGTGTTACTTTTCACAACGTGGTTATTAATTTATGGGGATATTTCGTTACAAGTAATCAATGCATCGATACTATTTATTCGCTTTCGATTTTTAGGGTAACATCCCTAGAGTTTAAAAAGAAAAAAGGTCAGCTGACGTAACATTGTAACGACGTGCAATTATTAAGATCAGAATTTGCTTATTACGTTTAGAATTGTTTATCAGTAAAAGCAAATCGTTAAATAATTCGTATCGGTCATATTTACAATAAATATGTAATCGTCACTGAAAAAAGTTAATCAATTGTGCAGTTATAACAAAACGAAAATATTTATTTTTTATGTACGTCGCTACAAGGTGACCTGGTACAATTTTGATGAACTGTCAAATGTGGCCTATTAAAATGTCCCGACTATAGTAATACATATATCTCTCATATCCACTTTTAAGGATGTCAAAAATTGTTGCAATACAGTTACATAATTTTAAATGTTCTTACTTTACCACACAGTAATATTATTAATATTCTATCTATCCGTTGTATTACATCTAATGACTAATATACTTAATTGGTTGATTTCAGATTTCATGTAACAATAATATAATATGGTCCTAAGATGCCCGAAACAAATAATATTATTTAATTTTTTATTACTCTCGGAGATTTCACGATTTACTCACCACTGTCCCAAAATTCAAACTATTACAACTATACAGTATTTGGACGTGTTTGAATAATTTACAGTGGCAACACCGCCAAGTTTGAGATCACTTTAAACTGAGTTTAACTTGCCTAAGCTTAGGAAGTCGATATAATATTTACTTCTGTATAAATTACCGATGAACTCGATGTAACACGAGATGCTAAGACGGGGTTTCTCAAAAAAATTTTTATAGCGACCACTCAAATTATAATTATTATTTTCTTGCCCTCCCGTCCTTCGATGTTTTTGTAATTCTTAGGTGCCTACTGTACATACTTCATTATGTAAATAAAGTGACACATAATATGAAAGTACTCACGGACAATTATTAAAATTTAACCTGCTCACATGGTGGCAATTTTAGTTCCGCAAGTGACCGCTAGAGGCGCTGCAAAATTTTCCATACTAAAAATTTACGTAGTCGGTATCGAGTATCGACAAATACGATAGCTTTAAACTCATGGTAGAGCTAGATCCCTAGTTCAGTCATTGATTAAGGGCTCTCACATAAAACTGCGAATTCGCATCGCATCGCAAAAATCTGCAATTTTTTTGTTGCAACAAAACTCATATTAAAAATAACATTGCGATGAAATGCGACGTGAATTCGCAGTTTTGTGTGGGAACGCTAGGTCATCCTAACAAAAAAAAAGTAGGCTTCTTGACCCCCCTAGGGTGCTTTGCCTGCATGGTTGGGAAGTCCTGTGCTAAGAGATCTTCCGAAGTTGCGATTCCCTGTGAGAACGCTAAGTTTCTGTTTCGAGTCCAAGTTTTTAAGTAAAGCTTGCTAAGCGTAGACGGATCCTTAGAAATGTTGACACAACATGTGTGTATTCCGCTTGGAATTTTGTTGGGGAAACCATAAACCGTACTAATATTTAATTGCAAACCTTCAAGAAAAGAGCGTATTCCCTCTTAAAAGGCCGGCAACGCACCTGCAACTCTTCTGATGTTGCGAGTGTCCATGGGCGACGGCAGTTGCTTACCATCAGGTGACCCGTTTGCTCGTTTGCCCCCTTATTTAATAAAAAATAAAAAATAAAACTGCGAAAGTCTGTCTATCTGCCTGTCTGTTACATCTTCAAGACTAAACCGCCGAACCGATTTTGCTAGGAGATTTGAGTCCCGGGAAAGGACATAGGTTATTTTTAGTCCCGGAAAAATATACTGCGCGATAAACGAATTTTGGCGCAACGGTTGCGGGCGTCATCTAGTATCAATATTTATAATAATAATGTTTATGTACAAATCAAATTTATACTATAGTCGCGACATTTTAATAGGCCACATTTGACAGTTCATCAAAATTGTACCAGGTAACCTTATAGCGACGTACATAAAAAATAAATATTTTCGTTTTGTTTTAACTGCACAATTGATTAACTTTTTTCAATTACAATTACATATTTATTGTAAATATGACCGATACGAATTATTTAACTATTTGCTTTTACTGATAAACAATTCTAAACGTAATAAACAAATTCTGATCTTAATAATTGCACGTCGTCACAATGTTACGTCAGCTGACGTTTTTTCTTTTTAAACTCTAGGGAAGTTACCCTAAAAATCGAAAGCAATTAAATATGCATTGATTACTTGTAACGAAATATCCCCATAAATTAATAACCACGTGAAAAGTAACACATATTTATGTGAAATGAATAATGATAATACTACATATAACAGTTTTTATAATTCAAGCGAATAAATGCATTTTTTTTTGTAAATTATGTACTTGTCTTATTTTGCTCCTTGAATTTGCAAAAGAAAAAGTTATAATGGGACAGTCGAGGGGGTTTCAAACGTATAAAATTCAAATATTTTATTTCAAGTCCGTATCGATTTATTCGTTTTGGACGATGTTTTTACGCAGCTTACCTCACTATGGAGATTAATCTGACAGATGTCAAATGTGGCCTATTAAAATGCCCCGACTGTAGATCGTCGTGCTTACGTACACATATGCGTGATTTCAGATAACTTGAAGTTCAAGTTCAATCAAAACGGAGTGCTTATCACGACACACGCAAGGAAGCTCGTGTGTTTGTTGAACGAGTTTTATTTCAAGGACACAACTGACTCTACTTTCGTTCACGGTCACCACTCACCTCAACATCTATCATCATTCATCATCTACACAAATATCATAATATTATGTATCATCTATACCTGTCTATACTATCATAATCTCTTAAGCTTTTTCGAAGACTGTTTATTCCAGTCTTAAGAGCCCGTCCTCTCTTTTCTACTGCTCTCTTCACACTCACGCCCGTCTTTCATATGCCAGGTGAAAAAGGACGATCGCCAAGTTAGCGGGCAGATAGAGGTTTTCTGTTTTTAAAGGGTTTTTTATATTGAAGTGGTAAAAAGTAATTCCAACACTTTATAGACGACTTCCTCAACAGTACATTGTATTTTTTTCATACCGTTAAGACGTCAATACAATCCATAAAAAGGTGATATTCTAAACCTTTTACAGCAAAAATCACAAAACTGTCGCGGGTTTGAGTTGAATTATTTATAGATACTTAAAAAAAATAAAAAATCTAGCTCCAACACCATATAATAATTGAAATGATCTTACATGTTGTGCATTAAAACTTATATAAATACTGTATTTTAACTGTTAAATCACGTCTGTTAAATCAGCGAAATCGGCAAATTTCGTATACGGACTCTTAATAACAATTAACAACCTTTCAAAAAAAGTTTCTATAATAAAGAGTCTTCATACTCTACAAAATATAAAGTATATTACATATTTTTTAAATTTATTTACTTAAATCAGGCGTATAATAAATACCTCAAAGACTAATAATAATATTATAAATAAAAATAACCTTAATATTATAAATGCGAAAGTGTGTCTGTCTGTCTGTCTATCTGTTAACTCTTCACGCCCAAACCGCTGAACCGATTTTGCTGAAATTTGGTATGGAGATACTTTGAGTCCCGGGAAAGGACATAGGATACTTGTTATCCCTGAAAAATGTACGGTTCCCGCGCGATAAACGAGTTTTGGCGCAACGGAGTTGCGGGCGTCATCTAGTCTAGTATATTATAAATGCGAAAGTGTGTCTGTCTGTCTGTCTGTCTGTCACCTCTTCACGCCCAAACCACTGAACCGTTTTTGCTAAAATTGGGCATGGAGATACCTTGAGTCCCGGGAAAGGACATAGGATACTTTTTTTAATAATATCTTTGGACGCTACACACCACGTCAGTTTGGCCCCGTGCTAAGTACCTGAAGGACTTGTGTTACGGGTACCAGACAACGGAAATATATTTAATACTTTTATACTATACATATATTTAAGATTTTTATTATATGATACACATATTTAACACACATCCATGACCCAGGAACTGTGTAAACTTTTTGTTCCGTCGGCGGGACTCGATCCCGCGACCTCCGGCTTGAGCTACCAACGCGCTCACCACAGCGCCACGGAGGTAGTCGTTTTTGTTCAGGAAAAATGTACGGTTCCCGCGCGATAAACTAATTTTGACGCAACGGAGTTGCGGGCATCATCTAGTATTATATATTTTTTAAATTTATTTACTTAAATCAGGCATCTTGGCCCATATTATAAATACCTTAAAGACTAACATACATCCATATCCATACTAATATTATAAATGCGAAAGTGTGTCTGTCTGTCGGTCTGTCTGTCTGTTACCTCTTCAGATGCTGAAAATTGGCACGGAGATAATTTGAGTCCCGGGAAAGGACATAGGATACTTTTTATCCCGGAAAAATGTACGGTTCACGCGCGATAAACGAATTTTGGCGCAACGAAGTTGCGGGCGGAATCTAGTATTATATACATCATAAACAGAGATACGATATCGTGGAGTGCAGGAAACAGTGTATATTATGGTAGGAATATTTCTCCTAATTGCAATCCGACCTAAAGCAGTCGGGTAGCTCTATCGAAGCCAACTAAATTGGCTCTGGCGCCACCTCCCACTGTGACAAAACTTGGCTGAGTAGGGAATTACAGCCACGTACTATCATTATTCCCTTATATCCCATATTTTCGTCATAAACATGTTGTGGTATAATAAGGCATAGTGAATAACTGAATAATTATGTAAATTAATAAACAAAAATATTCAACTTAGAAATTAGAAACGCTTCTATAATTCAATTTAATAAGTTATACAAAATTATTTCATTTATAACAGATAGTCTACCAGATAGTGCTATTAATAACCAGTAGACGCCCGCAACTTCGCTGCGCCAAGATTAGTTTATCGTGCGGGAACCGTACATTTTTCCGAGATAAAAACTATCCTATGTCCTTTCCCGGGACTCAAAGTATACCCATGCGAAATTTCAGCAGAATCGGTTCAGCACTTTGAGCGTAAAGAGGTAACAGACAGACAGACAGACAGACACACTTTCGCATTTATAATATTAGTATGGATATGAAACAACATTGCAAAATTTCGTTAGTACTACTTCCATAAACTGTGGTACTACTTTTTACTTTCGTTGCTTTTACAAATAAAATATAGAGTTCACAAATCACAGTATATTATTTTTATGTTTTTTACTTTTTAAATATAAAAAAACAGTATCCTTTTCGATCAACCATAATATATAGGTTGATCGAATCGTTGTATGTAGGTTACTACTTACTATAAAAGAGAGTCACTATAAAATTCTTATCTACCTAATCGCTGAATCCTTATAACCGGTTTACTCGAATGTAGAGCCAACGTACTCCGAGCGCTAGTTCCCCAAACTGCCGTCAGAGCGCCGTGTCGCCCGCGTCGCCTCAGTGCTCTACCGCGGTCGAACAGAGCGGACGTATATCGCCTCTCGTCGCGACCCAAACGACCTCACGAAACAAGTTTTTCTGTTACATTCTTTTATATTATTGTACTCAGACCATGAAGAACTATATCGAGCTAGCGATATGAAAACTTTTTTTGTATAAAAGTTTGAGACGCTTGTGCAATTTGTGAACTTATCTTGATTTAAGTGATAGTGTAAGAAACAGTGCTAATTTGTTTGTAAAATAATCAAACAACTAGACTTTAGTTTGTTTTGGTTTTTAGACTGTTGTGACGCGTTAAAAAGAGACAAAATGAGGCTCTACCGAGTGGGTGCGACAGGTGTGACGGCGTTGGCAGTTTTGTTCGTTGTAACAGGTAATTTAGTTTTAAACTTTTAACCGAACTTTGTTACAGTTTATATTACATTAAAACAAAGGATTAGTATTTAATTAACCATATAATACGTTGTATTTGAAGTTTATTTGATAAAAACTAAGTTATGGTAGAGTTTGGATGCTTTGTAGAGTCACATAGAACGTTATAGGTTAGAATTTATCCGATAGCCGTGAGAATGATTCACAATCAAGGTAGACGCTTGTAAAATAGATAATCAACAGCTGTGACACACGATAAGGATATTATTAATCATTATCTGGCACGCAGGAGAGTTGTCTTATTAGGAATAGTGATTGTAGTTGTACTTATTAGTCTTAATTTTTTCATAAATATTTGCTAGCTTACATCTTTTTAGCAAATAAATATATAATATTATATTAACTAATTTTTACAATTAAAATATTACGACCAGATAAAATATAAGGCAAAATTTATTGTTTTATAATACTTATGATATTATTATGTTATGTGCAGAAGATTTATAATTTAATTTTTTATATAATAAAAAATGCATATATATATATATATATATATATATATATATATATATATATATATATATATATATATATATATATATATATATATGCATTTTTTAATTCACATATTATTCAATAATATACTAAAATGATACCTTTTACGTAGTTGAGTAGACGTAGAGACTAAATAAAGGCATCTTTTCAAATGTATCGTATTTCTTACATATTATTATAAAAAAATTAAACGTTTAATTAGGTATTGTTGTAAAGTAAGATTTCGAATTTTCCCATATCGTTGATTCAAATGAATTTATTCAAATTGCAAGTCTGAATGACTTATTATGTTCAGAAATTCAGAGTCATCAATTAAAAGTCATTGTTCTTCAAAAATCATCGACCTTTATTCAAGGAGAAACATCAGTAGGCATCCGATAAGAAAGGATTTTGATAAATTCTAACTCTAAAGGGTTAAAATAGGGGATGAAAGTTTGTATATAATAATACTTCTTAACGCGAGCAAAAGCTCGTCTATCATAAAACTAAATCGCCTACTCTACATTCTGTGCGACTCTATATTATTTAAACAGTAGTGCCGAGTACCACGAAGTTTAGCGTAACGTTTTATTCTCTGTTAAAAACTCCGTTAACTCCGTTAATACAGGTGAAGAAAACTGTTTGAAACAATAAATAACTCTGCATTGTTAGAGCGCACTGATGCGTTGTTTTCTTTGAACTAATCAAAGAATCGATTGAAAAGTGCAATCGATTTAGGTTGCTCTACTAAATATTTAGAATTTTAGCACATCTAAGTTAAAAATGATCAATAATTGCCACAGGAACTCTACATTTTTAAATAATAAATGTGGATTAACTGTTTGTAACGAAGTGTACTTCAGTGATTGCATTTTTTTTCTTCCTCGTTCGTCCTTAAATTAAAGAAATAACTAGATGATTGAGAAAGGATTGAGGCTGTACAAGAAAAAATATATGCACGCAGAATAAATAAATTATGATAAAAAACATTCAGTATTATTAATCATGCTATTTATTCATTTTTATTAGTAAACTAAGTAACATTTCTTACAAAAATAACAACAATCGTAATTACAACATCCGGAGAATAATAATAAATCTAACTTTATGTAATAAAAGATACTGTTTCCTATTTCCTCTCAAGACTTCCTAATTGTATTTACTTTCAAATATCTTTGTTATCACTTTACTTTAACAATATTATTATTACTAGTTTTTTGTCTATGATTATTATTAGTTATGAACTCACATATAGACGATATAAAAGTGTCTCTGTGACCGTCTGTCTGTCTGTTAACTTTTCGAGATTGAGCAGTTAAACCGATTTTGATATAATTTGGTATGGAGATTCGGGTTTTTTTTTGTCTTTGTCCCGGAAAAGGGCATAGGTACGATACTTTTTATCCCGAAAAAATATACGGTTCCTGCGCGATAAATGACTTTTACGAAACGGGGTTGCGGGCATCAACTAGTTAACTATAAATCTAGATATAATAGGTATTGGCCTACGCAGCTCAGGTTAAGAGTACTATAAATAAACAAGCAAAGGGCAACGGCCTAAAACGAGCGTAACTATTATAGAGAAATGGAAATTTTTCTTTACAGTCCATTTGCGAAAATAATCCACTTCTTGGTCGAATAGATCTGTTAATACAGACCGAGCAACTGGTTCAGATCGATCTAGCGTAAATAAACTAATTCCGATTTCCGCCATTACTTCCATAAAAATAGCTAAGATTAATTGAGATTTTGGAAGGAAAAATAACAAGATTTAAATGTTGAATTATGTAGAACCAGAGGACGTCCGCAACTCCGTTGCGCCAAAGTTCGTTTTTGGCGCGTAAGCGTACATTTTTTCGGGATTAAAAGTATCCTTTGTTCCTTCCCGGGACTCAAAGTATTTCCGTACAAATTTCATCAAAATCGGTTAAGCGACAGACACAATTTCGCATTTATAACATCAGGATGGATGCGTAAATTGTAGGTGTAGAAATGTGTTTTAAATTACACAAAGAACCCAAATTTTGGAAAAAATTATAAAGTAGATTAGGAGAAAAAACTTTGAACAATGAACTTTATTGGCATACCTGTCGTATTTTGGTGTACATGATGATGTACGTATGTTTCATAGGTGTACACCTATGAAACATACGCCAATCGATAGAGAAGACAAACAATAAATATTCTTTGACAAAATGTCGTAAGTGATATACTTTCAGAGTTATTTCAGTTTGAAAATGTAAAATAAATAACATTTTAGATAAAGAACCTGAAATATTTAGGTAGGTATTTTACGAATTAGGTATGCCACACTCCATACAAAAAGGTTCAAACTCTTTTGGATGACAAAAGCAACGAAAAGGTAAGTGCGATATATATCGCACTTACCTTTAGTATTGTTGAAGTAGGGACGAAAAGAATCTGCCTATTTCCAGTTCCAACCTGTAATAAAAAAAATATATAATTAACAACACTCTCACGGTAACATAATATAATATGGCGGCAAGATGAAACATAATTTGCGAAACAACCTTGGATTTGTCCCTTCAATAACCTTGATCACATCTGTCATCCAAATGGTACTATTTTGCATACGGTAATAATTAGGCAGATACAGAAGTTTAGAAATAGTTTTAAAGTGTAAATAATATTGCCTATAAAAAACAGTTTTAATTAGTCTAATGAACAAAGCATATAAATATTATCCGTTGCTTTTAGAGTTTCATATGCAATCTACTATTTAAAGCATAAATATTATAATATAGTTCTTTAGAATAATAATTTTAGAACACCCTAAAACCTACCACATAACAATGAAAGAAAGACAAAGAGATGCGTTTCTTTCTACTGAAAAATAAAATGCAAAGCAAATCTGCGAGTATTCCTATACTTTCGTATTTCTACTGAGGTCATACAAATGTAGAACTATAATGGTAGAGGATCTAGAGTAGAACTATACAGATGTAAGAATAGATATCGAGGTACATATTATATCTAATACCTGTTCTACTTCATAACAATGTAAAATGATATTGTGTAACGAAGTTACTGTTATGAATGGTTATAATTAGCGAACAATATTACGTATATCAATTAACATTTAAGTATGTTAGTAACTAGAGCTACTTATAAAGTACTTAAAAATAAAAATCTTTTAACGGGTCAACGACCTTTTATAAAATAAGGCAGTTTACTAAATAAAACATTATTTTAAATCACACCTTTCAATTGAAATGTGGATAGTGATAATAATATTTCTTATTCTTAGCAGGGAGAATTGCGACTACGCCAAGTGGTATGCATGGTCAGGTTAGGCCAAAGGTAATGAGGGTTTTTGATGTTCCATTTGCCACCAGGTGCCGCTATATTGTAACCTTCGGGTTTATCGTGTCATATGTCACGATATAGCTGGCATAATATATCTATTTGACACGAAAGACCCTACGGCTACATAGCTCCATAACTGTATTTTAAATAGATAAAACCGACTTCAAAATTGTACGTAATTGAGAATTAAAATCTCAAAAACTACTGAACCGATTTTGATGAAACTTGCAGTAAGTATTCCCTAAGTTGAATAATACCTAGTACAATAAAAAAAAGAATCATTTAAATCGGACTTGTAGTTCCGGAGATATGCGTGCACAAACATAAAAATATACATACATACATACAATATACATACACTTTTGAAATTTGGCACATTTGTTCATAAGCTGTTATAGATTAAGATACACAAAAACTGGGCAGTTCTGGTAATATTGCATACATACGCGTCGAATTGATAACCTCCTTTTTTTGAAGTCGGTTATAAACACTCATTGTCTCAGTAAGCAGATGTTTATAAAGTTACGAACGTAGGTAACTTTAATAGTTACGATTCAGGATTGTGGCGCTAATTGAGCCTAAAGTTATCAAGAGCATGTTGATTAGGATCATTTGGGAGTAGGGACTTGTAATAAGGTCAAAGACTTTAATTAATTATTATGATTTATGCTAAGATCGAAACTGTGAAGCACAAAATTCCATACTATTATTATGACATATAATAAGAACTGTTGTGACTCCCCTCATAGTTTTAACCATAACTTAATATTTATTCAAAACCAGCAAACTCAGATCACAAACACTGATTCCAGCTTAAGCTTACGTCAGTACGCAACGGAACTACTGGATGATCTTGTTAATCTCCCATATACATCCATTTACATACATTCCGCGCAATTTATACCATCTGCTATGTCATTACCCTCTCCATTTGAGCGCGTTAACTCACGATCATTCTTGATTACATCTAGTTGGTGCAAATGACTGAATTTAAGGATGAGTTCATGACCATCATACGTACGAATGTGAAATTAATCTTAGACGTCTGTGTCTTTCTAAGAGGAATGTTAGATCACACAAGGTCATCACATGATTTTGTAGTTCTGTTTTTGTGGCTTGAGTCGTGAATTTATTTATGTAAGTGATATGTTTATACACAAACTTTTCCCGTGGCGACAATTTTTTTTTCAAATTTCGATGTGCTATATTTTGTTCGATCCCCTAAATGAAGTAAAAAAGCCTTTTAAGTTGATATCTCGCTTAGTTTTTCCTCTAATGTGGTAAGCCACATTAGAGGAAAAAAGTAAGCGAAACAAATTTTTAGCTCTTAAGGACTGTGCGTCAACCGGCCATACATTTAATATAATATTATTTATAGGTTTACCATAAGATGGCTCATGGAGTTACTACTCCATTGGGTTGCTGGCATTATAAAGTAAATTTAACAGACTTTAGCACTTATATTATTATTAATAAGAATGATTATTATTAAAATTATATCGTTACTCAATTAGAGTGTTACTTCAACAATAATAATCATTATGACGAATGATACACGTAAAAGTGTCGTTAGCTTTACATTCGCAAATATCATCAATTAGAGTACTAATTAGCTAGTGCACTCGTAAGAACTGTTAATTAGTGTTATGACGTTTATACGAAAGTGCAAATGAGGTCATGAGAACTACAAAATTAAATAACTTTAACGGTTCTTACAACGTGAGAATGTTTAATGTTAATATTATAAGGAAGTTAACAGTTAATTATAGAGAATATGGCATTGGCATTTAAGTTTATAAAAGTGGAATACTCGAATATGGTTATTTACTTTTTCTAAATTATCCATAAGTATAGACTGTAGAAACATTCTGTAAATGGAAAATAAAAGCAATAAGAGATTTATGAGTGAAATCATTCAACACATTTTTTGGATGTATAAAATAATGTTATACCTACTTTGATTTACTAAATCCTTATGATAACTTTTATGCTGGTGTAAAAAATTCCTGTCCTGACAATAATTGAGATTAAGAATATAAAATATACTATCCGATGAAATATAAAAGTAATGAATATGTTTAAAAAAATTGTTGTACAGTTTACTGTATTTACACCAATATTTTTAAATAAATTCATCTCGTTTATCACATTAGTAATTCACCCAATAACTATTCAATTAATTTAATATTAATAATTTTAATTTGAAATAATGTATCTATTTAGACGACCTGTCCCCACTATGTATCACAAGTACGCTTCAGTTCACCCCTTCATGCATAACATAACGAATACGTACAGCAGTAACAGTACAGTGTTCAGACATAAGACGTAGCATCGATCCCTAGATTACTCTCGCCGGTATTATCAATAGGTAATCCTACCTCCTTCCGGCCTACGGAAATACTCGCATGTAATATTAGCAAGTGATATGTGTAGTGAACCGGCAAATGATATGTCAGTAATGTAATGATGATGACGATGTTACAAAACAGAGATGGAATTTCTCAGTGACTGCGCGAGATATTATGTCAATTTACTCAATTAGTGTCAATTTACTGAAAAAGAAGTTGTAAAACAAAAATGTATTGCTTATTTCATTGTAAAATTTCTTCTTATTATTAAGAAAAGCTATCATGACTACTGGGTTTGATTTCGTGCGTTTTGTAGAATGTCTACTATCTCTAATATATAAAATTCTCGTGTCACGGTGTGCGTAATTGAACTCCTCTGAAACGGCTCGACCGATTTTTGTGAATCTTAGCGAGCATATCGGCTAGGGTTGAGAATCGGACAACATTTACTTTTTATATTGATAAGTGCATTTGTTGAATAAATAATAGTAAATTATTACAACCTGAGACTGACGGCGACCATTGTTTGTGCGACGGGATAGCGATCGACGTTGCCATGGCGACATACTTATTTAGTCACTTCAATAAAATAATATGGGCGAAATATTATTATGGCAAAGCAGCGTTTGCCGGGACAGCTA
Organism: Lysandra bellargus; assembly: GCA_905333045.1. NCBI lineage: Eukaryota > Metazoa > Arthropoda > Insecta > Lepidoptera > Lycaenidae > Lysandra > Lysandra bellargus. Next base: position 6,705,941 of record HG995354.1, read on the forward strand.
GTCTTATATATAAAATTCTCGTATCACAGTGTGCGTAATTGAACTCCTCTGAAACGGCTCGACCGATTTTCGTGAATCTTAGCGAGCATATCGGCTAGGGTTGAGAATCTGACAACATCTACTTTTTATATTGATAAGTTCATTTATTGAATAAATAATAGTAAATCATTACAACTCGAGACTGACGGCGACCATTGTTTGTGCGACGGGATAGCGATGGACGTTGCCATGGTGACATACTTATTTAGTCACTTCAATAAAATAATATGGCAAATATATTATGGCAAAGCAACGTTTGCCGGGACAGCTAGTATTTTCATATATAATATGTAGGTAATCATACAGATGACTGATAAGAATACTAAGATTGATGATATAAATGATTAAGATTTTCTTAAAAATTCATTTTCTTATAATTCTTTGGTGAAGTTCCTGAATATCTTATTAACTTTAATTAACTGTGTAATTGTCTTCTGCAGCCGTTTCCATATTTTTTTTTTTGTAAATACATAATATGCGTTATCGCGGGCTCTTCACAGATTTCATTGCCTTATTGCCACTTATAACGGGTTCAGAATTCCTCTACATCCGCTCTTCCTGGGACAGGTCTATTAAAGTGACGTGACGATCTTATCACTTTGATGACAGCCATAATATCTCATGTTCACGATTCCTTCTATTTTATTCAGTGTCAAGCGAGCGTGATGTTATTGCCTACTTGATTATTACTATGAATTGCTACTAGAAGCCACTTAGGACCGTTGGCCTTTGATGAATAACCAAAATTGCCGACATGATTGTAAAGCTGTCTATAGCATGCATAATAACGTCGAACATGACAATCATAGACGGCATGTCCCTCTACACGTTTGCTAATCGCTTAAGAGTCCGTATACGAATTTTGCCGATTTCGCTGATTTAACAGACGTGATTTAACAGTTAAAATACAGTATTTCTATAAGTTTTAATGCACAACATGTAAGATCATTTCAATTATAATCTAATGTTGGAGCTAGTTTTTTTTTAAAAGTATTTTTAAATAATCCAACTCAAACCCGCGACAGTTTTGTGATTTTTGCTGTAAAAGGTTTAGAATATCAGCTGTTTATGGATTGTATTGACGTCTTAACGTTATGAAAAAAAATACAATGTACTGTTGAGAAAGTCGTCTATACAATGTTGGAATTACTTTTTACCACTTTAATATGAAATAGTTGAGTAAAAAAATATGTAACTCGGCAAAATTTTAGAGGAAATGGGCAAATAATAGCTGTTAATTTCGGCAACTTGGAGCTGTAATTCATAAAAAGAAAACATAAAGATAAAATTCTATCCAATTCGAGAAAAAAGAAAAAAAAAAACAAATTGTGCCAAAAAACACGATTCAAAACAACCTAAATCTCACATTATATTACTCGCCGTAAGGCTCGAGTCGGCAATCCGCGCTTAAATAGGAATTTTTTTAAATCTAATAATTAATATACCTATATTTTATAAGGGGAAAAAACCAAATAATATTTCTGTAGCGAACCATTGCAATTTCATATTCATCAGCAAAATTTCGTATACGGACTCTTAATATCCGTCACAGGCCGTGGAAAGGCCCCATAAAGAGTTCTCTTTTTAAGATCAGCAGTAACTAATGTTAACGGAATGTCTTTTGTGGTGCCTCAAGATATTAAAACGCAATAAAAAGTAGACCATTCAGATCAAAATGGTGTAACGTTGGTAAAAAGCGCGTCATAGTAATTCGTCTATGCAAAATCCGAGGAATGTTGAAGTCGAGCATTATTCGCTTTCACTTCAGAGACAATTTCGGCTTTGTGCGAAATATGCGAAAAAGTGACAATTAGTTCAACAATGGTTTTTCATTGTATTGTTCTCAGTGATTTATTGACTTGACAACTGTCAGTGATACCGTTTTAAGTGTTGTATGTAGTGCTATGCGTGGCAAATGGTATCCACACTTACTTAACCTTTTTGAACAGTGTTTCTGTGTACCTTTAGTAAACATTTTTTCGCCCTCAGTTTCAAACGGAAAAAATACCATGTACTATCATTTTGGTCGTGTTTTGTCAAACCCAGCCGTTAGATGACGACACACATTAAGTTGACATAATCCAACTAAAAGACGAAGGTCCGACAACTGTCTATTAATCAATTTCTTCGATGGTACTATCAGAGAAAATGATTCCTAGGCAGATAGGGGACCTACGTAGTTTGGTCGCGTTACGTCAAACTCAGCCGACAGATCACAATAATTAACATTAAATTGACACGATCCGACCAAATGACGTTGGTCTGTCAACTGCTTAGGAATCAATTTCCTCGATGGTTCCTATATTATAAAAGTGGGTCTTAAAATTAATAGGAAGAAAATATAGGTATCGTTAGCTTCAAACTTGATAGTAATGAAACAACATCCAATTTAGTAAATACAAATAATGGCAAATGTCACCAAGAGGAAACGCTTGATATCCTGACTCACACTGATGCCTCACCGACCTTAATGTCTCGTAATCACATTATTAGGACAGACCCTGTCGACGATGAATTTGTTCAAATGAAAGCGGAATTTCGAACATGTTAAGGATATACTGAGTCATATCTAACATTAACACACTTTGTAGCACTCTTTGAATAACCTCACAAATAATTTTTATGATGTAGTAAAGTTAAAAAAAATAAAAAAAATCTGCCAAGTGCGAGTTGGACTAACGCAAGAAGAGTTTTGTACCATTATAGAGCAAAATTATGCCAAAAATTGTGTTTTTTGTATGGGAGCTCCCTTAATTTTTTATTTTAATATTAATATTATTATTAAAGTACACATATAACTAAGGACTTTGAGAAAAATTCAAGTACCTACCTGTTGCCAATGTTATTAATATAGAGCAAAAAAGGCCAAAAAAATCACGTTGGTTTTATGGGAGCCTCCCTTAAATATTAATTTTATTTTGTTTTTAGTATTTGTTATTATAGCGGCAACAGATATACATATTCTGACATACAGATAGACAGACAGATGTATAGACAGACGGACAAACAGACTGACAACGAAGTCTTAGTAATTGGGTCCCGTTTTTACCCTTTGGGTATGGAACCCTAAAAAGAAAGATAATAATATGATCAAACTAAAAGAGTGCTTAAAAGTAACAGTTTTAGTGATGGTGAGAAAAAACGTAAAGAGCTTGTCACGTTTAAGGTTAGGTTATCAGATGACGTTATTACGGTGAATAATACGTGGACCGTAGATCACGTAAAATACGGCCACTACGGTACAGCTGCGACGGCCATCTACGTGAATAAAAATGTTGCTCTAATCGAGATCTGGCAGCTGCATTTTAAAAAAATATTTTATGAGAATTTTAAATCTTTATCGAGGCACTTAAGACTGGAAAAGTAATAAAGAAGTAAAAGATAAAACAAAGTAAGTGTGCAATAAAATGTTTACTCGTAAATCCTATCCAAACAAAAGATTAGAGAAGTATAACTATTCTGTTATGGTTTATGTACCATCGAGGAAATTGATTTCTAGCCAGTTGACAGAACAACTTCATTTGGTCTGATCATTTCAATTCAATATTATTTGTGATCTGCCGGCTGGGTTTGACGTAACGCGACCAAACTACGTAGGTCCGGGGTCCCGCATCTGCATAGGAATCAACTTCTCTGATAGTACCTACCTTATTTATGTACCATAGAAATCAGTTTCTAGAGAAATTATAGAAAGGAAATTCGGTTGTAATATTATACAAAAAATCAATGAAAATACGATGCATAAATGACGTATCACAATCTAGCTGATAAGGTGATAACTGATAAGCTATCAACTAAAGCAGGTTGAACCCCGCAAGTTTATCACAAACGCAATCTACACAAGTTGCAATATTTACACACATAGGCTACTAGGTCAAACTATAAAAAGATTAAGCTGTTCTCTTCTTGGACAAGATTTTGACGTGGGAGAGCCATGCTTCGGCACGAATGGGCCGGCTAGACCGGAGAAATACCACGTCCTCACAGAAAACCGGCGTGAAACAGCGCTTGCGCTGTGTTTCGCCGAGTGAGTGAGTTTACCGGAAGCCCAATCCCCTACCCTTTCCCCTTCCCTACCCTTCCCTATTTCCTTCCCTACCCTCCCTATTACCCCTTAAAAGGCCGGCAACGCACCTGCAGCTCTTCTGATGCTGCGAGTGTCCATGGGCGAAGGAAGTTGCTTTCCATCAGGTGACCCGTTTGCTCGTTTGCCCCCTTATTGCATAAAAGAAGTCATTGGGTTCTAAAAATATATTATTTTGAGCAATGATGTGACGGAACATGAATGATAAGTATGGAATAATAAGTATTAGTATTCTCTGGTATTAATATTTTGATGTTATAAAAAAACTGTATTATATAAAAGCAAAACTCTTTTTTTATTCACCAGCTTTTCTTACTTGATCTCTATTAAATATTCCTAAACATTTTGTAGATATTTGATCAAAAATATCGGCCAGCTATAAAGTGGCTTCTATCGTATAATTTCCTATAAACTGCATTTATTTCCCGAACACGTTGCTGAGCGACGAGCGATCACTCGCGTGCATGTTTTACTGCTAATAAACTAGCAGAAACCGTTTCACGAGTAAATCATATTTTATGTATCGAACTTCGGCCGAATTCGAATACGCCACGAAATCCATCAGCCAAAGTAACCGAAGGAAAAGAACGAGTTTTTTGAGTACGTTTATCGGTATCCGTTTTGCACCGTCGTCTACATAGTTGTATATAATTACTTCTTAACCAGTTCGAGGGACGGGATGTAGAATTTCACTGCAGCCACCCAGACAACTTTTTGTCGCTGGAGAATAATTAAACAACCTTTAGGACACAGGAAAGTTGGAGCTTAAAAGGGAACAATCTGATTGATCGATGAATCGTTTGGAACGAATGACAATCGGAAACAAAAACGAATTGAGAGAGTGTACCTTTTAGTATTGCCTTTAAAATGGTTCTCTTTTTGTTGGACAGGAGTTCTTGTGGCCTTTATCTGGAGTTAAAAACATTTTAAAAAAGTTATCCGACATTATTCTATTAAAACGGTAGCCAACCTTTCGTATTTATTCTTGTAAAGAACTTGTATCAGTAACACTTTGCTACTACATAATATTATATCTTCTATAAAATTTCTCTCTGATAAGATAAATATCAAATCTCTATGGTACTGAATCAAACGAATTGTACACAACAATAAAAGTATATTTATGGTTCCGATTATCATTCCCGATTGTCAATCTATTCCCGGTATAACCTCAATTTATTATGCGGCCCGCATTCCAAACTCTTAGGCAGTTATTTTACTCCTGACAAGATCTTTATGCTTTGGACATTAGGATCATTTTCTTTTAGCTACGAAGTGGAATAAATGGACCTACCGCTGAACGTTACTCGATCGCACTACACTGTCAAGTTGCTAATAATGACCTGACACAAGTTGCAGTCATGTGTGACTTATATTATGGCTTTGAGGCTTTGACTTGGTAGTATTTTATGGCTGGTCTTAACATTTTATGCGAAGAAATATTGTGAGTCTTCTTTTGTTCTAATATTGCGGGTGTAAGGTGTCTATAGTATTTACTATCCATACTTATATTATAAATGCGAAAGTGTGTCTGTCTGTTACCTCTTGACGCCCAAACGCTGAAATGATTTTGCTAGTTATAATATAAGGGTATATAGGAAAGGACATGGATACTTTTTATCCCGAAAAAGTTTACGGTTCCCGCGCGATAAATGAATCTTGGCACAACGGAGTTGCGGGCGTCATCTAGTCTTAGAATATCCTTTCAATAGCAATGTAATTTCAACTAAAATTCAGTGTCACATGAGTTAAGAATAAAAACGTATTGTGTCTTTGTCATACCTACATAATATTTTTTGCTCCTATTACTTTGACGACAAAGGACGATAGAGATGCTTCAAATTACCTAAATCAGACATACAGTCTAGGCGTTTACAAATAGTTGAACGGCTAACGGCTTGAACCATTATTCATAATACAGTCGTCAACTGAATTCGACAGCTTAGAATTCGAACAATAGTTAGATAAACATTACATTGACCGTAAAGAGTCGCGTAACCGCAAAAGCGTTGCGAATCGCCATTTTTGTTGCTGGCAAGACAGATGTTTTCACGCTAGAATGGCTTCCCTTTGACGCGCGCGCTGTAGTATGACTAGCAGGTAGCTCTTTGTGAATTAGGGTATACTTTCTTTTGCATATTAGACTATGGGAAAAAAACTGTAATGATACCTTGTACAGCCCCGTCTAGACTGGCTTCTGTTTTGTTTTTGATGTCTTTGTTAATGGATCCATTTGGATCAACTAAATCGAAAGGATTGTCTTGAAATATTGCCAGTTGAAAAATTTCAATCAATCAATAATTATTAAATTGAAGGAATTGTTGTCTTGAAATATTACCACTTGAAAAAGAAAGTGTTTTATAAATAAGTTTGTAATTTAATGAATTTTATATATTTTAAAAATTACAGCTTTCAATCTATAAAAACATGTTTTTGAAAGGCGTATCCTTTCGTTCCTCTCACTCAAGGAAATGTAATATTGTGCATCGTACTTAAAAAAAGGCCGGGAAGTTAAAAATGGTGTTGTAATAGTTTCCTTTATACGGATGGAGGAACCAGATAGTCCACTTCAATCTGGTCTCTATTCAAATAGAAATGCTATGAATATGGAGGTATTTACACTGGTCAAGCGGTATAAGTAGTCATAACCGCTACAACTTAACCTCTTTTAGAATACAACTGCTATGGAACGGGAGGTCTTTGTGCTGGTTTTCTGTGAGTTTCACACAACGGCTCCAGCCACCACTTAGGAAACAGAGTGTGTCGGCGACCAGACCGGCCTACGAGCCTTGACGACCAACGGGTTCTACTGCATGGCGAATACTGTGCATTTAATATGTAATTATATATTTTTAACTTATTTCGTATTTATCATGAGTAGAATATTAAGTCATTTTCAGACACAGTAATGCTACTCATTCTTCATTAAAGTTTAAATTACCTTTTTATACAATTAATACCATTTTTCTGTTTATGTCTATTATCATTAACATCTCTTTTGAGCTCGCTATTTATTTTGTAAAATACGTTTTAACAGTTCGGAAAGCAGTGGTAAAAATTAAGCGAAATTCATTACATTTCAACGGAACGTCCGTATGAAGTGTATAAATGTGTCGCTGTCGCCATCTCTTGATGAATGGTCTTTGAAAAATTGCCGTGTTTCACCCCCTCCACCACATTTCACCCCCTTTCACCCCTTTCAAAAGGTTACACAAATAACCTTTTTACTTTATGGTTTAAAATGTAATTGCCCTTTGTTCTCTTTAATGATCGTTTTATTCTCACAATATTTAATAACGGCAGAAAAATATTGCGTACACAGTTCTAAAAATATTTTTATGTCCGCTATTTCGTTTTGTTAATTTCGCATTTCCCGTTTTTATTTTTAGATGACAGTACTGAATTGGCTATGATATGGGATAAATGAATGAATAAATCGTTTCAAAATTTCGTTTCGATGACAGATTTGTCTGTGGATACGTCTAGAGTCTAGACCAACGTTGCAAATTTTAATACTTTACGGTGCTGAAAAAATGCCTTGTGTGATCCCAATTTCGTGACTGCGAACGCCTGCGAAACATAGCCTTATGTGAGATGGTTTATTCCGACGTTTATGGAAAGGCGATTTTATTGCGTATAGCTTATACAGGCTATAAGCCTGTCTACTCCAGAACAATACTGGGCAAGATACGATGAGTATAACGGTTTTTTGCTTCGTACAACGTTGGAGTAGGCACTTCTGTCGTACGTGAAATGGAATAACTGAGTTTTGTAAAAAATTCAAATATACTATATGTTACGATTTATCTGGCGTTTGAAAAATTTATACAGTTTTAAGTTATTTTACCGCCATTGTCATATTTAGTAGAATTTTATCATCAGGAATATAGGTACCATCGAGGAAATTGATTCCGATGCAGTTGATAGACCAACGTTATTTGGCCGAATATGTCAATTCGATATTAATAATAATTGTGATCTGTCGGCTGGGTTTGACGTAACGCAACCAAACTACGTAGGTCGCCGATCTGCATAGGAATCAACTTCTCTGATAGTACATTTTTACTGAACCTCTGCGAGCAAAATGTGATTTAATGTATTCTCCCCATGAAGGCACCACAATACAACAGAACATAATATTATATGTACTATTAAGGTACACTGGTTACTTTTAATACTGGTAATTGGTATTGGTTCGAGAAAGGAGAGAGGAATACAATTTGAAAGTGAATTAGCAAAAGAACGTAAACGAATTGATCGATATTTAAGATTAATAAATCATAAACGCCATAATAACAATGCAACGAAGATAAATGGAATTAATTATACAGATAAAAGTAAGATATCAGTTGAACAATAACTAGAAGAGTTCTTCCCACGCAGCCATGAATTTCATTCTCGTATTTCTCACCATTGTTACTGTTTCAAGTTACTTTACTAACGATTTCAAAATGCTCTAGATTTTTGCTGCACCTACGGTCATACAGTTTAAAACTATAATACCTAGATTCCTCGTACTAATATTTAAACAAGTTGATGCCCGCAACTCCATCGCGCAGAAATTCATTTATCGCGTGGGAACTCTATATCTTTCCTGAAAAAAGTATCATATGTCATTGCCCGGGACTCAAAGTATCTCGAAACCAAATTTCATCAAAATCGGAACAGTTTTTGTTGCGGAAAATGTACTGTTTCCGAATTTGAACACAACTGAGCTGCGAGAGTCATCAAGATTATTAACATGAAAGAGTTTAGATTTCTCTTCAATTATTTTCTTGAACCAAAAGCCGTACAAGTACAAAATGCAACGGAAAGCATAAGTACAGCTTACGCTGAAAATAACGCGAGTGAAAACACGGAGCTATTTGCGGTAAGCACATTGCTTCCTGAACTTGAGTTAATGTTCAAACTCAATTAAATGGTCCTCGGATTGGCTTCCTTTATCGGCCCACTCGAACCGAAATAGCCCTTACTAATGACTCATTATGACTGATAAAGATGAGAGGGATGATATAATATAACATATTGAGCTCAATGATTCTTCTTCCCTCCACAACGTCTATATTATTCTAAACTAAGTGCATTTTTACGTGGGAGAACCATGCTTCGGCACGAATGGGCCGGCTCGACCGGAGAAATACCACGTTCTCACAGAAAACCGGCGTGAAATAGCGCTTGCGCTGTGTTTCGCCGAATGAGTGAGTTTACCGGAGGCCCAATCCCCTACCCTCGCCTATTCCCTTCACTTCCCATCCCTACCCTCCCCTATTACCCTATTCCCTCTTAAAAGGCCGGCAACGCACCTGCAGCTCTTCTGATGCTGCGAGTGTCCATGGGCGACGGAAGTTGCTTTCCATCAGGTGATCCGTTTGCTCGTTTGCCACCTTATTTCATAAAATAAAAAAAATAAAAATATTGTGCACTAAGACGTAATATGATAGAAAAGTTCCATGATCAGTATTTTTCAATAAGACCATGCTGTATTATTGCTGGGTAAAGGCTTCCCCCAAAGTCTTTTCTTTCTTTCGTTCTAGCGCTTTCAATACTAAAGTCAGGTCACTCAGGTATGTCGTTCTTGCTAATATAATTATGTGCTAAACATAAAATATTATATGTACATACAACTAGATGAAGCCCGTAACTCCGTTGCGCAAAAAATTCATTTAGCGCGCGGGAACCGTACATTTTTCCGGGATGAAAAGTATCCTATGTCCTTTCCCGGGACTCAAAGTATCTCCGTACTAAATTTCAGCAAAATCGGTCCAGCGGTTTGGGCGTGAAGAGGTAATAGACAGACAGACATACAGTCAGACAGACAGACAAACAGACAGACGGACAGACACACTTTCGCATTTATACTATTAGTATGGATATGGAAGTATGGATATATACATTCTAACATACTAGGGTACATATCTGTAGAAACTTATCTATCCCTCCTCGCGTTTTAAATTTTCACAAGTAGTTAAAAAATTACATATTATTGAATAATATGGCATTTCGTAATAATAATAATTCTCAACCATATAAATCTAACCTGCATTTGAGTCAATGGCACGTTGAGCTAGTGTCTACATTCAGATGGCAGCATTACAAATGGCACATGGCACAATATCTATTCCGAGCTGTCCTAATAAGAGTACTGGTGCGAAAGACCAATATAGTCCTGTCGGCCTGATTGGCACACGTTCATGTTGCAGGTAATACAGCGCTTAATTAATTTATTATCACTCCATATTCATACGTTGTATTGATGTATGCTAAGCAATGTGGTATTAAACTACAGGTAATGGATAATTTCTTTTTGAAGTGAAAACTTTTTTAGCGGTGTAACCACGGACTTAAAAAAAATACGGACGTAACCTTGTCTAATCCGAGTGAAGCATAGTAATGGGCGCCCGTGTAGGATGTGTGCGTGTCATTGGCGCCGTCACTCTATGTACAATGACAGCGGGTTGTAGTACCTAGTGGCGTGTGTGAGTGTCGGTCACGTGTACAATAAACGAAATTGTGACGAAATTGTCGTACCTTGCATGCTTCACCTCCTTATAGTGTAATGCTCCATCCGTATTTTTTTACATCCGTGGGTGTAACGTGAAGACGTGATCAGCGGGGCTAAAATGGTCGCTTTGTTGAATCATGATATGAATCATAATATGATTCAATTCTTTAAAATCGCAAAATGCAACTCTGCTTGCAATTCATTTCTGTATTTTTGTACTGATTTGACATTTGTCAGTCTGACAGTTTTGACAATTCATCTGCTGAATTGATTGAAAGGAATTGCTAAATGTTACCATTTTAGCCCCGCTGGCCCCTTACAGCACTATTACTATAATATTATATGCTACTAGCTGTCCCGGCAAACGTTGCTTTGCCATAATATAAAGTATTTCGCCCATATTATTTTATTGAAATGACAAAATAAGTATGTCGCCATGGCAACGTCGCAACGTGGCAGGTCGTAATGATTTACTATTATTTATTCGACAAATGCACTTATCAATATAATATCCAGTAGCCGATTCTCATACCCACTAAATATTATGCATATAAAATTTGATAAAAATCAGAAAAGCCAGTTCGGAGGAGTTCGTGGACTAACATTTGTGACACGAGAATTTTATATATAAGATAAGAGCTCATGGTAGCCTCACTGGCAAACATTCGTAAGACGGTGGCAGAGTAGAGTTGGAGGGATGTCCACGTACAATCGGGCGGTGAAGATAAACGCATACGCCTGTTGTTTAATTTTCACTTGTGTGTGAGTGCATTTTTTTCTAAACATCGAACCGTTTAAGCTGTTGTTTTTATTGCGTTATTTTCCGCATAAACCTTAGTTTTTTAGTTGCGTCGTGTTGCTCTCAAACTGTATTTTCAATCGCCTTGTGTTCAAATTGGCGGTTATCCGGATCGGCATTCGGCACGTAATCCGGACTTAAACGCCGGAAGTTGCGTGGTTTACTCAAAAGTTTGGCTAGATTAGGGTTACCGTTTACACTTTACAGACGGTCTAACAATTTCTAGGGATTCTAGTCTAGACATCTAATACTAGGTGCACCGCAAATAGTGCGATCAGCTATTTTGATATTTGAGTTTCGTTGGCGTTTAATGGGATTTGGCTTGGCATATGTACGCATTTCAATCCGGAACCTACGGGATTTAAAGCAACATTAACCCCTTACTGTGATTGATCCATGTATACGACATTATAGTTATTATAACCTCTTAGTAATAATAATTATTCTATATACAAAGCTGACTTTGTATCATCATAATATTATGCTGTGTGTTATCTTAATACGTATTTTGCACCTATCAGACAAGTAACAAGACGTTAGAAAAATCGCTTTACAGACATGTATCTTTTTATCACTAAGGGGTAAGTAGTTATAAGTTATAGCGAAGATAATAAAAGTTTCTTTCAACTTAAATAAAAATTTAAGAGCTAAGAAAAAAGCGTTAAAGTTTACAGCAACAGTCATTAGAACACGGAAACAAGAACAAGTTTTTGTAATGTAAGCAGCTTACTGCTTACAGCACACAAAATGCTACTTCTCTACAATATACCTACCATGATGTACAATATAGGCTATAAAGAAACTATAGAGGGATATAATATAATATCCATGTAAATGTTAAAATGCGAGAGTGTGTCAGTTAGACTGTCCTCTTCACCCCCAAACTGCTGACCGATTTTGCTAACATTTGATATATGGAGATACTCTGAGTCCCGAGGAAGGACATAGGATATTTTTATCCCGGAAAAATTTGTGGTTTTCGCGCAATAATCGGATTTTGGCGCAACAGAGTTGCGGGCGTTATCTAGTTCGTCTATCTTTGATCGGGGTCTATAATAATTAGTTACCCAGTCATATTTATCCATAAAGGCACAACATGCAAAGGGGTCTTAAAAGGGCCCATTAATTATCCTGCATTGCAGTCCTGCTGCAGTCCGCCGTTCAGGCCTGCAACACCATTCACTATCCTGCGTGCAGTCCGCCGGCTTATGCAGGATAGTGAATGGTGTTGCAGGCCTGCACGGCGGACTGCAGCAGGATTGCAATGCAGAATAGTGAATGGGCCGTTTTAGTTATTTCTATTTTAGACTTGGCTACATTCAGTTAAAGTACCAATGTTAGTTTGTGGATTACGATGGAAATAGAACATCGAAATAATATCAACTAAATTGTTTAGACTTGTCAGAAATACGCTAGAATTATAGATATTTGTTACACCACTAATACTAACATTGACATGACTAAAATAATCTTTACGATCGCTCTATCTGCTTTATTTTAGCTATGCGTATTAACAGCTAATTTGTTGTTATTTTGTTTCAGGTAAATTCAACATCATATTATTACTACACTGGATGATGTGCGCAAAGTTCTGCTGCGCCTAAAAATAAATCGTAAATTTTTCCGGTATGAATCCTTATAAATGTCCTTTCCCGGGACTCAAAGTATCTGAATACCAAATTTCAGCAAAATCGTTTCAGTGGTTTGAACGTGAAGAGGTGACAGACAGACAGACAAAAACACTTTTGAAATTTAAAGGTATAAAACTAGTATGGATTAAGTTTATAGTAATATCATTAAGTATTAAATAAATTAACGATATGATCAAATACGTTTGTGCGCGCTACAGTTGCATGTGTCTACGACAGGTGAGTTACCTTAAACTTTTTAATTAAAGTCCCCTCCTATTAATATGTTAAATATATAAATCAAGGTTTCCGCAAACAATAACTCGCCGCAACTCCTGACTTCCCGCAATTGGGGCCACGAGCGAGCGGCGGCGGTAGCGACATCGGGAGATCGCAGACGGCACACATTTTGTGTGATCGAGTCTGCGGCGCACATACATTCTGCAGGGCGCGGCCATGCAGAATGTATGTGCGCCGCAGACTCGATCACACAAAAAGTGTGCCGTCTGCGATCTCCCTAAGTGATGAGCATTGTGGGTTGATGCAGTTAAAGGCCTCATACATAATATCAGTGTAGTGACTAGCGACACTAAGCCTGTAAGGAGTGACGTCGAAATCTAGTGGGATTAGGATGTTTTTCTTGTTTTGTGCATCTACCTAGCAAAATGATAGGATACAACATACCAGGTACCGTACGGAAAGTTCGCTTTATCTTTATCATCATTAAAATTAACGGTATCTATATATATAAAAATGGATATTCAAATGTGTAAGTCGCGCTAAAACTCGGGAACGGCTGAACGGATTGGGCTGATTTTAGTCTTAAAATATTCGTAGAAGTCCAGGGAAGGTTTTAAAGTGACACGAAGTTCACCGGGACAGCTAGTCCCTTATAAATAAATTATAATTTTTAAGATTCCATTGAAAAGCGAAGGTTTTTCATCAGGGGAATTAAAGGAACGTAACAAAATCTCATTTTTCGAATTTCGGTTTAAATTGAGCAAGATGACGCACGCTACCCAGTATAAAACCGCAGCGGCACTCGCTGCCGCAACCGCTACCACTATCGCTCCCGAGTCCCGCCATCGCGACCGCTACTGCAGCCGCTGCTCTTCATGGCCATACGTCTAGATCTCTCTGACCTCGTCGATCAAGCCTCTGGCCGTCGGCCAACTGATAACCATTTCAACCTGCAGAACCCCTAACGACCTCACATTTCTGCATCTTTCGATATCTCTATAAGCTGTGGTTTTGAATTTTGATGTTTACTATATTAGTAGCACAATTTAGTAGTGTAGATTGATTAGCAATCAAATTTGAACTATATCAGTAAAGTGTTAAGACGCGTTTTTGCTTCCTCTGTACTTTCGCTATCTCTATAATCTACATAATAATACATATAAAAAAATAAAGTCGCTCTCCGCTCTCTATCCCTATGTTTACTTAGATCTTTTAAGCCATGTAATTATGCGTTTTTATACACATAGTACGTAATTCGAAACGGACGCAAAACAACATTTGACGGGGCTTGTTTCTACTAAATAAGTGGTGCAGTTTAATTGACAATCTAAATTAAACTCTATTGTTATAGCATAAGACGCGTTTTGTTTTGACTTTTGCGTTATTGATAGGGTTACCACTTACGTTGCATAGGGCTGTCAAAGTTATAATGCCCACTTTAGTTTGACTGTTTTTAGGATAAATGGGTTTAGTTTTTGTCCCAAATCCCAATTAATATGTGGGCTTGTTAATGATTTGCTGTTTTGTTATATTAAACGATTCATTGTGTTATCCGTTCATGAAGGAGACCCTTTGGTTCTAACAATAAACTGAAAATACAACACTGCATGAGTGCATACGTCAAGTATGTTAAGAATTTAAGATCTGTAGAAACAGAAAAGAGGAATTAATTTGTAAGTGTGTTTGTTTGTTACTTTTTCACGCAAAAACTACTTACTGAATTGATTTAAATCTTTGAAATGTTAGTAGTTTGAATTAGCACTTATGCTATAATATAATATATTATCCAGAAAAATAGCATTTCTTTGTACTAGCTTCCACTCGCAACTCAAACGAATTTTTACTTTAAAATTCTGAATTCAATTTCCATTTTCGTAATTATTTTTTCCTTCACTAATAAAACGACCAGTCGTAAAAAATGCAAGTGTCCAAGAGTTAAAATATTGTTTATTCCCGATTTAAAATTAATGTAGAGTCTGTTCGCATTTATTTTACCCCTGATACTTCGGCACTGGACCTTATACTCTTGGTTTTAAGGTTCATTCGGAGTGATCAGACTGTAGCATCATTCGCAGCTCTTAATCAACGTTATTTGCGAGGAGACAGGAACACTCGGCACTCATAATTTTAATTGTGATTAAATAATAAATTGCACATACGAAGAATTAAAAATTGTGATATTCATAAATGAAACAGGATTTTTTATGATTGCCTCGAGTATTAGGTATGATTTTAAAAATTAACACTTTGTAACCACTGATTAGAAAATATGAATTAGGCATTTTTTTAAGTATTAAAGGTACTCAATGAATTCGTATTGTTAACAATGCACTTTATAGTTTTTGAACTGTTTATTACTTAATTGATATTTATTTTAGACTTACATTATTGAGGAATTTTTTTTATATTTTATTTCACACTTTCAATTCAATGCTGAAAAATTATTTTGAAATTTTGTTTCTAATTAGAGAATATTTTACGAGTATAACTGACCCCTAAGCAATAATTTCAACTAAGCCGTACGTTATCAGGGCGGGCGGCGCGCGTAAAATTTAACGTTGTCAAGTGTGTTAACGTTAACGTTTACGGCGCTTTAACGAGAATGCTTACGTTTACGTTTTATACCTGAGATTTAAATTTGTTACGTGCTAAAATTCGCCGATCGTAAAATCCCTGCGTTTAGTCACAACATTCGGCAGTTTGCCTACGGCTCCAGCTGGCGTCAAGATATCTGCACACTTTAGAGCGTTTTTCATTTTTAAAGTTTATAGTGGTTTATATATTTTATAGAAACATAGCAATATCTTGTCGACACTGCTACGTTTCTTAATTATTTTAAAGCTATTAATGGCTCAATAAAATCAGCAATTTATTAGGTTTTTAGAGATGAAGGTGAAAAGGTTTTCAAATGTCAGTTATGATTTACGAAGGTAGGTACGTAAAAATATCTAGGCCGCGATGGAAAAGCACGATTGCGAAACGGTCTTGAATGCACAAACTACGTCCACTATGGGCAATCATAGACAAACATTCCTCTACAGTCTACACCAGGGGTCGGCAAGAAAAGGTGGGATACGGATACTGTGGGAAAATTTTAACGAGGTCCATAAAAAACACACTTGTCCTGTGTCATCATCATCATCATCATCATCAGCCTATTGCTGTCCACTGCTGAACGTACGTGCTCAACTTGTCCTGTGTAGCTTAAATATATTATTTTAAATAATAAAGGTTTTTTTTTAATTAGCCTATGCTGTCCCACTGCTGGGCAAAGGCCTCCCCCAGAGTCTTCCATTTTTGTCGATCCTGCGCCACCGTTGGCCAGCCCGGCTGGTATGCCTCCAGCTCGTCGCGCCATCTCTTCCTTGGCCGGCCACGATTACGCCGTCCATCTTCCGGTACCCACTCTGTCGATATCCTTGCGGTCCAACGGTCAGAATGCATGCGGCTTATGTGGCCAGCCCAATCCCACTTTAATTCCTACGTCTTTCACTCCGGTTTGTGAGTGCAGTAAGGTATTTCTAATCAAGGTAAGGTAAGATAATAAAGGTATAACGTATAAATATTATTTTTCGACGGAAAAGGGTTACAACCACAGATTACAACTTTGTTACAATTATGTAACCGTGAAATGTCAATACTCAATAGCGGGTTATGGCAAAACTCCGATGTCCCAACTTTCTAATGTAATTGGAACTTTTAGGACTGAACTGGTAATTTTTTGTTACCAACAAAAGTTATTCTGGTTCGGATTGTTAAATATTCACTCGTGCCTAAATTTGGTTTCATATGCAGCACATGTATGATGTAAGTTCGGTATACCTTTCTCGGTGGTTGAAAAACAAAGTTATAGTAATTTAAATATAAGACGAATAATGTCTGCTTGATCACATCAGATCGGCTTCAAGTAAAAAAACTGTCCGATTGAAGAATAGCAACATTATGTCAATCATTGCGGAACAGAATATAAACGGTAGCAATCGCCAAGTGTTTTGGAGCAACCGCAACTTTTACATTTCCACTATTTTTTTGAAAACGTACCTAATTTTGACGTTTTCCACCCCTAAATATCAATTATTTTAACCCCCAGCATTTTGTAATCATTCTTTATAATTTAGCTTTAAACGTGATATTTATTAAGACTCGCGATTTTATTTCTTCATACCATGACCTCAATTTTAGCCCTAGATTCTGCAATGTCATAACGTATTTATCACTCAAAAGTTGCAACTATCCTTACATCTCAGTTTAAACCGTGGTATATCGCTGTTAAAATGCGTTGAGAGTAACTGGAGCGAGTCGAACGCATGACCAAAAAACTCTACCATTGTTCACTCTACATAAAACTTTACTGGTTTTTAACTGAGGTTTTAAATTTTGCAAGGCTGAAGTGTTACTGCGAAATCTTTAGGTTGTGATTGTTGAAACAACTGAAGCCAAACTGTTAAATAATATTGACTGATGTGTTTTTGTAAATTTTTGCATACCTACTGTTGGAATAAAAATACGAAAGATTATCTAAAACATACTGTCCAGAAATTGAAACATGTTTAAAAATATTTTACACTATTATAGTACTGCTGTATATAACTTGATAGTTGATTTTTATTTTGTAAAGTTTAGGCACACCGCACATAAACTATTTTAGTGTAGTAATGTTTTTGACGACCTCCGTGGCGCAATGGTGAGCGCGTCGGTAGCTCAAGCCGGAGGTCGTGGGTTCGAGTCCCGCCGACGGAACAAAAAAGTTTATGAAGTTCCTGGGTCATGGATGTGTATTAAATATGTGTATCATATAATAAAAATCTTAAATATATGTATAGTACAAAAGTATTAAATATATTTCCGTTGTCTGGTACCTGTAACACAAGTCCTTGAGGTATTTACCACAGGGCCAGACTGACGTGGTGTGAAGCGTTCATAGATATATTATTTATTTATTTATAGTTTTTTGTGTGTCAACAGTATGCCACTGCATACCAGGCGTATTGTAATTTTTTGACACTTCACATAATTCGTCAGGAAGTATTCAAGTGGCACTTACACCCAAAACTATTGTCCCTAGCAACTAAAACTATGTACTGAAAATGACCCTTATTTCATTGGAATAAAGGTCACATAGAAAATTTACTTAACGAACTTTACTGTTTAATTACCAAATATTCCATCTTATATTATGAGTCATTGAAACTTTGGGTTGTCACGAGCGGATGGCTGTGTGTTCCCGGATGGGAAGTATCGTCGTATCGAGTTACATCGAATGGGGGCCAGCAATTAGGACCGCAGGAAGTCGTCTAATGAAGCCTTAAAGTGTAATGTGGATTATCATTAAATTGTAGTTTAGTGTTGTTATGGTTAGTGTAATAAATTCTGTAGCCGGATCATTTATGCTTATAAAAGTTAAAGTGTGTATGTATATCTCACGTCTAAACCATTGATTTGTTTTATTATAAACTACTAATAAATTATGATTTATAAAAAACTTGAGAAGTGTCAAGGGACACCCGAATGGTTATTTTAATTTATAATATATTTAAAAGTTATTTCTTATGTTCAAAAAACCTGTATATACATTAAAAAAAATTAAAGAAAAACAACGCCTATTGACGCCCAGGAATACTATCAACGCCCTCTGCCCCTGGCCCCTACCATGCAGGTACTAATAAAAAAGTGTTGAGGTCAAAATATATCGTTCTGTCTAGCCCCCTTTACGCCGAACGCGTGATAAGGAACTTCGTTAAGGTGACTTTGTTGCGTCAAAATTCGTTTATCACGCAGGAACCAAGGTTGGTTTGGTTGGTTATAAGGCAATCAATGTCGTTACTCTGTTCCATGCTTTGATCAACCTTCCTCATCACATTACTGACATCCAACATTATGAAGTAATGTACACGAGAACAGTAGCACGTGCGCGTGCCACAGTTTTTGTCGTCGCAGTAGATACGCCTTTACTTGTCTTTACATGGTATAGTCGACGTTGGTGTGCTATGACCATGTTTCTTTTGATAGGTGTCTTTTACCATAGTCCATCTAGTAACATAGAATATCATTGTAATAAAAACAATGATTATTATATTTTAGCACACTTCAAAACCCGTTGAAAACAGATGTCGGCAGTCGTTGTTGAGAAATGAAACAAATATAATATTATAAAAATCATCAAAAATGTATCATTAAAATTTAAAATATTATTTTGCATAATTTTAAAATTCGTCAATGTTCTTTTTACTACAAACCCTTTGCCAAGTAAATAACTGCAGTCAGTGAAAAATTACGCGTTCAAAATGAACTGTTAAAAGTTTACTTGGTAAAACAATCTCAAAATGAGTTTTTTGAGTCAAAACAATAAAGTTTGGGCCATTTGAGTTATGGGGCGCGAATAACACGAACCCATGGGAATGAGTACTTTGCTGTAGAGTCATCAAAAAAAAAAACAGTAGCACTTGACGTATAGCAAAAAAATAGTACCACTTTACGTCGAACCAGCGAAAAAACATAACCTCAATCATGGACGAATAAAAAAAGGCGGACGGAGTCCCGCCATACACAAAACTGTGTCCTTGAGAGTCGGCCAGCTGACTGCATACACGGTCCGCACGGACACATTGTTACGCTAGTCCATACAATTTCACAGGCGTAAGAATGTGTGCGTGGCCGACTCTGAAGACACAGTTGTGTATAATAACTAATAAGACTCCGTCCGATTTTATTGCATAATTATTTCCTTCAATTTTATTAGAATAAGCAGACTTCGAAGAATAGCATTTTTCTAAAAAATGGCATAATATGGAAAATTTTATTTTTAAGGCATTTATGAAAAAAAATTCGTTGCTGACGCTATAAAAACCGCTCCGCCGAAAGCATCGAGTTATGTGCATCAAAACTCGTGTCCCCCTGTTTTTCTGTTCGCTCCATAATTATTCAGTCGCTTTAAATGTATGAATAAAATATTAAGAATAAATATGTTAATACTCGTGTTATTGTTGTAAAAATGTGGATGTTTTTATATTTATTGAAATAATAATATTTTTGCCGCCTACATAACTTTAGAAACAAAATAAAATAGATCTTTATCGTATTTTTCTTTAATTGTTTTTTAATAGTAGGTATAGAAATCAACATGTAAGTTCCAAAACGTAACCCAGTGAACTGGACAGCGCTCATAACGTCTAGAGCTAGACTCTAGAATCGACGTCCGCGTCATACTGTTTATTATTATTACTTCTGAAAAATACGCCAGTGCATTACTTTGTTAGGACGTCATTGTCATACACTTGTCAGTTGTTACACCAGTGGCAACTGGCAAGTACAATATTATGTCGATGGATTTAACACGTCACGA
Source organism: Lysandra bellargus (assembly GCA_905333045.1). NCBI lineage: Eukaryota > Metazoa > Arthropoda > Insecta > Lepidoptera > Lycaenidae > Lysandra > Lysandra bellargus. Next base: position 6,726,575 of record HG995354.1, read on the forward strand.
GCAAATGCACATCACAGCTGCAGCACTGGGTAAAATTTCGGAACACACGCTGCACCACCCTGGACGTTCATAACAAGTAGTTAGTCGGATCAAGTGATCATAATTACACAGAACAGATCTCGGATTAACGAGGGATGTACGGATCGAGTTCCGTGGTTGTAACGCGATATATGAGTTACCGACAATGAGTCGTTCATTGCTTTTTATATCAATGAGTTATTTCAGAGTCATTTTACTTGTTTCTTGAATGATATATGAGCAATTGCATTCCGTTTGGATGTACCGACGTTCAAAGGGCCTTAAAGCTTTATTCTTGCCAAACGCCAGTGCAATATATTATTACTTTTTTTCTGATAAATTGTTTAGGCTCATGATGAGCTCAAAGTTAATCTTAATTATTTTCATAGTTTATTATTATAAAATATTAAACATGAATCGAATCTATTTGCTGTATTTAGTAAATAAATTATATTCATGTTTAATATTCGGTGTAGTACAGTATACTAGCTAATTTTAACGATATCTACATAGATCTGAAATCTATGTAGCCCACGGGGCGCGTATATTTCCCGAAATGAAAAGTTGCCAAAATGTAAATTCAAACCATAAGCTATGAAAGTGCTTTTTATCAAGATCCTACATGTAACAGCTAGGTATATAAAACCCATTAAAAATTCTGTAATTTTTGCCTTATTAACTGTCGCAATCATAGATGAATAATAATAACTTTAGTGTAATTAAGTGAAAATTTGGCATACCTAATACCTATATTATATTATTAGTCAAACTCTTTATTTAACTGAAGATTAATCATCATTAAATGACTCTGAGAAATATAATAAATAAAGAGTAACGGCCACACCGTTAGTGTTTACCTTTTTTCAGTTTAATCACAGATTAAACTACAGTTAGTTTAACGACGGAATAACGAAACCAGCAGAGCAAATTCTATTGGCAGACGCCAGTTGTCGCGAGCTTTAACTAATATTAAATTGTCCACGTCGCCCGCTGTCTTTTAAAGCAATCCCCTGAAAGGATTTATGAAAATTGTTAAGTCGCCTTCAATGTAAAAAGTCTAGCTTTTGCGGCTTAGAGTCGAAAATTGAATTTAAAACTTCGCTAAAATAAGCTCGGCTTGACAGTTATTGGGCTAACTTGGCTGATGACTGGGCTCTAAATGAAAATAGTAGGAACTATTTTGTGATACTTTATGAAGTTCACGTATTAATTGTTTAGGAATACGTAAGCTATTTTTGGAACGCTAGCAGAAAAGAAGACATCTTTGACCTTTTAGAAAATATAGAATATAGATGTCAATAAACATTATAAAACACTTAGGGCCTGTTTCACCGCTTCCTGATAAGGCTATCCACCACTTAACTTGACACATAGAGTATGGAGAATCTGTCAAATAAGCCTATCGGGCACCTTATCATTAAGCGGTGAAACAGGCCCTTAATATAACAAGTGAGTAGATAGAAGATTAGGTTAGTACCTACCTACTTAGTTCACTACTTGGTATCTAGCTATAATTATACTGACTTATTTGTGAAGGGAAGGGAATACTTAATGTGCAGTAGATTCGGCTTTTTAGTTTTCTATCACGTTTTTGCGTCGCGTATCCTTTTGATGTGAATTGTGAACTGATATCTACGGCCGCAATCAGAGCCAATGATAACTTAACCTTAATTATAATAAATATTTACACAAAAACATCATGCACTTTCTGTCTAACTCTTAATAAATAAAAGGGCGACTAACCCAAAAAATCAATCTTCTCTCTTCACACTCACGCCCATCTTTCATATTATGCTAGGTGAAAAAGGACGACGCGGATTCATCGCCTAATAAGTATTTTCTCAATAATTCGATAAATATATACAACATTTAAAAAATCCGCTAGGTCGGTTTCTCAATGATATAATTTTATGTGTAAAATAAGATGCATCTTGGTGATTTTTTTCTATCGAGAAAATTTTAAGATATCGTGTTTTTGCTCAGATCGTATTCTCGGAAATATAATGTAGTATCTAATTTTAGAAAATAAAACAATTCGCGGCTTATTTTCAAGTATGAAAATGAATTATAAAATCGAACATTTTGGGTTAGTCGCTCCCTTAAAGTTTTAAGTAATCATTAAATACGGCCGTTAGTAACAAACATCCTAACATCTATACCAGACAGGATAGTTCATCGTACCTCAAGCCTCCTGCAATGCGGAAGGCCGTGATGAGCCCGCTGACTCATCCAGCCAATTTGTAAGCATCAGTGTTGCTACTTTATCGCAACGCTGAACGTGCATAACGTTTCATATTACGGCAATGCATTTGCATCTACTCTGATGTTGCAGTTGATTTTAGGCGGAAAGTTGCCTTACATCAGGTCGGAATGTAAGGCGGCTTTCCGCTTTTTTTTGTTTTTCACCTACTTTCATAAAAATATATTTTATGATTCTACGAACTAATTGCATTGTTTAGTTTTCTATTCAATCCGAAGAGTCACAAGAAATTTAATAAGACTCGACAGTAGCAGTTCACTGTTCAGGGTTCTTTGGTTTGCATTCGATATTCGATTCGATCAGCGAAGTTAGATCAAAAATGGCTTTTGACATTGTCTAATCTTATGCATTTTCGATGACATCACTACAAAATTATTTAATACAATAAAAGGTATGTAAGTACCCCAAAGTCAGAAAGACATGCATTTTTAACTCAAACAAAATTACTCAGCAATTTGTAAAGAACGTTTTATACACAGTAAATAGTAACTAAGTACGAGCACACCAGAAATCCAAAACTGGATCACTTCTGGCAGCTGCTCGCACTTGAAACTTGAAAGTCGCTTTTTGTGATCTCAAGTTTCTGATCTGCATACAGACGTGAAGTGCCTTTCCTTACTTCTACTTTTGCTTTGTCATCATCATCATCTTCAACAGCAACAACACCAGTAAATGTGATTGTTTTGTGTAGGTATGGTTTATTAATAGAGGTAGAACACTAGATAACGCCCGCAACTCCGTTGAGCCAAAATTCGTTTATCGTAGAGAAACCGTAGATACATTTTTCCGGGATAAAAACTATCCTATGTCCTTTTCCGGGACAATATAATGTATGTCCATACTATTTAATAAAATTGGTTCTGCGTTTTTTTATGAAATAAGGAAGTAAACGAGCAAACGGATCACCTGATGGAAAGTAACTTCCGTTGCCCATGGACACTCGCAGCATCAGAAGAGCTGCAGGTGCGATGCCGGCCTTTTAAGAGAGAATAGGGTAATAGGGTAGGGGAGGGTAGGGAAAGGAATAGGGGAGGGTAGGGAAGGGAATAGGGGAGGGTAGAGAAGGGAATAGGGGAGGGGAGGGAAGGGAAATTGGGCCGTTTGGGCGTGAAGAGGCAACAGATAGACAGACACACTTTGGCGTCTATAATATTAGTAGGATAGAAAGTATGGATATTACAGACACAAAATAGAAAAAGTTTAAGACAAAAGAAAAAGTTTACGTTGTAATAAAACCGAAACGATTAATACACGATAATCATAATTAATCTACTACTGACAGTAGCTATAATTAGATTTAATCTCGCTTTACGACTTACTCGGACTTCTTCATTCACTAAATTCGATTAACTCCATTCCGATTCGAATGAAAAAGGCTTAATTACTTTCTAAGTAACGGCTTCTAAAACTCCCGAGTCATCAGTTCCGATTGAAACGATTTTAATAATCGTCATAATTGGCGAATCGATGTCAATAATCGTTTCCACTCGACTTTCGAACGTGATTCACGCAGAATCGATTTTCCGCTGGTAACCGATTCTGTTTGTTTTCACTTGTATAACATCATGTAATCTAGACTGATTCGCTTACCTCATGGATGTAGTGTACCTACTCTGTGAGAGTTCAGATCTAATCTAATATTCTTGTCAACAAAACAATAAAGTACCATGCCATGCAATGTGCTAATTAATTAATACATCGTTTTGACTTGAATTATTTAAGAGTACCCTACGTAAACATATAACACTAGATGACGCCCGCAACTCCGTTGCGACAAAATTCGTTTATCGCACGGGAACCGTACATTTTTTCGGGATAGAAAGTATCCTATGTCCTTTCCTGGGACTCAAAGTATCTCCGTGCCAAATTTCAACTAAATCGGTTCAGCGGTTGGGGCTTGAAGAGGTAACAGACAGACAGACAGACACACTTTCGCATTTATAATATTAGTATAGATTTTTCAGAGTACTTACCCAACTACATAAAACATTTTGTTGTTACATATTAATATCTTTTTTAGAATTTCATCTAAATTGTTTACACTCTTTTTCTTCAAGAGTCTCGTTCAAAAATATTTTAATAGTCAGTTATATTCATAATTTCTAACGTTTACGTTCGTGAGTTATTTACGAACTTAACGACTATGAAACTAAATAATAGTGGAATTAATAACCATTTTGATAGCGTCGTCATGGCGTCAAAAACGACATAAAAAGTGAAATTATGGTTCCAACATTAAAATAACATCTTACCATATTAAAATGTAGTTTGGGGCAATTGCCTGAGCCACCCACTGAGTCTCAATTAATCCTATCAACTCATGTCTTAGTTTTAAAGGCAAGTTTTACGATGTTCGTTAAGAAAGATAAAAAAAAAAATAATAAGTAATAACTATTGGAGGTAATAAAAAGAGAAATTTCATTAGTGCTTAGAAACTCTTTAGAAACTCTTTTTACTAACAGTCTAATAATAATAGTCATTCTATTCTAAGTGTAAATATATCCAATAAAAAATCAAGCAATTAAACTTTAAAGTTATGATTTGTATTGTAAAGACCTACAACAAGCAGAAGTCGATTAGGCGCCACGTTAAAAAAATTGCATGGAAGTAGGTTTATACACTATCTGAAAAAAATAAGCTTATTCATCCTAGCTCCTTTATCTTCTGTCAATAAAATGTATTCTTAAATAGTTTATCCCATTCAAATATATACTTTTGATACAACCAACGTAAGGAAAAGGGCCGTTTATTAATCACGTATTTCTACCAACTCTGTAGATCCCCCGGTAAACGAATTATTAACGCACTCAAAGCACATTCTTTCGTATCACTCTATGTTAAAAAAATCGTCGATTTTCAAAATTTTTGTACCCTTGGAATCACGCGGCCGGGTGAATGCGACCAGTGCTAAATAGCGCGAAAAGTTAGGAAAATAAATTATATTCAAGTTCAGAATTCAGATATCTTAAATATAATATATCTGCACCTAGACTGTACCAGACTTATAATTTCAATCTGCGCCTGACATGTCGGTTATTTCCTTAATTGAGGGTACTCGAGTCTGGACCATTTGAAGACGTCTCGTGCCCGAGTGGTCGGTGATACCACTCTAGTCATACGGGAACATAATAACCCTCATCTATTTATATCTTTATGGGCTTAATAGTAATTACAGATATTCAAAACATGGTCATTGACTTATCCATTAAAAGATATTGTTGCTTAGAATTGCAATGTCGCAGCGGTAATACAACGCATTTTTAACGATTAATGATATTACGACATATAATGCGTTGCGGAGTTGATAAAACGATTCTATCCGTCGTAGAAGTGAAGAGTGAATAATGAAGCTCTGCATTATCACTACTTATCATACTTAAGTATTGTAGGACAGTCGTGCTACGATGCTACGTCATAACATCCACCTGAATTCGGGATGAAATTTGGCATGCAGGTGGATGTTATGACGTAGGCATCCGCTAAGAAAGGATTTTGATAAATTCCCACCCCAAGGGGTTCAAATAGGGGATGAAAGTTTTTATATAATAATACTTCTTAACGCGAACGAAACTGCGGGCAAAAGCTCGTTTGTAGTATATAACCCGTTATTCCTATCCGACGATATAATGCATCGCAACGCAATCGAGTAATGTGGCTGCGGTCTTTAGTGTCGTTGAAATATTTCGTAATAGTTCTGATTTAGGACAAGACAAAATCATTATAATATGGAGTTCGCACGCAAAAGTGACAATAATATGTTTTTTACTAAAATATCTGCCTTCCTGCTCATACATAATAACAAGCCTTCCTTTCAACCTTCCCCACCTAATACGATTAGTCCGTGCACTTGATCTAATATGCTTATGTCAATAGAGATACCTCTAATACCGCTTAAGGGAAGAATAGCTTTAATGCGATTAACTTGTTTTTCCTTATGTACTTCCAACCAATTTAGTTTGGAACATCTTTATATTATTCTTCTATTGAACTGCTCAAATGGTTCAGTTACTAAAGTCTTTTAAAAAAAAAAAGACGGGTTGCACTCCGGGAGTGCCGGCAGAAGTGAAAACTTGATTATTAACGTTGTGCATTTTTTAACCCATTTTTTATGACAATCGAATTTTAAAAAATCGTCAATCAAGTTGTTTTGATCAAGTTTCGATCAAGGTTTCGATCAAGTTTCGATCAAGTTTCGATCAAGTTTCGATCAAGTTTCGTTCAAGTTTCGATCAAGTTTCGATCAAGTTTCGATCAAGTTTCGATCAAGTTTCGATCAAGTTTCGATCAATTTTAGATCAAGTTTCGATCAAGTTTCGATCAAGTTTCAATCAAATTTCAAATCGATTTCGAGTTCGAGTTCGAGTTACACAAAACACTACTCTCCAACCGTTTTACGGTTTTTCCAAGGTTTTTCGATCAGCACAAAAATCTGACGCGAGTTTCACAGTTTTTACCCTAGATCCCACAAAAGTGCTCAACGCCGCTAAAGAAGTTTTCACTTCAAAAACGACATCAAATTTTTGTATTGCATCATACGTAGAGAATGGTTATAACGGTACAAAAAAAAAAACTATCGGTTTATACTGCCAAGCATTTGTCAGTCTTCTGGCAATACGTGGCTTTCAGCACCTTTTCACAGAATATGATTAAATAAATTTTCAGGTAAGTATAAAATATAATTCAGGCAATTGCAAATTTCGCCCGAAATCCCGCTTGCTTCTGACGTCCAATCTGCGGACCGAACAAAGCGATCAATTACCAACGTGGAATAATTCTGATATTAATTTTGTTTCAGGTAAGCTCGCTTTAGCATGGTGAAAAGTATTAATAGCTGGTAAGTTAGCTGATATAGGTTATATTTTTTTAGTAAAGTAATCCTAAACTGATTGAAAGCCTTGAAGTCCTTTAAATGGAAAGAAAGAAAAAAAAAAAACAAATTGAAACTTGTAAGCTTCTTGGAATGACAAATAATCTACTATAAGTCAAAATGCATCGGTTATACCGTAGTTATACCTCAGTCCCTAGCCCGCTTAAAAGAAGAAACAAGGTTACGCTACGAAATATAAATATTTTTCAAAAAAGTAAAGAACTATAACTAGATGAATTCAGTATTAAATCGCGATAATAAAATAAATCAACCATTTCATAGCAATATACTATATACACTTATTTTTGCACTTATTTCACTTTATCATATTATATTTCTTACTAGCTCCGGCAACGTTGTTTTGCCCATATTATTTTATTGAATTGACTAAAATATAAGTATGGTATCCATAGTCGTCCGACCTGGCTCTCTTAGGCATTTTCAAATATTTAAGAAAATAATTGAATGCGCCAATACGACAGTTGAATGAAAGAAGATGACGAAAATTGAAGATGAAAGTGCACAGTTTGGAGTGTGGACACTGGACATAGCTATATAGATCTAAACTCCCCTCTCGGCTCTCGCACGCGCACCCCCGCCTTGATGATGCCCACTTCGCAACCGCGGGCCGTGCAGTGGAAATCGTAATGTTTTAATTTCGCCATAACTTTCTTCTTGGCGTGGTACTTGATTCTAAGGTTAGCTTTATCCCACATATAGAGGAAACAGTTAGCTCTGCTTTGAAGTCTCTTGGCTTTGTGATCAGAAACTCCAGAGATTTCCATAAAGCCTCTACGGTTATTACTCTATATAATAACTATGTAAGGAGTAAGCTCGAGTACTGTTCCACTGTGTGGAGTCCATGTTACAGAGTCCACATTGACAGAATCGAAAGTGTCCAACGAAAAATTACCCGCCACCTATCCTATAGATTTACGTGGTTGTTCGTATGAAAAGAAATTACAACATTTCGGTATGGTCACATTAGAGTCTCGAAGGAACATTTTAGATATGACATTCCTGCACCAACTTATCAACAATAAAATAGATTGCATGCATCTACTGTCATTGATTAATTTTTTCCTCCCTGTGAGATCTTCTAGGAAACAAGTGCCCCTATTTCGACCTGATAAATTTAAAACCAACCTTGGCAAAAATAGCCCAATTACTAGGTTGACCTGTAAATATAATGAGCTGTCATCGAGAATTTCGGATCTAGATGTTAACCATGATTGTATTCGTAATTTTAAAGAAAAGATCCTAAATTATTATAAATCAACTGGTGCGACATGAGGCATTACTTATTATTACGAAATAATTGATATAATATTATATTATAGTTTTTATTTTAATCAAATTTTAATCATTCAATGACCAAATATTATCTAAATAAACTGTACTTATTGACAAAATAATTTATTTTGATAAGGATTAATAGCATGAGTAAAATAAACGCGTTTAAATGTACTCCGAAAAAATTCAAGATATTTTAAATAAAAAAATGGTTGGTGTGCCTCACTCGACATAGATAGGTATAGTGTGTCGCGGACTTTTTTGTAGATATTTATAAGATCTACAACTAATTGGAACATTTTATGGTTCTATCTTTTATAGTTTAGGCAGCGTACGCAAAATAAGTAACTTTTAAGGATTTTTTTCCGAAAAACTCAAATATCTTATGAAAACCAATTTTTTCCAGAATAAAATGTAGCCTATGTTACTCGTAGATAATGTAGCTTTCGAATGGTGAAAGAATTTTTAAAACCGGTCCAGTAGTTTTTGAGTCTATTCATTACAATTATATAAACAAAGTTTACCTCTTTATAATATTATATTAGTATAGACAATTTTAATTTCAAGTTTCCACCAGTAACATTCAATATCAAGAATTTAAGTCAAACGGTGCCAACTCGGAAGGTCTTCCAAATCCTAAACTTACAACTTCCTTTTTCTCCCATTTTCAACAATATGCCTTACACTCCAACAATACAACAAAATATATAGCCGTAATAAACTCACCGGGTATGGAGGAAAGTCCCTATTTCCTAACAGCTTTACTCCGTGGACGAATTTAATGACCCGTGTCTGGGGTAGCCCTTAAGCCCTAAATTTCCTTGGACTCGGGGGACCGCAAAATTAGTTGATTCTCACTTCTTTGATCCAAATCGTTGGATTATCGCATAATTCACGAATTAGCTATGAATAAGTTCATGTGAGTTTTGGTTGACTTTTAGAATTAACGCCTGAAAATAATATTACTGCATATTGATTGCAAATTATCATGTTGTGTTTGTAAATATAAATATATTTAAAATATGTTATTTATTATTTATTAATAAGATACCGATATTATTATTTAAACAGTATCCTCAGATAAATATTAAATTTGAAGTACCTAATTATGTTCTTCTTCCTGTTTGTCTGTACTATCTTCACTTCATGTACGGAATGTACGAAATGGACATGTCACCGTAAGATTGTAAATATCGTTAGATTATAATCTATCTCGCGAGATTGTAAAAAGTCGAAAGATTGTGAACCGCAACGTACTGCTTACAATTTAACGTATTATTATTCGGTAGATTGTAATCTATCGAAGTGAAACCGTTAAATTACAATCTTAAAATTGTTAAATTGTCAACTGTCCGGAGGCTGTCCCTGATTGGTCGGCCTTACAGTATAGTAGACCGTTCTGTGACCATAGAGTTAGGAATGAAACACAGGTGTCAGTCAAATGAAATTAATGCACTTCAAAAATTGTGACATCAATATCCGTCATTGTAAATGTTATCAAATGTGATCACATAGGTTCACGAGCATAATATATATTAAAACACGGAAAATGTATGTAATTTAGACTATGTGCGGTGACTAACACTAACTTATATTTATTATTCAAACTACACTTCTTTGGTTAATAACAGATTCATTTTACTTCCGCAACAATTTTATATGACTAATTCTAAAGCTGTGAGTTATTTTCAACACGAAATCAATTAACAATCACCCAAAGCCCGTTTGTTTACATTTATCAACAAACGAATAATGCGACACGGGGTATATTAAATACCGTTCAACCAATCAGCGCCCGAGGTGCGTTCCGTTTCACAATTTGACGGTTTCACTTCGATATATTACAATCTACCGAATAATAATACGTTAAATTGTAAGCAGTACGTTGCGGTTCACAATCTTTCGACCGTTTACAATCTCGCGAGATAGATTATAATCTAACGGTATTTACAATCTTACGGTGACAGACATATTGTGTACGGAAACTGAAAAATGTACGGCACGCGATACAAGATCAAAAAACGGCTCAAAAATTTGCGGGAAGCAAGTATAAAAATATTTTAAAATGTACATTTACATTATAATGTGCAACATTCAGACTTCCAAATTACTTTTAAACTTTGTCCGCCTAACTTGTCCATCTTTTTCCACGAACTTTTTATACCCATTAGGGCGGCCATCTTTTTTCTTTAATATTACCATTAATATTAATAGCCGTGACCACTGTCCAGTATATTCCCGAGATGAGGCATGTGCGGAATTTTTATCACAGGCGCCTAGCTGTCCCGCCATGAATTATGGAAGAACATTAAACGCATTATTGTCTTCTGGATTGAGGTCAACGACCTGATTAGGGCTGATCTCTGTTTTGACATTGTTATCTTGCTATAAATAAACTAGCTTTTTTTCTTCTTCGCTACGTAAAAAAGGGTAGGTTATAAATATGGCATAAAAATGTTGACACCTAATAATTTTACTCCCGAAGGAATTTTGAAGGGTTCTTACTTATTGGGTGATTACAAATTAAATAAATTTTAAAGGAAAAACGTCTTTAAAAATTAAATCTTTTACATTATTACAGATACTGGCAATAAAATGTATGTATGTATCATAAAATGTCTGGCTTTATAACAGCAGATGTCAATTAGTAAAATATTGTATCGCAACAAAGAAAAAGAAATGCCATTTTCCGGTTCATATTTCCGTATCATATTCCGACGATATTTATTACTGTTGGCGGATCTTACAGCAATAAAACTTTTACATTTAATAATACGCTGCATTGAATATTTATTTTCCCTAGAAAGCACTTTAAATTGTTGCAATAAAAACAATTCCTAACGTTCTTTACGTAAGTTAAATTATGCTCATTAAAGTGAAGCCACATTGCACCGTTGCGTGTCGTTGCGACGTCGCAGCGGCACCGGCCCGCCGTTTTACGTAAAATATTATTAGTCTTACTTGTTATAATAAAGCCACACTGCTCATCATTAAACACAATATAAGTAATTCGTCGCAACGCAGCTATGTGGCATATAATTCGTTATTCCATTCCGACTTCTGATGGCACAAGTATTAAGTATTTTTAATTGTAAGTTTTAAGTTGTAACAAACAAAAAAATCCAGAAATGACTAGTGCCACCAAATCTTGTATTTATATTTTCAGTTCCTTAAAACAAGACAAAGAAAAACCCCAAAAAAGCCTGTTGAAAATTTATAGCTCACTTTATATGCATCTACAAGACTTCAGAATCTACTTCAAACGCGAGGGTTGTTTCAACGCAATTTATGTTTGAAAGCCGCACGCCCGGTCTTTCACACCCTAATCCAATTCAAGTGACCAAGTCATTAATACTCAACAATATTTCACCCTAAAACGCATTCGAATCGCAACTATTTATTTCTGAGCTAACAAAGGTACAAAGGCTGCCCCCTGGGATACCTTTACTTTTGAGACCATCTTCGTCCGTATTGCGATGATATAAGAACGATATTCTAGAAACACCGTGGTAAAAAGACGCAGAATGGACTGCTACTTTCATAAATCATTACCTACGCTTGTGACGGCCTGTAATGGCCGTAACAGGCTCTGGATACTTGAGATAGGTTTTTGTTCTGCCCTAATGGATGTTTCATTGGCTCAACCGAAGCGCTTTGAAGATGGATTATGTGCAAACATTGGTTTATGATATTTTCCTTTTGTAGCTTTTTTGTTTGTCGTGAAAGCCATTCGTTGTATACCTTCTATTTGTATAATACAGTGTCCAATTCTATTATATCTTGATTTTCAACGTGATTTGTGCAAGTTTCACCAGTCAAACAGATCCGGTGAGAAACTTAAGGGTCTTCATGGAATAAAACGTATAATGTTACTATTATGTCCCATTATTACATAAAAATTAAAATAACATTTTAATTACCTCTCCACTCTTTTTAACTACCAACCAAGTTCAAGAAAGTCAGCCTTTTTAGCAAACAGGAACTTAAAGCGGGGTTTAATATTTAATTTGCCGAATTAATTAAAAGCTCATAAAAGCCCACATATCCCTCAACAGAGCGAATTAGTTGTCAGTTGTCGCAGATGCAGTTAAAGTTGGATATAACTTGGAATTTGCGAGATCCTCGAAGTCTGGTACATGTAACTCTGCAACTAATTCCAGAGAAATTTGCAGTCTAAGTGAATTTACATCTTCATAATCATATTTGAACACGAATTGATTCCGTTTGTGCTTTAAGTGAATGTGGTAAGTTCGATTTATGTCGACGCACACGGGCCACACGCGACAGCCACAAACGGCTAATGATTGGCCGTATAAATCGATGTAGCGTGTGGCGGCCACCAGCGTCAAAAATGTATGAAAACTACAGGAAATATGCCGGTAGCGGCGTTTTGTGGTTGTGGCCGGTGGCCCGTGTGCGGGAGCCCTTGCAAGTAAAATCCATACTTATACTATTAATGCGAAAGTGTGTCTGTCTGTTACTTGAGTTAAGAGTTTTTATACCTACTTTGAGTTTTGGGAAAGGACATAGGACACTACGCCAAAAAAATTGCGATTTCCGCGACACAAACGAAAACGGAGTTGCGGGCGTCATTTGGTGAATTATGTTTTTTACTAGATGTTCGACGCGGCTTTATATTTAGGAATTTCACGGTAACCGTACATTTTTCCGCAAAAATAGCCTATGTCCCTTCACGTGGTTTATTCTTCATGTGTGCCAAATAACATAAAAATTGCTCCAGTAGTTTTCTTGAGATAATAAGCAATTTCAAATAATTTCCCGCGTTTTTTCCACATCTTCCTCTATTTCTTTGATCCTATTAGTCTTAGCGTGATAAAATATAGCCTATAACCTTCCTCGATAAATGGGCTATCTAACACTGAAAGAATTTTTCAAATCGGACCAGTAGTTCCTGAGATAAGCGCGTTCAAACAAACAAACAAACTCTTCCGCTTTATAATATTAGTATAGATAAGTATAGATTAGTTTACGATGCGTTGTGTTGTCGCACCTAATTGGTTTTCAATATATATAGTATGGTTTTCTCTACACATTTTCTCGCTATTTAAACATTTAATAATTAAACTCAGCTAATTATTTCGGTACCCTAACCGTGAAACTAGTAAAAAAATGACAAAGAGCAGACGTATCAGCGGCAATATTGAAGTAGGGTTAGTTTCCTGAGCACAAGAGCCCTCGACAGATAACTGCTTCCAAAATAAACATGGATCACTCACCGTTTTGGCTGGAGTGGCCTCACGTGCATTTGTGCATTCAAGAGCTTTTTTAAATGGAATACTTGGATAATCAAGTAAAAATTTTCGTAAAAATTGTAATGTTGAAATAAAAATAAAAATTTGACAACGATGTTTAATCCTTCGATCGCGGATTTTTGGAAATCTATTGTTTACGCGGTCGAATTCGATCGCTTGGGAGTTGATAGGATAACAATCATTTTATCATTTTAAAGTTTATCTGCTAAAAACTATTGCCTATTCAATATTCACGCTAAAGCAGTGGTTTTTAATCTTTTGGTCATGAGGGGCCATTTTACCTAATGTTTGTCTAGCCGGGGACCACCCGGTTGGTTTACCTAAAGTCTAAACTAAGGGTTTTTGATAAAGAAAACAAGGACAACTTTATAATTAGCACTCATTTGTTTATTTGGCAGAAATCCAAAAGTTAAGATTTTAATTAAATGTGATTTTTATGACTGCAGTCCATACTTTTTACTAACTTCTGAATTCTCACATATTATTAGGATGGCTTCGCGGACCACTTGGAATGCCTCCAGGGACCACCAGTGGTCCTCGGATCACCGGTTAAGTACTACTGCGTCAAAGCAACGAATTCCATTTTTTAGGGTGGGGTAAAAACGGGACCCTTATTACTAATACTTCGATGTCTGTCCGTCTGTCTGTCTCCAGGCTGTAACTCAAGAACGGTAATAGCTAGAGAGTTGAAATTTTCACAGATTATGTATTTCTGTTGCACCGCTATAACAACAAACACTAAAAATAAAATAAATTAAGTATTTAAGGGGGTTCAGGTGGGCACCTGAAATGTTCGCAAAATACTCAGCTGTTTTTAAACTTCAATAATCTTATATATAAAAATGGATTTTCAAATGTGTTAGTCGGGCTAAAACTCGAAAACGGCTGAACGGATTGGGCTGATTTTAGTTTTAAAATATTCATAGAAGTCCAGGGTAGGTTTTAAAGTGACATGAAGTTCACCATGACAGCTAGTTAAGGCGACGCCTTGATAATTTGGCTGTGGCGATGCCGATTTTTCTCAGCAATGACTAAAGCTATGAAACTAAAGTTCATTGTCAGTATTCATCATATCTTTGCCTTTGAATTGCCCATAGCATAACACGATTGGACAACTTTTATAACACAGAATTATCAATCGAAAAGACCTCTGTAAAAAAAGGGATTCCTATTTTTCCAACAGAGGAGAGTGATTTAAGGTTCCAAAATTTGTACATAAATTGGTTGAAGCATACACTTTAATATGTGCATAGCTTATATGAAATGTATTTATGGTTTTTAAATTACGCGACAAAAACCATTTTGTCGCTTACGCCCTTTCCATTTTTTGCTGTTCCATTGCTTGTTTTCTATGAGAGGCCGGCCCGGTCTCTCATAGAAAACAAGCAATCTAAAACATATCCAACACGGTTTCTTACTTTAACGCGGCGTCACCTTAATAATAAAATTTAAATAAAATAAATAATTTGGACTTTAGGACTTTTTGGAGAACACAATATTTCTTAAATAAATTTTTTGCTCTATAATGGTACGGAACTCATCGTTGTCGTCTAACTCACACTTGGCCAATTTTTTATAAAAATTTGGTGTTAACATCCTTAGAATATTATTCTCACACACATGATGATTTTGATTACTGAAACAACCTCCAGATATTTTGCGCCTAAAATGTGATGCGAAGAACACTATAAATAGCACACCAAGAAATATACATTAGCAATAAACAGTAGCAAAACTTCAAATTAATGTTTTTTACGCTATTCCTATCTCAACCCAATTAAAAGTTGAAAATTTCTTCGCCAGTAAAATCTAGTTTAAAACAATGTATGCGGGGCGTAACAGAAAATCTGTAAGCATCTTGCTCGTAATTTCAAAACTTTTTGGTATAACGTTGCACATTTCAGGATTTAGACATAATGAGTTTCTGTTATGTCACAGTATAAGTAATGCAGTAGACCATCTTTATTAAAATCCCTATGAATAGGTCATTGTGTGATTTCAGAGAACTTTATGTAGCAATATGTCGTACATTACGTGACATGCGCGTAAAACTTTATCTTTTTGTTGAGTGGGTTTAATTTTAAGAACGCGTTTGAGTTACTTTACTGTATGATATTAGCTAATGTGGTTTTGTTCTGTAGAATTCAGTATCTATTGTCATTTAAATTGCAGCAACGGTTGCTAAAATTTGAATAAAATTAGCAACGTGTGATTGTGTGTTGAAACATATCACTGTACAATGTACGAAAATGTTTGTTACTTTAAAATGTATTTAGGCAACCTAGAAATATGAAGCAATAATTATTTCTCAGGTAAAACCAGAAATTGCGGATACCGCACATCCTGCGGAGTTAAGAACTATTCTCCTGTAGAACAAAACTAATTGATAATACTTTAGGGTATGTATCATATTGTATGTGTTCCCTGTAGAGAGTTCACTGAGAAAGTAGCAGCACTGAAAGACCAAATTTTTTTTTGTGATTTATATGGGCATTGGACAAGCGCCCCAGCGTCACTAGCTGAATGTTATCCCATACAAAAGTGAAAAAAAAAGATGATCTCTCAGTGCTGCTACTTTTACAGTGAACTCTATACACGGGACTTATACACACCGTAAAGTAGTATCACTTAGTTTTGTTATACCCTGTATAATATAATATAGAAGTGCTATTATCATTGCCTGGGACTTAACATAATTTCCGTTACTAATTTCATCCTAATCGGTATAAAATGTGTGATGTGTCCAGGGTTTGTAAGGGAAAATGTACCAAATTTTATTGAAATCGCTCCAGCCGTTTACACGTGAAGAAGTAACAAACATACCAACTTTCGCCTTATAATATTAGTTTAATAAAAAATTAAACATTTCGTTACATTAAACTTGTGTATATCTAACTAAACATATTTTCCTAATTAACGTAGCACGCGAACCTTCCAACCTTTGTCCTGATTTTGTAATGGAGTTTCGTTTAATGATGTCGAATTTGCGCGATCATTATAAACAATTTAGGTTGCGTATCAGCTTACACATTTACTTCCAAGTTAATTAGAATTTTGTATACATGATCTAATTAAAAGATTTACATCGGTCGGATTTTTTCTTAATTGCCATTAAAGTTATGGTTTGGGTGTAGATCGCTTGATAAAGTTATTTATTGTTATTAGTTTCTAAGTTAATTAGCAGTCATTTTTATTTTGTAACTTTTTTCTTTTTCGTCAATTAAAGCTTTAAACTCATCAATCTCCAAGCGGCACCCGGCTGCCACAAACCAATTGAAAAACTATTATGTCTGCGATTCCCACGATCGAGGTAATAAATCAAAGACATAAACTAAAGCATACACAAATACATAAATAAAACGCGAAGTTTTTCCGCGTTATACTTTACTTTCATTTCCTTTTTAATTCAGAAATAAATTCAGCGGTTTAATCATAGTAACAGACAGATAGTACAGAGTTCTTTACGTATTTATAATTACAGGTTGATCTATGTTCCGTGGAGGTTGAATGAATACAAAAGTTTCAACCCCCAAACAAAAAGTACTAAATTCCGTAAAATCCGTTCAATCGAACCAAAGCAAAACTAAAACCAGGAAAATAAATTAACTCTGCATCGGAAACTTCAGTTTCAAAGTAAACATATAAAGAAGTTGTGAAAATATCGGTTCAGTATCGGAACTATTTTGGCAGCATTTTACAATTTACTGAACCAAGTTGGAGTCTTGTTACTATTGTTT
The DNA here is from genome assembly GCA_905333045.1 of Lysandra bellargus. Taxonomy (NCBI): domain Eukaryota; kingdom Metazoa; phylum Arthropoda; class Insecta; order Lepidoptera; family Lycaenidae; genus Lysandra; species Lysandra bellargus. The sequence goes on from HG995354.1 coordinate 6,744,023, forward strand.
CGGCTGACCTTTTACCAAACTTGAAGTTTGCTGAAGTTAAACAATAGAAATATACAGACATATCGCGACGTACACATAAGATTGAAAGTTGAGTTTTGTTAATAAGTGTATGTTGCTTTTTTATTATGTATTTAGTTTAAACTATAAATCGTATATTAAGCTGTTTAAGGTTACTACTACTTTTGACTGAGGAACATCCTTAAAATATGCTGTGTATGGAATAAAATATTTTGTGGTGGAACAACTAGTGCAGAATCTTTACTCGCGTCACAGAATACATTTATTAGTACACTCGCGCTTTAAAAGAAGACCGGCATGACTAGTGAAACGACTATGTGAGTGGATTTCAGCCTCTGAGCCCTGAGCATACTTTAGGGCTCCCACGAAAATCCAAAAGGGAAGATTATTACATAATTATTTTCAATTAATTAATAAAATTTTCAAGGCATATTCTATTATAAGTATAATGATTTATTAATAAAATTATCTACCTTTAGAAATAGCACAGAAGAAAACTCTGCTAATAGCTTAATTCCTGTGGACAATTGCCACAAGTTTCTGTACAAAGGAAGTCTAATTGAAGATATAGATCTATTATTGGCACATAATTGGCCAGCGTAGTGTAAATGTTTTATGTATTCCCACTGATAGAGGGAATGAAGACACTTGTCAGTTTTAAACGGAAATTACAGGTTTGAAGACACTTCAAATTAAGGTGTAATCACACAGTCTGTAAAATATTCTTGCGAATCCGCATATATTACGATCAGTTAATTTGTGTTTGCTTTTATACACTGTTTGAAAGGTTTATATACAAGTTCATATTAACAAAATATATTCGTTAAGACTTTGATTATAAAGTAACATGTTAATATTATGATTTTTTTTATAATCAAGAGTTAGTGTAAGCCGACTGTCATGCCTTCTGTCACCAGAGTCATTCTTTATTTTACAAAAAAAAAATGTTGTAAAGAAATTTCAATATTTAGAATCATAATCATAAAAATAATCTTAATTTCGAAAAATGTACGGTAATATAGGGTAATGTGCGGAATTTTGGCGCAACGTAGCGTTTCTTCGTCACCTAGTTTAGTTACATTTACAGCTGTGTGTAACAAAAATAAGTGATAATACTTTAGGGTGTGTACGTGTTCCTTGTAGAGAGTTCACTGTGAAAGTAGCAGCGCTGAAAGATGATTTTTTTTCACTTTTCTATGGGGCAACTCGTGACGCTCGGGCCCTTGCACAAAAGTGAAAAAAAAATTTGGTCTTTCAGCGCCGCTACTTTCACAGTGAACTCTCTACAAGTAACACGTACACACCCTATTGTATTATCACTTATTTATGTTACTCTGTATACTGCCGAAATCACAACTCTGTTTAACTTCGGCATATTTCAATAAAATCCATACTTCCATACTAATATTATAAATGCGAAAGTGTGTCTGTCTGTCTGTCTGTCACCTCTTCACGCTCAAACCGCTGAACCGATTTTGCTGAAATTTGGCATGGAGATACTTTGAGTCCCGGGAAAGGACATAGGATACTTTTTGTCCCGGAAAAATGTACGGTTCCCGCACGATAAACGTGTTTTGGCGCAACGGAGTTGCGGGCATCATCTAGTTATGAAATAAATGTGTATAGCTTGTCAAAAAAGAGTAGACGCCGAACACAAATTTTACACTACTTACATAAAATATTCAAAAACTTTGTTAAACCAGGCCATTTAGCCGAAACTTTTTCGTTTTCGCTTCGTTATAGAATCGCCGATCAAAATGTATGGAATTGACATAAGACGAGCCGAACGTCAACGTCATATTAACGAACGCTTATGTCAATTCCATACATTTTAATTGGCGATTCTATAACGAAGCGAAAACGAGAACATTTTGGCGCACCGTCCAGGTATAAAATGTTCCAGAATAATAATATTTGATGTGTACAAACGTTGTGAGTGTAAATACGAGGCGAAAATACTACCGTTCGATACTGATTACATTATATTTTGTACATTGCGAGTTGTGACACAACCCTCAGACCATCTAGTCGCGTCAAGCCGTCGCCTGCTGGTTAAGTCGTTAGAGGCATATTACACGTGACACGTTCCTTCATAACGTATATTACATTTTTATCCCGCAAGAAAGGAGGTCATAAGTTTATGGAATATTAAACTAACTCTTAAAGCTGCAAGCCAATGTTAATGATTAAAAACTTCAAGTCTCCAATTTGCGATAATATTATATTTTATCAAACTTGAAGCGTTTTAGTCATTTGTTTTTGGGAGTTCCGTTTGTTTTATTTCGATTATATTCTAAAAGTAGAATACTTTTAACGTCATGTAGGTATTTAGATTTTTTAAATTTTTATTAAAATTTTATTTTTATTTCAATGTTAATAATTCGATTAATACTCAAGTCTCAAGGTTAAATTAAATTCACCAAAATATTTAATGGATGGTTGAAACTTGAAACATCTGGTACTTTACATCCCCTAGGTAAGTAAAAAACCTACAAGTTGAATTATTTATACAGGCAGCTTGTGTGGTCATGTTGGTCAAGTATGCTGTACTATGCATGTTACTTTGAGGGTTCCGTTTATATTTTTAAAAACTATTTATTTAGTAAGAAATCATATTTTGGTTTAATCCTGCTAAAAAGAGGCTAACATAGCGATTATTATTCTTTTCGTGGCATTGGAATATTTTTTAGAAATATTTAATTATGAAAATCGATAAAAATTAGATATTAGCAGAATGGCAATTGATAACAAATTATGTTATTGCTAAATGATTTAATATTATTTCATAAAAATAGACTAAAAAACTTTATTATAAAATTATAGTTCTTTATACTTACTTAGATATTTTAATAATTATTATAAAAACATATAAATATACACGAATAAAGCACAACTTTATAAGGATTATTTTTGGTCACGGATCCCTAAAACTGTATAACTATCTATCAATTTGTTGGCAGATATGGTGCCATATGGCGAGCAGTTTTTGCAAAAGCTACCTGATACAAGTGGTTCGAAAATTACTGTCAAACCGTTACAAAATTCGTTAAAACCTACCCGTTAAATATAACGTGTGAACAAAATTGCTATTTGGTTTTGAAAAAATATAATTTTCTTTTAGTTTGCTACAAATATTACTAATATCATAAATGTGTTCATATTTATTGTCACATATTGATTTAGAGCTTTTCGTTAAAGCCACTTAATCGACTTTGATAAAATTCTGTTTGGAAATACTTTGAATGCCCGTAATAAACATTTTTGGAAAAGAGTACAGTATCCTATGCGATAAACGAATTTCGATGCAACAAAGTTGCAGGCAATATCCAGCAATTTATGAAATGATTTCGAATTTCAGTCGAAAATTTTTCGAGCGTGTACAGAATTACAGTCCATTTTGTATTCAACTTGCACCAAAGTGTAGTTTTTTTTTATCGCGAAGGTGCGTACAGTGCCATAAACGAATTTTGCTAACAGAGTTGCGGGCGATGTCTAGTAAACTATGAAATGGCTTTGAATTTCAGAATTATAGACCCCTTTTGTATTCAAGTTGCACCAAAGTGTCAACAAACGTACGGTCTCACTTAACGTATCAATTCCTAAATAAATTGTTAGATCATTCAACCCTTACAGCTGGCGCCGACAGCAGAAAAATTACTGCAGCTTTTGTATTTATGACCATAAAGTTTGAGTGATATCCGTATATTTCGAAAAGTTCGATGCCAATCGTTTTACACAAGTTTTATTTTTACAATAAATGTAAAACGGTTGAATATTATGTATATGGTATATCTGAGCTTTCATTACAACGAAGGAAATTACAATTTGTGAGGTAAATTAACTCATATTTAGTAAAAAAGCTAAAATACTTTTTTTTCTTTACTAAAGCTAAATACCATCACGTCCTTTTTCAGTATGACTTTATTTCTTTGAGAACCAAGAGTCAAATCTAACAGACGTATACATATTTTATGATTACTAAAGTTTAACTTACTTAGAAAATTTTGACAATAAACTCCTTAAATTTTCTATCAAACTCATTAATATTATTAAATAGAAGTGCGTCAGTATTCTTTTTTCAAATTAATCGCATTTTTTGCTAGCTGTACCTCCATACGTGTATTGTAATAAGCGCCATGAAACGCTCGTTAGGACGCCTGCATCAATAATAATAAATAACCGCCCCGGCCGATTGCACCATTTTACTAACAGCCTGAAACTAACATTTCAACGTAAATCATACCATTCTCCACTGAAATACACAATAAATAGAAAAGTTTGGTGTATTAGACTTGATTTAAAAGCGACCGAGCAGCTTGTCTCAGTTTTATTTTGACTAAATTTTATCCAAAAAAAATATTATTTTCCTTTTACCTATTATTTTTTTTTGCTTTTGCTTATTAGAAGTTTTTAGACAACTTGTAAATAACAATATTAGCAACTACGTTGGCAATCAAAAATAATCGCAAAGGAGTTATAGTGCTTTTTGCATTACAACTCCTTTGCGATTATATTTGATTGCCAACATTATGTTTTGTTATTTTAATGTTACTGTAATATTACAACTTGTATTGTGTAGCGTTATTTTACTTGCTGCAATAGTTTTACACGTAAAATCTCGCACCAGCGTTCCTTTGTGACCTGCTACAAACACTAATGGCGATGAAAGCTACACTTAACAATTTGTATACGTGCGCTCCTGAATATTACCTTTGAATGAACGCTATTAAAATTTATGTGTAAGTAGCCTTTTTAGTCATTACGGCAAATTGAAATCTAAAAACTCGTCTCACTAGGACGTGATTTTGTGGCACGACTTGTCTATAGATACTACGAAAAACAAGTTTATCCAATTCTTTAAAACAAGACGCTTAAGGGCCGGTTTACACGTATTAAGTAGATAAGTAGTAACTAAATTCTATTTGTCATCTAGTTTAGGACTTACTAAATTTTAACTTGCTACATTGCTACTAAATTTTGTGTTTACATGCAATTAACAACTTAAAATTAAGTTAAAATTTAGTTAACTACTTATCTACTTAATACGTGTAAACCAGCCATTAGAGCCTGTTTCTGAGGTTTTGACTGAAGTTTATCTGTTCACCACAGCTTTTAATTGGCTATCGTCAAAAGATTAACCAATCAACGAGGCTTCAACAGCTTAAATTCTTTCTAAATAAATAAACTTCTGTCAAAAAACGTTACGGGCATACCCTAGACGAGCAATTTTATTGCGCAATATCACGTTACATTGCGTAATGCTATTGACAGTCTAGGGTTGATATTGAACATCGCGCGCCTTCAATCTAATTGTCAAAATACTGTACAATAAAATTGAAGCGTGATATTGACAATACAACAATTGATCGTGTAGGGGCCGGCTAAGTGAGTTTTCAATCATTTTCTTAACCATCTCGCTAATCGCAAATTGTTTAAATACGGAAGTTACAATTACCTACAAGTAACCAACCAGCTCCTTACTTAATAATAGTACTTGCAAACCGCAACTCCTAACCACTTGTAATCTTGAAATGGATCCGAGGAAGCAAAGAGATCTGTAAGAGCAAGGCCTTTACATACAAGTTACTAGTACCAAACTTCAAAGGTAACTTAGAAAAGTTGAAATTTCGGAAAGTATATGGATTTTTTACGGAAATAACGATACGCTTTGGGCTCGTACATAAATAATACGTGAGTCGTTTAGAAGATTTTTTGAATTTATAGACTTTTATAGTTTAGGAACGAGCTTACGAAAATTGTGCTGCGCTTTTTTAATTTTGACATAGCCTAAATTTAGTAAAACAAATTCTGCAAAAGTTTATGCCCCGTTCACAACAACGGGCTGGATACAAACACGACTTGAACAAAACCTAATAAAAATCGAAATAATACAGGCACGTTTAGTGCATCGTAAATGTGAACGGTCAGGTCAGTTCTCGGAAACTCTCAATCCATGGGTACTAAGTCAAATCGTATTCGCTAAATTCGTTCCGTAAACATGACGTTTTGGCGCTTGAGATGGACTTTTTACTTCGTTGTGAGAAATCGTCAAATACAATCATTTGACTACGTACCCAGCCAAAGCTCTGATTCACAAATCACAATGCATAGTTTGACTCACATTCAACAAATACGCGACAGCCAATAAAAGCTTTCAGCAACAAGCGTTGACCAATAACTTTCCGAATCATAAGTTTCCGAATCTCAGTCGAACTATGCATTGTGAATCAAACTCCTGGCCATCCAGCTAAAGTAATCACTAAGGGCCTGTCCACATGTCAACATGGAACGGTGCGGTAGCGTGGCACGGTATGTTGTCGTGATGTGAAAATTTACGTCAACGTACCGTGCCACGTTACCGCTCCGTTCCACCTTGACGACGTCGTGACGTGGAGATGTGAACAGGCTGTTAGTAGTAGTATTTGCGCTTTTGATTAGGTTAGCATCAAAATATTAACAAATCAAACACGCTTTTGAGTATATAGGCTGCTGTCAAAATGCTCAGAAACCTGACATAAAGTGCAAAGTGCTTGCGATGCGAAGCGATGCGCGATGTTGACCGATAACTTTTTAACCCCCGACAAAAAAAGAGGGGTGTTATAAGTTTGACGTGTCTGTCTGTCTGTTTGTCTGTGTTTGTATCTGTCTGTGGCATCGTAGCATCCAAACATTGTCAAGGTGTGTCGGGGGACCGCTGTTTGGGCTCTACCATCAAAAGACACATTCAAATCTTCGGTGCGAACGAAACAAGTAACGAACATTTGGCTATTCGGTTACCACGAAATTACATCGGAGCTAGCTTATATTTATCGAAGTCACATGTCAATCTTCGGGAACGAACGATTAGTGAGGAAAAAGAGCGCTTGATTTACATTCGTTCTTGTTGGAAATACATTGTTATATTTTAGAAGATTTGGCATTTTATCAAACGTTAAATATTAAGAATAACATTCTAAATAGATTGTAAAGGGCTTTAAAGTAATAAATCATTTAAATCTTTTATTATTTCGATAAATATAATTAAATTAGGCTGTATATACCTATGTCTGTGCCTATGACTGCAAAAAAAAATCAATTTGACATGTAAAGAATGGCGGTTGTAGGCAGTTTACTTGGCGGTCCCCCGACACACCGTGACAACAATAATTATTATGGACTAAAATATTACTTTACACAAGTTAGGAATTATTTGAGCTTAAAGGCAGTAAATATAATTTCATTACTTTTTAAAGTTGTTTGGCGGGTTTTTTTTTAATTTCTTAATTTAATTTTATCAATTCATAAGTTTTGGAACGAAGTCCCTTATCTCGCGTTCGGCGTAAATCTTGAAGGCTAGACAGAACGACATTTGACCTTGATTTGACCTCGACACTTTTTTATTAGTACCTGCATGGTTGGGACAGAGGGCGTTGATAGTAAGTATAATTCCTAAGCGTCAACTAGATGGCCTTTTTTTCAAAATAAACAGCGACGCGTTGTGAGTATTCCTGGGCGTCAATAGATGGCGTTTTTTTTAAATAATACTTACATGTTTTTTGAACATAAGAAATAACTTCGTTCTATTCGGGTGTCCTTTGATACCTCTCAAGTTTTTTAAAATCATTCGAACGATGCATTGTGAATGAGCCCTGACTGGGTGCAGCTTAGTCAAGTTGCATTTGAAAATTCCTTACAGTGCAGGGATTGTGAATAACCCCAATAATACGATCGAGCACGACTGAATGGGAGTAAAGTAATACTTCAACAGCACAAGCTATTATTAAACAAATGCCAAACAATGCTGTTTTGGCTGCGAGAACAAAGATTTTTATTATGCTTCAGTTTCGCCTTGGAAGCACGTCTTTATTACGAGTACTTTGCATTTATAAGCTCTTTATAACTCTCAGATTTTAAAATTTTCAAAGTGAGTTGTCCCGAATGTTTGCCCAGCTCCCGCATGAAAATTAAAATTACATTTTTTCCACGATTATCTGTACGATAAAGTTTATTACTGCAACTTTAATATTGTTTTAATCTTTGTGGCTTAGTTCATCCTAGACTATACATCCTATCCGGACCGCGGTCCGCCATTTGGTGACCCCGGCTCTAGAAGTCTATCTAGTCACTAGATAGAAACTTTTTATACACACTAGATTCTAGCGTGTAAAAAGCCAAATACGTTATATCTCATGAAATAAGGCAACGCATTTAAAATGTGTTTAATTCATCTTAATTTACTTACATATTAAATGTTGACAATAATATGCAAACAGAACATTATACTTGTGTCCTTAAAAACTAACTAATTATAATGTGGATTTAATTGTTCTTAATTAAAACACATTTTAGAACATATTTAAAAAGAAATTCATATTAAAATACACATAGAATAGCCGCTTTTTTTTAATTATCTTATCTCCTGAAGTATTTGAGTTAATTAATGAAAATTAAAACAAACTATCTCTGTTACTCAGTGCAACTGAGAGTAGCTTTCCCAAAGTAATTACACAGGAACGACAATAAAATAGGTTTTTCTTCCAGACGGGAAACAGTTGCGTTTATTTGACCGTCTTTTTCTAAATAAGTCTTACGATACATATGTTAATTTTAACTACTTAATACATGATACTGTATTAAAAATACAATATAGAAGAGGTAATAGAGATAGAATACAAGTTTTGAAAATGTGAAATTGCGTTCTTACCAATTTGAGCGATTTCTTACAGACTATCTAGACGAAGTTGCAGACTGTTATACATATAGTATTAACTAGATAACAGTCTGCAACTTTGTTGCGCCATGATTTCTCAAAATGCCTCCATTGGTTTGGGAGTGAAGAGGCAATAAAATTAAATAGGTAGGTAACTGCATAATATGGTTTTAAAGCTTTTCTGGAAACAGGAAGAATTACACAAGCGTTACTGGTTTTAGACGAATTAAACATTGTGGAGCGAATTCCAATCCTGTATCCAAAAACTAGCTGAAAGCTGATTAAATTTAGCTCGAGTCCACAGATACCGGAACGTTTGAAATGAATGAATATTTAATTTGGTCGGGTAGTTTTGGAAATTCCTACACTGAGCCGTTTTACATTCGAAATGACATTAGAAACATGCATCTGTAATCCTTACTTATAAATGCAAAAGTGTGTTTGTCTGACTGTTACTTCTTCAGGCTGAAATCGTTATACTGGTTTAGATAAAGTTTGTTTGGAGGTACTTTAAAGCTTGGGAAAGGACAAATTCGCGGTCGTCAATTATGCTAGACTAGTAAGGTGCGGGCGTCATCTTGTACCATAATATAAACAGTAAAGGGGGGTGTGCCAAAGTGTTTTCGTTTTCGCTTCGTTATAGAATCGCCGATGAAAATGTATGGAATTGACTTAAGCGTTCGTTGATATGACATTGACGTTCGACTCGTCTTATGTCAATTCCATACATTTTGATCGGCGATTCTATAATATTCATTAATTCATTCTTTTGCATTGCATACGTGGGAGAGCCATGCTTCGGCACGAATGGGCCGGCTCGACCGGAGAAATACCACGTTCTCACAGAAAACCTGTGCTGTGTGCTTGCGCTGTGTTTCGCCGAGTGAGTGAGTTTACCGGAGGTCCAATCCCCTACCCTATTCCCTTCCCTTCCCTCCCCTATTCCCTTCCCTTCCCATCCCTACCCTCCCCTATTACCCTATTCCCTCTTAAAATGCCGGCAACGCACTTGCAGCTCTTCTGATGCTGCGAGTGTCCATGGGCGACAGAAGTTGCTTTCCATCAGGTGACCCGTTTGCTCGTTTGCCCCCTTATTTCATAAAAAAAACGAGAAAGTTTCGGCTAAATGGCAAGGAGTGATGAATTCTCACAGAAATAGATCAAGATCTTGATATAAGTCTGTGTTCATTCTTTGTAGTTTATATTTTCGATCAAAGAAAAAACTTTCCAAAAATCGGAAATAAGAAACTATACATCAAAGTTTAGAAAACAGATGAGTGTATGGTCAATGAAACAATGATCAATATGCACATAAATCAAAACTTTGTGCCCCGGAGACGAGTAAAGACAACAAGCGGGGGTTTTTGATTTCGAAATTGAAATTTTGCTTTTGTTTACCGTATGACAATAACTTCCACAAATATTGATGTTTAGAAAACACTGAGAAACTTTGTTATACATTTGGAGGCTTTTATTCCAGATGCCTGTAATATCGTTGCGCCGGTTGAAGTCTCGGAAACAACTTTTCCATTTTAAAATCCGGAAATCACTATCATTTTTGAGACTCAAAGTAGGTATCACTACCATCATCAAATTCGTTTATCGATGAGAGAAGGTAACCATCAGACAGACAAGCAAAAGGAGTAATATATACAGAAAGACGACACACTTTCGAATTAATAATCTTAGTATGGATTCAGATTTTCCAGCTGAGAATCTTAGAATCGACATTACTTTCAAGTTTCAAAGGAAACTTTAAACGGTATAAATACAAACCGTAAATTGCAGACGATTCTATATAAAATTGGACGTAGGATGGTGTACTGATTGGAATCGTGTCGGTAGAAGCCCTACTAAGCCTTTGTGAAATCAATCTTTTATAAGGATTCTTTCAATCAGGAACTGCTTTTTATTACTCCATAATTCTAGGAATGCTAATTAAATTTGTTTAATGCTGCTCATATTTTCCGGGAATACCGGGAAAATCCCGTTTCTTAGAAGTAAAATCGATCTAAATTTTGTTATGATAGAAAAAAATGTTGACTAGATGACGCCCGCAAAATGTCTATATCGCGCGGGAAACGTAATTTTTATAGGATAAAAATGTATACTAAGTCCTTTTCCAGGAATCACAGTATCTCCATACCTGGCAAAATCGGTGCAGTGGTTTGGGCGTGAAGAGGTTACATACCGTACAGAGAGACAAACGCATTTTGGCATTTATAATATTATTATGAAGAATGGATATTATAGGTTTGACGACCTCTGTGGCTCAGTTGGTGGGCTATTGGTAGCTCAAGCCGGGGGTCGCTGGTTCAAATCCCGCCGAGGAACAAAAATTTTCAAAGTTCCTGGGTCATGGATGTGTATTAAATATGTGTATCTTATAATAAAAATCTTAAATATAATGTATAGTATAAAAGTATTAAATATATTTCCGTTGTCTGGTACCTGTAACACAAGGCCAGACTGACGTGGTGTGAAGCGTCCATAGATATTATATTATTTATTATTATACATTATTATGATCTCAAAATAACACATTTTTCTGTATACAGCTATTTAAATATAGTATTATAATATTTGAGATAACTAATCTACCTACTTCTGGGGGAGGAATCTATCGAAATGTTGTGTTGACGTACGAAATTTTCCAACAATAATTTATAATCTTAACACAACACATAAGTACAAGTTTATTTGAATAGAGTTGTTTTACATAAGTTAGCTAATCATTCACCCATTCTTCATAATCAACTTATACAAGCTTTTGTTAAGGAAATTGTTTGAAAGGTTCCCCGAGCAAAATCGAAGATTAAGTTTGAAAGTTTCTTTCTTTGACAAAGATTGATCATGTTAAAAGTATTAATAACTGAAACGTGAAAGGGGATCACGATATAAGAATCTCGAAAGCAATTCAGATTTGTCTCGAAATTTCGAACGATCTTAGAATTCTTATCGACTATCAACGATCGCGATGGAGCGATATCGTTTATAAAAGAATAAGAATAAGAATAAGAATGGATTTATTTTTAGCATCACACAATACATTATAATATAAGTCTAATATCCTATAATATCAAAATTAATATACTATTTAATGCTGTGTGACGCCAAAAATTGGCCCCAGCTCAGCAAACGCAGCAAGCAAGCCCGCTGCACTGATATTCTGCGGAGGCCAATGAGTGGCTTCACAACGCTACTAAACTAAACACAAGATTTACGGGAAAAAAAAAAAACAATAATAAAAGTGACAGGAACTAATTAACTAACTAATTAATACAACAATTAATTACAAATTATTACAAATTATTACAATCTACAGACCGAGTACAGGTGTTGTTGTCTTTAACTTTGAAAAGAGAGAGAGAAGAAAAAAAAAACAAATTTGACAAGTAAAAAAATAAAAAACTTAAAATGGTGGTTTGACGTCTGCGTTACTGAAACGTGGTTTCTGACGTGGCAATAATGGAAAATCCAAATAGCAATACATGAAATAAATAAACAAATTACGTGTAAATTTATATATGAAAGGTCTTGAGCAGTTCCAAGTGAAGTGGTTATACGTACAGGACACCGGGAAAACGCAACTAGCCATTATGGGATATTGTTATGTGCCTGACGCCGTTCGACAACCTTCACTACAAGCCATAGTGCATACACCTCAGGTATTTACCATTGTCTGTTGAATTGAAAGTAGGTGACGTCTGTAATGTAAACTAAAGGTTTTTTTGGTTTTCAGCGCCCGGAGAGGAGGTGGGAGGTTGTTCCAACAGCGAGAGGCCGCATACTTAAAAGAACCTCGAAAAGTGGCCGTCCTATGCTGTGGTGTCAGGATGCGGTACCGGGAGGCTCTAGTACGAGTGTTAACCTCACTTGCCCAGGATAACTTCTCATACAAATAGGAAGGAGTTTGGGTGCTTATGATGTCAAAAAGGAGTACAGCAAAATGAAGTTTTCTGCGTGCTTTCATCTTAAGGAGGTTAGCATTATTAATGAAAGGTGTAACATGGGCACGAGGAGGAACAGTAAAGCAGAAACGCACACACGCATTCTGGACTCTTTGGACAAGTTTCTCTGTTCTGGCCAACAGATTATTACCTATGACAGTGTCTGCATAGTTCAGCTTAAAAGAAATAATGCTTTAGTTGTTATACTTTTTAAGAATATAAAGACAAATATTAGAAAGTAAGTTATTTGATGGTTTTATTGCTTATCAAGAGTACCTATACGTACTTACGAATGTTCATATTTTTAAGTAGGTGGGCAAATGAAAAAATCTTGGCGTTCTTAGTCTATTACAACTATAAGATGAGCCGTGTGCGACGTGCGTAGCTAAAATAGAACCACTACAAGCAAGATTTGTGATAAATGGACGTGAATATTGAATCACTATGTAATTTTACGAATATATTAATTTGGACAGCCGTAACACGATTATCGTAATGAGCAACAGATATGGAGGCGTACGGACACGCTGGTCAATTTGTGTGCATTGTAACTAACACAGGATTCATTATTGATTCACGGGGGATTCATATGAAAAGTTAGGGTGGAAATTTAATTATAGCAACTATTTTTGCGCATTCAATAATATTTCATTACGTTATTAATTTGAACACGCGAAAATTCCCTAGTTAGTAAATTATATCGTAACAAAATTAAATTGCATTAAAAACTTTTATTTTCACAACTGGGGAAATTAAATGCTGTTTTAATATTAAACCCGTTAAACAGTTAAAAATATACTCCATTTGAATAATGAATTTACTAATTTATTAAATGATATGTAAATGAAAAGCACTCTCGTTCATTTAGGCGGAGTGCACTCTTGTTTGTTACAAACTTCATTAAAGTGACTTAACACGGCGCGGATTTCGGAGCGGAAAATCCGTCCGGCGCTCGTTTATTCTGTCAAAATAGTAGAGAAAACGTGATTCGTGTAACTGCACACATCACAAAGGCCGGCCTTTGTTGAGTTGGAGGAAATTGCATCTCCGAAATCCTATTTGGGACTGGCTTCCGCGCGATCGCCGCTATTTTATAGCTCATGTGCTCGGATTCCTTTACTTTTTGCCGTCTCAGGAGCTGCATCGCACTTAAGCCGGCGAGATACTTAGTTCCGCATTTACACTGGCTCGCAGGTAATTTGAAGTTTGCAGAAAACTGCTTAGCTCAATGTTTACAAAACATTTAAAAGACGTTCAACACTACATACAAACTACAAAGTACCAGGAAGAAGCTCGGTAATTTTCAGATAATCTTTCAAGAACTTCTAACATCCAAAAATGTATGGTTTTTTTGTTTGGCAAAAGTTAACCGTTTTCTGGCAAAAACTAAATCAACAGATTAATCCGTTGTAATTCCACAAATACGATTCATATTTTGGAAACCCTTCAGGACAACACCGAACAGTTTTGAAAGCGAATCACTTGTCAAAAGCAGCGGTCTGAAAACTTTCGGCGTTGGCGTCGCGTTTATTTATTTTGCATTTGTCTGTCTGTCCCCTCGTGCGACGGTCGGAAAAAAGTTCAGCTTTGAATCCCCTAAAGGTCACTTAAAGTTGGGTGTTGTTAGATTAAATTTCATTTGAATAACTTTGTCAAACCGTCGTAACATATTTTCAGATGTTTTGTTAGATTCGGGTCATTTTCGAAACTTCTAAGTGAACCTTTGTCAGAAACATGTTTTTGAAATCTTGTTTAACATTGATGAGACATTCAAAGCTTTGTTCTTATTTTTGACTTCTTCACTTTAGCCTTAATTTTGACTTTATCAACTTCATCGAGGAATTTCCTCACGCTCCATTTGATTTGCATGAGTCATTATTCGTCGCCTCGATCATTATATTCCATGTCGCAAATGTTATTGACAAGTACGTTCAAAAGAAACTCTCCCTCGGCGGGTGGTACTGTCGATGAATGCGGAACGGCTTTCCATAACAAGTCTTCCGGCGGGCCCCTCCTGACAGCACCCTCAGGCGGCACTCGGAATGTCAATGAGGGACAAATACTGGATATGTGGATCATTGTAATATATTCAGAGCGCCGTGTCGCAATATCTTCGCTAATTTGTCAAGTTTATTATGTTTTAGAAGATTTATTTTGAGGTGTAAACCAGTCTACACTTTAAGACCCTTTTGTTTTAAGATTAAACTGAATCTCTGTTAAACTTTTTTTGTCTCGTCAGTCTATTTATATGTACCCTATATACAACTTCTGGTCCGATTTAACCAAATGAATTTTAATATATCGGTGTTAATACCGCAGAAGACAGAGGCCATTTTTTTTTCAAAATGTTTAATTTTAGTAATCGTGCTATTTGAACTTATTTTACCTTCAGACCCTTCTATAATGGGTTTAAAGGTTTCTTCCTGTCTTTTCATTGTTAAGTACATAATATCTTGTATCATTTTCAACTCAATTAGAAACTATTTAAAGCCCAGAGTTTCTATTACTCATCAGGTATTAGACTTCGAGCCGTAGATTTAATGCTAGAAAATAAATAATGCCAATCACGTGCCATTTCACTTAGAGAATTGAACATTTCTCGTTAATATTGCTCGTTCCATGGATACACTGTGATGGCTGTGGCTTAAGATCAACTTCCTAAATGTAAAGAAGGTTGAAGTTCAATCTTGAGGTTGTTGAATTTTCAACCAACTACCCCACATAGCCAAAAAAGTCGAATAGTGTTGTTTTAGTGTGCCCTATAGATTAATTGCAATGTTAATCATAATATTAAACAGTAGTATTTATAACTGGTACTTGAAAAATATATCTGTAACAATCAGCCGCAAATGCATAGGGTAGGTACTCGTTAGCAGTATTTCATATACCTGAAGCAAAATCATCGTATGCAATGCGATAAAGTAAATCCCCAATAATTAATTCATGTTAATAGCGATTTATGGGGCTTACCCAATGATAAATATAGCCAAGTTTATATTTTAACTTGCATAATTAATTTTCACGTGTTACTATAATATGAATAATTCATTCGGATTATTTTCGTTCAGCAAAAGCTACATGAGGCCTGTAATAACTTAATGTAAATGCGTAGTTATAATGTTGTTTGAAGGGTTACGGTACGTTTAACATTATTCTATTACTAGATGCATTATTCCGAAGAAAAACATGACCTTTAAGAAACTAACTTCGCGTAGGTGGAAGTCAAATATTTTCTTTACGTCCAATTACAAAAAGTTTTTATTTCGGCTTCAGTTTTTCAACTAAAACTTCACCAGTCAACGACAAAGTTGACGAAAACGTTCAGCGCCATTTCGTAAATAATATCGTTAAGAATCCCCAAACAAACATACAAAACACAACAAACGAACAGCAGAGGTACGTTTCAGCATTATTTACAGCTCATAAGGACTTTAGTGAATTCATAAACACGGGGGTCGACATACGACGGTTGTGATCTATATGCAAATGTTATAACCCGCTTATTATATTTCCCGGGAGCGAGGAAGTAAGCGGGCGAAATAGTGATATTACATCAAAATTTATTTGGCGCAGTCGGCAGGATGCAATTTCGTGTTCCAGCTTGTAAATTTGATAAATGTTTCTTTTAAAGTAAGACTTAAAGTTTCACGTAGAAACTACAGGTTATATCTAGATTTTAAGTCTGAGTTAGGAAGTAATGTTTTTGTTTTCACACAAATAACAGTTTAAGATCACCTCAAACTCAAACTCTAATCTTTCGTTCAAAATAATTGATAGCTATCAATGGAAGCCCGTAGCCGGTAATTTATAATTAAAGAAGAAACTACAATTCGAAATAAGATCGTTCGAAAGTCCATTACGGTGAAGGTCACTCTTTGAACTCACACTAATCTAAAATCTCGACGAAAGTGTAACTCGATTTGAAACATAATTATTTCCTTGATTAAGCCTCCCGATAGTGTACGTAATTTTAACGTCGATCACAATAGGTGAAAGCCAGGCTAATAGAAAAGAGTGATTATTGTCTATATTTTATGTGAAAGTCTTTCTCTGAGTCGTCTCATTCACTTTGACGTCCCATCCCTAAGTTGGGGGGCCCATTTCAAGTTAATTCGCGGTATTCAATTAGACGTATTGTCCCAAACGTTTGAGGCGAAATATTTCCCTTCAATTTCGTCTTTTCGGTTATAAAATTCTTGCGTTGTGGAGTTTCGTAACAAACTGAAAGAATTTGGAAATGAATCTGGAAGGGTGCAACTTTCTGTAGGTCTGAAAATGCGTCTTTTTATCATAGCCGAAATAACGTACCTAAATGGCACAGGAACTTTTGAGGATCTGCATAGTAACTTTACAAGGACCAGTCTTTGCGTGCAATAATATACTGGATAATATTATTTTATTTTATGAAAATGAAAAACACAATTGGAGGAGCATCTCGTTTGGAATAATTGAAGCTCGGTGTGATCTCGACCCAGAAATATAATTATTGATGTGTAAAATGTGTGTGGCGTCTCATGCACGTTGATAATTGACCTGTTTCCAACATACTGTGACACTGCTTAATTGGTGAAATTCGTAACGAAAAATATAGGAAAATGTAAAAGAAATGAACAAAAATGCAGACAAAAGAAAATGTGTGAGTTTCAGGATGAAAGTGGACGACGACGTGAAGTTGCAGCGAATGACTTCCGTAGTCAGTGTCATGAAGTTTGTGAGATAATTTTATTGAAATACATAGAAAGTAGAAACCACCAGTGTCGCTTATTACATCGTTTGCTGAAACTTCATACTAGTTCATAGTTTTTCAATAAAAGCAATACCTACTGATAATGTTGTAACAAAAAAAAAAAAACGGTAACACTTATGAACGTCAAGATTTTTATAAAAAACTTACTAATATCTATAATGATTTCGGTGTTTATTTTCTTGAAGTTATAAAATTAAGAAACGAAATTGATGGCTAGCAAGGAGGAACCTTACACTTCGTGTAAAGTTACCGATGTAGTAAAGCCTAATTGGATTTCCGAATCTCCGTATAGAATGTTACCTCTGACAAGAACCTTATATGGACCACTTAAGGATCATAATAGAAATTGTACTGGTAAAATAATGTTAAACGGCATTTTCCACATGATTCCACCGTAACCCAACACACTCGTCGCTGATTTTGTTACTTTACATAAATGTTTTTCGTTCCGAGAAGAAGATGTTTACGAAAATAATTGATGTAATTTGTCCGACCTAATGATACAAAATTTGTTATGCCACATTTTAACGAAGAGAAAGAAATTTATGGTTTACAATCTTTTAGGTAATATCAAATAATTTTAAAAAGTGATATCTTTGTCTGAAGTACAATCAATCTAAAAAAACTTTATTATGTTAACAAAATGAAAGCAACAAAATAGTATCAAGGTAATCGACCCAAGATTACGTAGTGCTAAAGTGCAGTCGTCGCATAGACAGAAATTTAATAAAGCTGATGGACAGCTGAATATTTAACCTCCCCCTTTTATAAAGTTGTTTAACTTCTACACTCTTTGAATTGCCCACGAATTTAGACTCTCTCAAATCTGCCGCGTAAAAACCAAAATAGCTAAATATGCTGTCTTGTATAATTTTCTCTTTTTTATTTGCAATTTATTTAAAGAATATCCAATCTAATTTATATATTTCGAGTATTTTAGGAAAACCATTAACGCGACAAACAAACAATGGCATTCATTTATCACGGCCCACACTTAGTCCCCTTATCTGAATCATCCCGACGAAATCAAGCGGCAAATTGAAACCCAGACGTACCTGTTACTTGGCTTAGCTTTGATTAACTTCTTATGTTTGATTAACTCCCTATGTTTTTCCTTTTCCTAATGAATTCTTTCCCCTTGTGTTCTTTAAAACCGATTGAACTAATCGGATTTCGATTCAATTATATTATAAATCGTTTTGGGGTTAGATTGATTTCCGATTAACCCTATAATAACTGCAATTAATTTCCCATCTGTTTTATTTTTAGGTTTAATGATTTTAAAGGTTTAATTTGTATATTAAAAATATATATTTTTTAACTTCACCCGTTTTTCTGTCTCATCATCAATATAAAAGTAACTTATATTATTAGTTTTCTATCTGTTTAATTTAAGGCTTAGTAACAATTGCCAGTATATTATTTTGGTATATTTTTAGCTTCATCAATTTTTCTTTCTTCATACCAATCCTTACGTACCGGGAAATCTTTAACTCGACTATACTGTCTTATTTTCTTCTACCATTACTTTCTGAACTTTTAACAAGACAAGTTTAAAGAACACAAGCGTAGAAACACATCGAATATTTTGCTGTTATCTTTAGATTCGATATCAGATTGCTTAATAGCGTCTATCAATATTATATGACAGTGAAATAGTTATAGCCGATCCTATCGGCTAGGGATGGGACTTCTTAAGATTGAGATTACGTTCCTCTCAGCGTAAGTAATTGGACAGGGCATGTA
Organism: Lysandra bellargus; assembly: GCA_905333045.1. NCBI lineage: Eukaryota > Metazoa > Arthropoda > Insecta > Lepidoptera > Lycaenidae > Lysandra > Lysandra bellargus. Next base: position 6,763,173 of record HG995354.1, read on the forward strand.
GGGGAATCTATCGGCTGAGGCGATCGCAATAAAACTCTGCTGTTATCGAGATGCGAAACTGAAATTTCATCGAATTTATAGACATAACTCACGATACAAGCGATACAAAGTTGTGAAGTTCTAACCCCAAGTATACTAGTTTGCAATGTATTTCGTGTGCTATTTAAAAATTTTTTGTTATTTTTTGTTGTCTACAATTTAAACACTTATTAATTTTTTTATACATAAACTATCTGTATAGGTATTTCATAATTATTATAATCTAGCCAAACTAAGACTAATTTAAAGTAATTTCACCTTAACTATCTGCTAAGTAGAGTTAACTAAGATTGTGTCCATGAAAATTTTCTTAAAGTCTCTATATAGGAGAATACACACTATTGTTTGTGTTCGTCACAGTCACTTTACGTTTTTTTACACTGATTTTAGCACTTAATACATTAACTCAAAAGGTTTTGTCCTTTTCAGTCTTCTAAGTCCTTACAACACGGACACGGACGGAGCTGGATGGTCTCGACATTCACGTGATGGTGAAGTCTCTTTTCGTGAACATCAGCGTATCTTTTTATAACAGTAGAGACCATGTCCACATTAAGATCCCGATGTAGGTCTTCGTTTCTAATGTACTAGGGTGCATATTTACACTCATTCATAAAATAATCATTCCTATAATTGTGGTTACGTTATTTACTATTAAACTTTATTCAATCCCATGCAATAATTTCTAATACAATTTTTCCTTTCGTTTCAGGTATTTACGACGTCAAATACAATATTCAAATCAAGACAATGTAAAGTGGACGAGATATTTTGGTAACATTAAAAAATATAACATCATCTTAGGAATTAATGTTATTTATACTGTATCTTAATATTATCATTCGGATAAATCTTACATTCATAATGATTTTGTCACAGATCATACAACAAAACCAAGTGAATCAAAGAAAAAAACTAACGATAGTAATAAAGTCGTGTTATTAACTAACGCCATAATTTTAATGTGACGTCCCACCACTATACTAATAAACCAGCCATGAAAAGCCATAAAAATGTCATTACAAGTAATTAAAGTGTAGGAAGTAGTGCGTCATAATTGGATGTTCTCAGTACTTTCTAAGTGCTCTTTAGTAACAGTGGCTGTAATTCTACTAATGTTAATTTAACCTTGACTAGCACGAACAAAAATACTCAATTAGGAGCTTACAGTACCAATTTGGATAACGTTAATAAAATCTGTAAATGCTAATATAAAAGTTTGGATAAGTAATAGAAAATATAAAAAAGAAAACTCCTTTTCTATAATTGGCAGTTTCAAGCACGAATTCAAACGTCGAAAGCAATAAAAAAAACTAACACAGATGTCGAAATGTCGAACACTCAATTTCAAAAATCAAACAACGAACAAAGTCAATAAGTAATTTGGCGGCCCCCAAAATTAACGGTCATTATGTGAGAGTTCTTTGTTTAAAATATGTAGTCCTTTTTCAGGGAACAAAGAATTCTATTTTTGAAGCCTTTTCTATTGCGTCATAGAACAAAGCGTGGTCTACCAGATTCGGTTACGCATAATAAGCAACGACGATATTTTTATTGATTTTGGTAGGTACTAGCTTTTAATGGTACCTTTATACATGTGGACTCTTCGGTACATTTAAATGATGTATTGAAGAATATTAAACTAAGTTTATTTTGAAGAAAAATGTACTTTTGGTCATTTCCTTACTTTTATAAACTTGTTTATTGCTTTTTTTAGCAGGTACCGAACAATATTAAAAATATTCTTTCATATTCTTTTTGTTAAAGATAATAATCACAAAAAATTACTACTAAGAATCAAGATTATTGTGGGTCTACCAGAATCTGATGGCAAAAAGTGAGAAAATAAATTGACTCTAGCAATACCGGGGTAATAGGAATAAAACATTTTCATCCCTTTTTATTCATTTAGCGGCTTATTTTGTGTGTGAAACATGAAAATATAAAAGTTTATCCAATGATCATGGATATTTTTTGAAAATCTGCTGTAAAAAATTGCCATCAGATTCTGGTACACCTATAAAACTGTTGTTTGAACTGAATTATTCAAAATTCCCACCTTGATTGCGATTTGCGATAGCTCTTCTACACTTTCCAAGCATGTTGATGTACCTGTAATAAAACCAGACTATAAATAACATGACGAAACCATTGAAATAAAACCAGACAACAAAGAAATGCTCTTAGTCATAAATTCGATACTCTACAATATCTCCATAAGTTTATTGTTTCAAGCCAGATGTAAATATTGTGCTATAAAAACCCCACGTGTAAGGAACTAAAATTCGAACTTAACATGTGTTTGACCCATTTCCTCATGTGTATTGCGCAAGACAACAAAAGTGGAAAAAAAAAACATCAATTTAGGTCCGTTCCTTTGTTTTTGACAGACGTGGGAATGTCAATATGTAATTAAATTAATAGCTTGTCAGTATGTCGTTATGTCTTTGATGTTTTAATGATACGGCATTTTCTTTTTTCACTTCCTTTTTCTTTTGTAGCGAAGAGAATTATTATACGTTATTAAGAGTCAATTTCGCTTCCACTATTATCTCTCCTTGTTTCATATTATCCGAAATATAAAATTTCAAGTCTTTGTTGCCCAACTCATCTGAAAAGACTAGACCGATTTTGTTAAAATTTTGTGGGCTTATAAGGTTTGCGAATTGGACAACAACTATTTTTAGAGCCCGAAAGTTATATCGCACTTTCTTTGTCAATTAACATATCTATATATAACATTTTTCTATTACAAAATTTCCACTTAATATACTTAGTACCTTACTATTTTTGACCGACTTCCAAAAAGGAGGAAATGAAATGAAATGAAATATATTTATTGCAAGAATGTAGTGCATAACATAGGTCTTCAAATTATAAAATACTGCTCTAAACATTCTGCCATCCGGGTGGCGTGCAAAGTCAAAGTAAACATTAAGAATAAATTTATAGAATTACAAAATAAGAATCTATTACAAAACAAAGTCCATAATTATTAAATTACTATTAACCCTAGGATGGTAACATAATTTACACGACCGCGCATAGTAACAGGGGTGTCAGGTCACCCCAGTTGTTATGAATAAATAAAAAAACTTTTGTTTCATGAAAACTTATACTTTTTAATATAAAAACAAAATAAATCAACACTTTTCTGGAGATCAATATGTAACTACACGAAATAAGTCGTGAAATTATTTAATTTTTCTTAATAAAACACAATTAATACAAATTTCCAAGCGTTGTTCAGTTCACGCAGGTCTTTTAGATTTGGAACAAAAAATATTTACTTTTTTGTCATTTATTCGAGGACGCAGTGTACAGCGAGCAAGCTTTGGTAATTTGGCGGGGGTTCGCTTGCTGGAACTTCTTCGGGGATATTTAGAATGGACCCTATATTTCTCGATAGTAGTCGAGGTAAATTCGACTTCGTTTCATGTGCGGCTCGGCTAGCTGTATTACTAGTTTTTTTTTAGGAGATTGCTTCTAAATTTGTTTGGATGTTTTACTTCTAGATAGAGAATCATAAAATTAGAATCGGAAACAATACCATCTTGGTCGGAATGCACCGAGACGTAATATTCATTTTCAGAAGGTTGCTCGGCCTATAATGGCTCTGTTTCACTCACATCATCTTCAGCAATAGTATTTAAGTACCGTTCAAGCTCTTTATCATTACAAAACGTCATTTTGAACTGAAAATAATGCATAAACAAAATACGTGAACAAAAAAAAAAAATACCCACGTAAATAGTAACAGGGGTGCCGCATCACCCCACACATACCTGCAGAACGAAATTGACGTGTTGCTGCTCCCACCACGCAACGGCTAGTGATGAATTACAGTAAAACAAAAGAATGCACAAAATGCAAGATCAAAATAGCCCATAATTTTCGAGAAATCTGCGCGTGATTGCTTGCGTGGGGTGTTGGGGCACCCCTGTTACCATCCTAGGGTTAAAATATCCATTAGAAGTCAAAATAAGTAAAATTCATATAAAATTAATAAAAAATAAGTAAAATAAGTAAAATTCATAAAAATGTCAAAGTTAGAATAGAATAGAATAGAATATCATTTATTTCCAGGAAATTTGTTTAACAATGGTCTTAATTTTATGTAAGGTATCAAAATTTCTGCCTCATTGGCGTGGAAATATTGTCTTATTCAAAACATCTTCTTTAAATCTTATTCTAATCAACATGCAACGTGCCTTATGTAACTACCTATTTAAAAAGATCTTATTACATATTTCAACATACCTAATATTATAACATAAAGTAAAGTCAAAAACATACATTAAAGTCATTTGATAGTTACGTCATAGTATTTATAAATAAATCGAAGAAAAAATAATAATGTATAAATAAAATATAACAAGACGGAGGAGGAGAAGCTAAAATTCAGTGTCAACTTTACAATGGAGGTTTTAAAATAATATGTCGTTTGTTATTAAATGTTTTTTGTTTTGAATGTTTTATCTCATTTTAGTTTTTACTTTTCAGCACTCCAGATACCTATTAAAAATGGAAGTCTAAGGAGGAAAGCTATACAGTATACAGGTCAACCTCAATTCATGTTACAGTCACACTTTTACATGCTTTTACAGTTTAAAATAATAATGTCAGTCATAACTACACAATATTATATAGTGAGATAAAGGTACAAAATTGTTTATTAATTGATTAAAAATGTAATAAAATAAAATTATAATGTCAGATAATAAGGTCAAGTTTACAAATTCCATTTATATTTAAAAAAATATATATCTTAATTACATTTAAATAATATATGTCCAAAAGAATTAAATAGTACATAGGTATAATTATTACATTAATGTCAGGCCTACAAGAGTCACATTTACAAATCACAATATTCACATACATGTTGGTATTATTTCTTTATATCAATAAATTAATTCTATGCTAATTATAATGTCCTGTGATCAGTAAAATAATTAATGATAAATATATAATATTAATGTCGTAAATTCAGTCTTTAAAAAAATAATCTAGATCCAATAAAATGTCATCTTATTATATTATGTCAAATACCTATTCTATATATTTAAAGTTAGTTTAAATTTATTTGCCACTGCTATATCGTTGAAGTATTCTTGTACTGAATAATAACATTTTTTTAATAGCCATTCAAATAGAGCCTTCTTGAACTTATTATAACTATTGTTGTCATTTTTTAAATTGTCTGGCAGGCTATTGTATATTTTAATTATCATACAGTAAGCGTTTTTGCTATTCAATGCTGATTTTTGTGCAGGTACATTTATTTTGTTTTTATTTCTTTTGTTTCTAGTTTCTTTATTATTTTTATTTTCAAATAGGAAACCATGCTTCTTTACAAAAAGACATGATTCTAGTATATATAAACAGGCTAGTGGAAGAATTTTAAATTTTTGAAAGAGCGGTTTGCAGTGAGTTAACTTGTCTACCCCTGCCATGGCTCGTAAACATTTTTTTTGTATTAAAAATACCCTGTTCACATCCACTGAATTGCCCCATAGTATCAGACCATATCTTAGAGATGAGGAGACATAACCATGATAAGTTACTAAAGTGGCTTCCTTCGATACTATATTTTTAATTCTTTTAAGCGCAAATATGAATCTATTAAGTTTATTGCAGGTATTATCTATATGTATTTTCCAATTCAGATTTTTATCTATATGTATCCCTAGAAAAGTAGTTGATGAAACACATTTAATTGGCGTTATTTTATTTTCTAAATGTTTATTTTCATCAATATTTTCTTTATAAAACTTAATAATTTTTGTTTTTTCTAAATTTACCGTAAGATTATTAGTTTGTAGCCAATTTGTAACATTTTTAATTTCATTTTGCAATTCGTCATTTAATATATTTCTTGGGCATTTTATTAAGAGAGTGGTATCGTCAGCGAACATACTACAGTCATATTTTATTATTTCTGGCAGATCATTTATGTACATTAAAAAGAGATTTGGTCCCAACATGCTACCCTGCGGCACTCCGCATTCAGAATCTTCATATTCTGATCTATGCGATATTTCTTTGTTTTGTTCAAATTGACTTATTTCTACACACTGCTTCCTACCTGTAAGATATGATTTAAACCATTTAAGTGCATTTCCCCGAATACCGTATTTTTCCAATTTATCTAATAACCGCTTATGATCAACGAAGTCAAACGCTTTACTTAGATCAAGAAAAACAGCAGCTACAGCTAGTCCTTGGTCAATAGCTTGTGTGATTTGTTTAACCAGTGAAAAGCAGGCCATTGTCGTTGATTTTCCTTTCGTAAATCCAAATTGTTGCTTACAAAGTAAATTGTTCCTATTAAGATAATTAACTAATTTGCTTTGCATGGCCTTTTCAAATATTTTTGAGATTACTGGTATAAGTGTCACCGGTCTGTAATTTGACATGTGCTTTGCATTACCCTTTTTGAACAGAGGCTTAACTACTGATATTTTTAGTTGCGACGGGAAATGTCCCTGTTCAAACGATAAGTTGACTATGTGACATAAAGGGTAGCATATGTATTTTGCTGCTAATTTTATTATTTTTGTACAGATATGATCATATCCAGTTGCTTGTGTGTTATTTAGTGAAATTATAATTTTATAAATGTCATTAGGAATTAACGGAGATAAATATAATGAATTAATTGGATTATTTTTAATATTAATATTGGTATCATTAGAATAATTATTTTTTGTAATGTCAATAAAATATTTGTTAAATAATTGCGCAATGTCACAAATTTTTGTGTATATTTTATTATCTTTTTCTATGGCGTCAATATTCTTACTTGTCCTTTTTTCATCTACATTCTTTCTTATGAGTGCCCATGTGGCTTTACATTTATTTTTTGATTTTTTTATAAAATTCGTATTGTTTTTTATTTGAGATTCATATATGCATTTATTAAGTACATTACTATAACTTTTGTATCTTTTTAGCAGTTCTTTTTTATTAGCAGTCCCATATCTATATTTGTAATACAAAATACGTTTACTAACCGTAGATTTTTTAATGCCCTTTGTCAGCCAATTTGTTTTTTTCGGGCTGTTGTTTATTTTTACATAAATCCTTGGGAAGCAAAGATCGTAAAATAATACAAAATTTTCATAAAAAGATCTAAAGCTTTCTTCAGTATCCTTAATATTATATGTGTCAGAGAAAGTGAGTGCAGCCATAGCATTCAAAAATTTTCTTATATTATCTTTATTAAAATCGTGCCTTTCAACAAAGTAAAATTTCGCCTTCTTCCTCACTTTTATATGATTCACAGGAAATTTTATGGATTGTCCAGTCTCATGATCTGATAGTGCCAAATGATGCACATTTATTTCATATGTTTTTAAGTTACTTGCAATTTGGTCAATGCTGGACAGTCCGCGTGTTGGTTGATTTATATTAGTTTTTAAGTTATGGTTATCAAGAATGGCTTTTAACTCTCTATGCTCATTTGTATCCTTCAATACATCTATATTCCAGTCACCGCAGATTATTATATTTTTATTATTAGATCTATGTATTTCATTTAAAGTGGCATCCAGACTATCAATAAATATATTTATGTTTTTTTTAGGAACCCTATATATACATAAAACTATCGTATTATATTCAGTTATTTCTATACCACAGCACTCAAATATAAATTCTTTTGCATACTTTTTTGTTGATTCAATTTTTCTAAATTCTAATTCGTTCCTTACTAATATGCAAGACCCCCCTCGTTTTTTATTTCTAGAATACGTAGCAGCTATCTTGTAATTAGGTAATGTCAAGTTTTTCTCATTATTTTTCATTAAAAATGTTTCCGTCAAACAAATAACGTCAATTGTTCCTATCTGTAAATTTAAAGTAGTTGATAATGCAATTTGTAGTATGTCTAATTTGTTCAAAATTCCGGCGATGTTTTGGTGAAATAAAGTTAAATATTTATTGTTTTTTATAAAAAAGATTTATCATTATTTTTTAAATTTTTATTTGTTACTTTTTTAAAATAATGTGTTATTTTATTTTTATCTTGTTTACCGTCCTTTTTAATTATTGTTTTCTCTATAGAATAATGTAATGAGCCATTTTCAATGTTGCATTTTTTACTACATATAAAATTGTTTTTTTGTTTTAAATTGTTTAAGAATGTTTTTTCATACTCCTGACTATCTATTTCAAAATTTATTTGTGAACTAATTTTCTGTAGAAACGAGCTGTGATTGTATATATTCTTTGCCACATTGAGCAACTTAACATTAATAAATTCCTTTAAAATGTGTTTCAGTCTATTTGTTATATAACTGGGATTCGAGTTATTATTGTTTATATATGGCGATATTATTACATTGGTCTTGGCTAGTTTGGGAAGTGATAGAATAAGACTATACGCAAATGAATTGATACTATTTTCACTAACATTTGTAGCTATTATGATATAATCTGATCTTGTGAATTTACTAGCCGTTTCTTTTGATATGTTAAGTAACTGAGAGTAAGTTGCATTTGATTTTATAAAAGATGAAATCAAGAATTTGTCATTCCATTTATTATTAATAATGTTTTTATAATTTTTTACAATTTTACTAAGTCCCTTAATTTGTTGATCCCCGATGATATATATCTGTGGTTTGTTTTTCAATTCTATTTTGTTGTACTTTTGCCCACTGTTTTCTAAGTAATCATTTTTACAAATTTGATATTGTAATTTTGAATAAATTTGATTGATAAATGTGTTATAATTAGATTTTACCTGAGAATTAGCTAGTAGTGGATGTATGTAAGTACAGTTTGTATAATTTTTGATCAGGGAATATAAAGTTGTATTGAGAAAATCTGTGTTTAAATAGGGATTATTCTTTACACCTACAAGAAAAACTTGTGCAATTTTTAATTTGCTAAGTGCATTACAAATGTCAGTAAACAATTTATATGGGCTTTTATCGTTACATCCAACTCCTATGATTACAATTGTATTTTTTGTCAATATCTTAGAATTATACAAAATGTCACAATAACTTAACACCTGTTCACTTGTAGCATATTGCTTAATGAAACCATGTATAGTAACCTTACAGTCTTTCATATTTTTGAATCTATTGTAGATGCCTACTGATAACTTCGACATTTGTTGATCGCCCAGTATGTAAACATTGTATTTTTTTCTCGAGCAGCCATCAGTCTCAGCTAGTCCTTGGGGCTGCTCGCAGGTATCGATTGCATTGATCGATGAGTCGATAAGGTTATTATGTGATTCCGTGTTTGTTACCATTTGTGAGCTTTGTGCTAAACAATCCTCCGTAGATGTCGATAATATTTTTGTATTCTGTTTATTTAGTGTATGTGGTGAAAATAGTCTTGAAGTTTTAGTTTGTGACAGTGATTGCCTTTGGAATTTAGGAGTGCTAATAATCTTTTTCGGTGTGAAAGTTGAATTTTCTGTAAAAGATTTTAAAATTGAAATTTGTTTTTTAGATCCCTGTAGTTCTCTTTTTAAGGTTACAATCTCCAAGTTTAGGTTCCCTATCTCTTCATGTGCACTGGTGAGTTCATTTTGTAATCTGTTCAATTCATTTTTTTAAATTCGAGACCTCGAGACTATCCAATATATTCGGCTCGCTGGTAGTAGAAATGTCTAATTTAGACGTAGAAAAAGAGTCGTTACACTATTAAATTCAAAAAGCACTTAATTAAATCTTAAAGCTATTTACAATTATAATTCATATATCTGTTAATCACTTTGTAATTTCTTTTTTAAAGACTAGGTTATTAAGGTCTTTAAAATGGTTTGGCAATTTATTATATATTTTTATTGCATTAATATACACATTTCGTTAAAAAAATATCAAGCCTACACTGGGGCATATATAATTTAAATTTATTTCTTGGTGTGGCGGTTCTTCCATTTGCATTTGCATTTAGTATGAAGTATTCTGGATGCTGTTTCACAAATACATTAATATCTCTTATGTACATACAAAGTAATGGTAAGATGTGAAATTTATCAAATAATGGTTTACAGCTATCCAGTGACCACGCTCGCACGCACATATTGCTCTGATGCACTTTTTTGTACTCTAAAAGCTCTTTCAACTTCAACTGAGTTGCCCCACAGTAAAAGACCGTATGATAGTACAGATGATACATAAGCATGGTAGGCATTTAGAGCTGCTTCAAACGATACCAAAATACGTAATTTTTTTATTGCGTAGACAAATTTTAGAGGAGGTAATACGTTCGGCTGTATGTATTTTTTTTAATATATGTTCAACAATTACTCAGCCGTTTGTGGTCCGATTTTCAAAATCCTTGTGTTGTATAGGGTTTGATTCGAATTTGGTAAGTACCATGTTCATAAAAGTGGTGATCTGATGATGGGATCCATGAGTAATCGAGGGGACCCCTTGAAATTTATATGGAAACATATAGTGATATTGATTTTTTCTGAAGCATTCGAGGTAAATGCTACCAAAAAGTAAGACTTCGCACCAGGTGATGCCCTGGATCCGAAGGTACCGAACAGAACTTTTGAATGCTCCTATGAGCACGCCGAAATCCCCGAACCTGTACCTATGTACAGGTTCGGGGATTTCGGCGTTGTTTAAACAACTGAAAGCATAAGCCAACACATCAATTTGATTGATCATCATCATCACAACCATAATTATACCATGGGTCATCACACTATGACCCAATTATTGGTACTTTTGTAAGTAGTTGTTTTTGATGATAATTTCGCTGTTTTTGGACCGATTTTCAAAATTCTCGTGTTGTTGTATGGGATATAATCTTAATTTTGTATAACAACTAGCGACCCGCCCCGGCGTCGCACGGGTATAAAATATATAGCCACTGAAAAAATGATCAAAATCGATATCCTATGATCCTTCGCGTGGTCTACTTCTTATCTGTGCCAAATAACATAATTGGCAATTTCCACTATGTATCGATCTCTGCCCATAGTATTGTATGGCGCTGGACGCCACCCTTCGGAAGTATTTTCAGTCTAGCTCCTAATCCACTTCCCGGCCCATTATAGACGTTGTGCAGGAATGTTCTATAGAATATTAGCTATTTACATAAAAAATATAAAAAAAAAATCAAAAGGGTCCCTCTTTAAGAAAATCAAGAAAGAAAAAAATTAATTTACATTTTTTCCAAAGAAAAAAACATTTTTTTTTATTTTCAAAAATATTTAATTAAAGAGCTCGTTAAATGAAGTAACAAGTTCAGTGGTTTATTTATTTTAATGTATATATTTTTTAATCTATAATCGGCTTTGAAGTACCGAGTGACGAATAGAAAAGTCACGTTTCAAAGTCCCATCATTTTTAATCCAGCCATTATATGGCAAAAATATTTGGCACACGTATTAATAACACGTGTAGGTATAACATATCCAAATATTATCAAAATCGGAGAGATCGACTATTTTTTCCTGTCCGCTTGGCGTGGAACGCCCCATAAAAATTGCTCCAGTAGTTCGCGAGATAAGCCCTTTCAAATAATTTCCCCCGTTTTTTCCACATTCTCCTATTAGTTTTAGCGTGATAATAACTGTATTTTAAAAAGATTAAACCGATTTCAAAATTGTACGTAATTAAGAATTAAAATTCCCTATCTCAAAAACTACTGAACCGATTTTGATGAAACTTGCAGTATTCCCTAAGTTGAACAATACCTAGTATAATAAAAAAAAAGAATCATTTAGATCGAACTTGTAGTTCCGGAGATATGCGCGCACAAACATAAAAACATACATACATACATACATACATACATACATACATACATACATACATACATACATACATACATACATACATACATACATACATACATACATACATACACTTTTGAAATTTGGCACATTTGTTCAGAAGCTGTTATAGATTAACATTTACAAAAACTGGGCAGTTCTGGAAATATTACATACATAGGCGTCGAATTGATAACCTCCTTTTTTTTTTAAGTCGGTTAATAAAATATAGCCTATAGCCTTCCTCGATAAATGGGCTGTCTAAAACTGAAATAATTTTTCAAATCGGACCAGTAGTTCCTGGGATTAGCGCGTTCAAGTTAGCCCTTTCAAATAATTTTCCCCGTTTTTTCCCCATTTTCCTCTATTTCTTCGCTCCTATTAGTCTTAGCGTGATATAATATAGCCTATAACCTTCCTCGATAAATGGGCTATCTAACACTGAAAGAATTATCAAAATCTGTTGCATAGTTTTAAAGATTAAAGGGAACAAAGGGAAAAGAGGGAAAAAAAGCGACTTTGTTTAATAATAAGTATAGATTACGAAAGTGGTGAGCTGATGATGGGATCTATGAGCAATCGAGGGAAATCCTTGAAATTTATCAAAACACTCACAGTGGTTAAAATGTTGTTTCTAGTAAGTTAAACATAATAAAGAATAAGAGAAATTTCATACGAAGGTGTCTCTTGGTCCAAAGTCACTGAATAGAACTCCTGAACCTTTCAAGATAAAAATTTGGAAATTGCAGCATCGCTTAGATAACTGCAAGCATTTACCACAATTTCGCTTACAGTAACATAATGTGAATAGTTAACATTCGTATTGGTTATTTACGCATAAATACTTATTTTGTAGATAACTAAAAAGAGTGAAATTATTATTTTTAACAAAAAATTAAAACCAACTTCCAAGGTAAAAACAATAGTAATATGAACTAAAAAGTATTAAATAACTCTTACTCTTTAATAGTGGCTTTTTCAGAATTCGTCTAAATCTCAACTATTTCTATACATACTACAGTCATCATTACTTTGAAGTCGGTACCAATCCCAAAAGTTTCAGATATTCTAAGTTCTGACATTACTGAACTCACGAATAAATTAGCTGGTACCGACTTCAAAATAATGAAGACTGTAGTATGTACAGAAATAGTTGAGATTTAGACGAATTCTGAAAAAGCCACTATTAAAGAGTAAGAGTTATTTAATACTTTTTAGTTCATATTACTATTGTTTTTACCTTGGAAGTCGGTTTTAATTTTTTGTTAAAATTAATGATACCTAGCGTGGTGGTTCAAAATATGGTAGATAGAGCTGCCGCTATTTTATCTTGACAGTTGACGTGAATAAGCATAATACAGGCCTACAATAAAATATTTAAACCCTTTTGACGTCATAACTACTGTTACTTAAAATTAATTACCGTGACAAAAAGACCGAGTTCTTTTTTCATTCCATGACGACAGTCATTTCAACTGTCATCGCTCCTAATGAACATTTGAGTTTTTTTTTGATGTTACTTCACTTGAATGGGCTATGGTAATATTATTTAAAATATTAAAAAAATCTGTGGGTGTGGGCAGTAGCCCAGAAAGTCATTGCAAATATTGTACTATTATTTACCAGATTTCGAAAAAATTAAGTACAGAAACTAAGTATATTTGTTCAAATGTTTTTTGTTGGTGTTTTTTGTAGTCGTTTTCTTATTTTTATCTATTTTTATTTTTGGTGTAAGTTTGTAAATTTTATGCACGTAAAAATCATTATTTATTTAAAAATAGCAGTCCCGGACCCCGGTGAACTTCGTGTCACTTAAAAACCTTCCCTGGAATTTCAGACCAAAATCAGGAAAATCGGTTCAGCCGAGACTAAGAAAATTAAGAATTCACTTTTATTTATATTTTCATGCATTACTTTAACTATATTATGTGTATTTGCTGCAATTCATGGAACGTTTTACCTATGCGATAGTTCAAAGTGCATGCCATTAAATACGCTTTTAATTCCAAATTCTTGTCCAACGTTTGAGTAGAAATTAATGAAAGTTTATGCATCATTTTAAACTGAGTTCAAAAGTTCACACGCATGATGGATTGACAGACTTCAAGCATCGAATATAGAAAATCACCTCTTAATACCTTTTTAAGCTTGCATTAGAAAGTATCTGGCTTTATCCGTTCATCAAAGTCAGTCTGATGAGTCAAATTTTGTCATAATTTCTCTCAAACTGCTTTTACGTGACGTGCTTTCAAAATGAAGGCAAATAATTATAAATGCATTAATAATAAATTATGACACTCATACCTTGTATCGAGGTTATTTCAAATGAGTTTTTAGGGTTCCGTACCCAAAGGGTAAAAACGGAACCCTATTACTGAGACTTCGATGTCTGTCCGTCTGTCCGTCTGACCGTCTGTCTCCAGGCTGTAGCTCAAAAACGGTAACAGCTAGAGAGTTGAAATTTTCACAGATTATATTGTATTTCTGTTACCGCTGTAACAACAAACACTGAAAACAAAATAAATCAAATATTTAAGGGGGGGTCCCATACAACAAACGTGATTTTTCAAACATTTTTTGCTCGGTATCAATGATGACAACAGGTAGGCACTTAACATTTTCACAAAAGCCTTAATTATATGTGTACTTTAATAATTATTATAATATTTAAATAAAATAAAAATTTAAGGGGGCTCCCATACAATAAACACAATTTTTGGCCTATTTTTGCTCTATAACGGTACGGAACCCTTCGTGCGCGAGTCCGACTCGCACTTAGCCGATTATTTTACTATTCAACTTCTTTCTATTGTTGATTAGTTACCTACCTACCTACATACTGTTTGGATATTAGACAATCAAAAACAGTAAAGAAATGACAAACTCGGAACTCCTGTATTTTTTTTGAAAACTTGGAATTAATGCTAAACATTAGTAGTTGCGTGTATTTTCTTTAGACAAAATGAACAATGATGATGATGAACAATGAAAAAATATATGAAAACTAGACGTTCCGCGCGGCTTCGCCCGCGTAAATTAGATATTTTACAGACGAATTAGTCCACAAAAAATAGCCTATGATCCTTCACGTGGTCTACTTCTTATCTTTGCTAAACAACAGAAAAATTGCTCCAGTAGTTCGTGAGATAAGCCCTTTCAAATAATTTTCCCCGTTTTTTTCATATTTTCCTCTATTTCTTCGCTCCTATTAATCTTAGGGTGATAAAATATAGCTTATAGCCTTCCTCGATTAATGGGCTATCTAACACTGAAAGATTTTTTTCAAATCGGACGAGTAGTTCCTGAGATTAGCGCGTTCAAATAAGTCCTTTCAGATAATTTCCCTCGTTTTTTCCACATTTTCCTCTATTTCTTCGCTCCTATTAGTTTTAGCGTGATAAAATATAGCCTATAGCCTTCTTCGATAAATGGGCAATCTAACACTGAAAGAATTTTTCAAATCGGATTAGTAGTTCCTGAGATTAGCGCGTTCAAACAAACAAACAAACTCTTCCCAATTATAATATTAGTATAGAAGTATAGATATGAAAATTTGATTGAATTTAATACGTCTTATTATATTGTTAGCAATACTCGTAAGTAATTCAATCAAATTATCGTATACATACTTGATGACGCCCGCAACTCCGTTGCGCCAAAATTAGTTTATCGCGCGGGAACCGTACAATTTCCGGGGTGAAAACTGTCGTATCTCCTTGTTCGGGACTCAAAGTATCTCCATGCCAAACAGAAAAATTGGTTCAGCGGTTTGGGTGTGAAGAGGTAACAGACAGACAGACACACTTTCGCATTTATAATAATATTAGTATGGAAGTATGGATCTACATTTTTTTTGTCTCTCGCTAAATTAGTTATACCTTCAGTAGCTATATTTTTACCTACTGAAACCCTAGAAAAACTACGCTATTTTCACAAGAATAAAGTAAAAACAAACAATTAAATACATTTTCCCGGTTCGCAACAAAACAGGGTTTTATCACCGTAGGGCCGCATTTATTAGGGCGCCGGTGTTAATGCACTTTGCGAGTTCCTCTCTGCCCTTCGGCTATAATGGGACTACAAAAACAGTATATTATACAAAATAGCGCCTTAACACTTCATACTTCACTATCCGTCTTTGCCTTTAGTGGGATACTTGGCGAATCATAAAACGTTTATTCAAAAGCAGATTTTTAAATACCTAAATAAAGTTTGAAGAGTAAACTGAAAACTTGTTTTCATCAACAATTTTTTTTTTGTTGAACATACGAAATATAATATAATTTTCTCCTCTTGAATTTTACGAATTCTAGTCCAGAAACTAATTAATAAGTTCCAGAAAAGAGACAATCTTGTATTAGATTTTAAAACGACTAAAGCAATAATATCCGGTTACGCTATAAAATTTCCAGCGTCCATAAGATTATCCATACAAGACAGTGCCTTGTAAGTCAATACTCTCCATATTTTTATTGAAATCTTCTGTATCTCCACAAAAATCAAATCTCAAAACACATTTCCATACCCTATTGAGGGCCCTTTGAATTGCAAATGTCGGCCCTTGGGCGCGTACCATTGAGGCGTCGAGTTATTTTCTACCACTATTGTTCAGTATATCAACTTGTCTGCTGTATTGGTTTATTTTTAAAGTATTTACAGTTTACAAGGGAGAAAATTTATCGGTTTTCTGTACCTAGTTCTGTTAGGAAACGAGCAAACGAATCACGCAATGTTAAGCGATATCACCCATGCTCACAACACCAGAGAAGTTGCTTGTGATAATTCCTTCAATTTTTTAAGACCCTATACTAACCCACTGAGCAAAGGTTCTCCCAAATCTGTCTCGTTCTAACGTCAATACAAGCCAGCCTGGTTTGTTGTTTGTTTGGCAGGCCTCCAGTTCATCTCGCCATCTTTTCGAAGCCGTCCACGGCGGCGTCGTCCGTCTTGGTGTCCATTCTGTGTGACTTCAGTATTACGAGTAGATTAAAACTAGCTTTCCCACTTGGCCATACATACCATAAAGGATATTTTTACGTCGGTTTTATGTTAGGCCGTGGTAACCACACCAACCTCCACTATTTCCATTTTAAATATTCAGGATTTTCAGAGTCTCTAGAGTTAGAGAGGCTACATAATGTTCCGGACAGTTATACGCAGTAAATTCAGCGGCGTCCGCTCTGGAGCCAGTTAAGAGTGCAATTAACTCCATGGTATGCTGTGTAGTGTACAGTACACATAACATAGAGCAGACCCATTTAATGCCTGGTAAAAATAGTTTCATAATATTTTATAGGCGCCGGCTATATAAAAATTCGCTGAATAACATGGCTTCATTTTCGCCGCGAAGTAAAAAGGAATTACATATTACTTTCTTTTCTACGCCGTGACGGCGGTATACTCTACCTTCGTCCGAATTTTTGATCAGCCCCCCCCTACCGTGAGCTTTTAGTAGTATTATTTTAATATTACTTTTGGACTTCGTATAAGCAAACATGATCTTTATTTATAGCATATAAGCTCATGGTAGGAGGGCTGGTCGCGGTTGTGTATTCCGCGTATCCCGTGACTTTGCCTAAAGCGGAAAAGTAGGAACACCGTTGGGGTTTTAGCGGGTATGCACGGTCGCGGCCCTCACTGCCCCGGGGAGTCCCACATACCCCGGTGGCCCTCCCCAGACCGCCGGAGATGCGTAAACGCCATTTCCTCAAAAGAAAAAAAAGGTCACGCGTCAAGATTAACATAATATTATTAATAAGTTATAACTATTCCAAAAAAGTGCATAACTTAAGTAGTTTCCATCAACAATCGCGTCGGAAATAAAATTCGCTTGAAATCTTTTTCTGCCTCAACAACGCATTTCAAAGAGGTATTTTTGCCTCAAAATCGATCAACTTTTTCGATTACCGTACCTGGTCAATTTTGTAAAAGTGGCCTTTATTTCATTGTAATATGACTCACGTTAGGTAAATTAATTTTAAAGTGGATTTGCGGTAAGTACTTCCTACCGAACATCCGGTATTAGAATCAGGTATCGAGTACCTTTGAGCCCTATTGTGCTCAAAATGTCGCCTTCAGTTTTTTAATAAGGACCTTTGAGAGTTTTTTTGAGTACCGTACGTGCCCATTCATTATGGTTGGGCGGCTTTTATGAGAATAATAGTCCTGTTTAGCGCACACACAATAGAAATACAGGCATCTTTATAATATTAAGACCGCCCGAATCGGCGCACACACACATAATTCATAAACGTGATTTCAGATACTCTGAATTAGCAATGGCCTTGTAAGTATAAAACTAAAATATTATGTACATAATATATTTTGTGTGTATATGAATGTACTTTAGTACGTTCAAAAAGACAACTGAGTAGTACGGGAGCCCTAGAACAAATTTTTTTGTGATTACTAACAAGCAAATTTTTTGTGAGTAGCTTCATTTTGATAAAACAAACAACTTTTTTATCTGCGAAAAATCTTGACAGAGATAAAAAGGATTTCATACTTTGGTTTGATGGTCCTTAAATATGGATTGTTATATTTGTACTCATAAATTATATAACTATTAAGTATTAACCTACCAATATACAAAAAATCGGCTGGTTAAGGTTCCGTTTTAGGGTTCTGCAATCAACAAAACATTCGCATTTATAATATTAGTATGGATTATACATCGATTCATAATTTAATTTTTGGTCATAATAACTTCATTGCAATCTGTACCTCGATTCTACTCTTAATTCCCTGCTCGATCCAGTTCGTTTAGATTATTGCTGGATTAAAATAGCAGACTGCAGAATCAAGGCTTTAATATCTCGCTCATGAATATCTTTTTTAAATTTCTATCGTTTGCAATTTAAACAGAATGTGGAGCATAAAGAGAAATTATAATGTGTAGACACAAGCCCACTCCGTCCTCATCTTTTAAGGAATGGCTTAATTTAAATAACCCGGCGATGTTTGGTTACGTTCTTCGTACACCATGGAGTAATTATTTATTTTATTACTTTTTATTATTGCATATAAGAGTAGCTTTAAGTAGACTTTGCCCTATAATGTATACATTTAACGTTTCAAATTTAGTTCTTTTTTCATTTGATCTAGTCCCATTTAGACGACTAGGTAAGATACTTAATAGAATTACCTTTATATTATAGATATTATGATAAACGAACGACAGATGACCGAATTTTGGAGTTGTGATCTATCATAACTAGGTTTGGTTTGACATTTTAAATGAGACTATAATATAGATTATTTTAGGTATTTTGTGCTCGAGCCTGAAACGAAACTGATTCATTATAAAATAGTAAAATTGGGGCCTACTGGTTTATTTCCCTTTTTTCGTCAACCTAATAAACGGATTGACGTTTTATTTTTAAACTCGTATAATAAAATACATTGACAAAATCGAATGATGCACGCTCCAGTAATGAAGTCGAGAAGCGAAACATTTTGATACCGTTTTTTGGAATTAATTACGAAATTACGGAATTACATAAACGTTTCCGGAACCAATCTCCTCCTAATTTGATTACGTCCATAATTCCAATCTGAATCGAAACGCCCGTTTGTTATAACACAATCTGGAATTTGTCGATCTCGGAAAATTGTTTTGCCAATTTGTCTAAGGTATTTCTGTTTTAATTAATTTCGGATTTACATAGCCAAATGCTCTCCGTACCCAACAGACCGCTTACATAAAGTCTAAATTTTAAATTAATATAAAGGTTTGACTCGATCAAATTTAAAAAAAGATAATTAGAAGAATTTGAAGAGAAATATACCATCGAAGAAATGGATTCATAAATCATAGGCAGTTGACGGACCTATGTCAATTGGTCAGATTATGTCAATGATAGCTGTGATCTGTCTGATGGGTAATCTAATGGGATAGATAATCTACGATAACATGGCGCGCCCCACCAAATTACTTTTTCAATGTGTGTAGTCACATCCTTATGAAAGAGTTTGTATGTAGTAAGTATTCAACCAATCAATCAGTACTCGTAATATTTCACTTAATGTCACTTATTACCAAGATTTGTTGGTCAACTAATCATAACTAGCCTACCGCGCAGGACAACGCACTTCAAACGTTTTGACAACGCACTTCAAACGTTTTGAATTTTGGATGGGCGCGCCATGTTATCGTAGTTAATCTCTAATGGGTTTTAGATTTGACACAATGCGATCAATCCATCCATCTGCCTATGGATCAATTTCTCTGGTAGTACATAAAAACTATCAATGATTTAAAAGTTTCAAGTCTTATAGCTAAAGATTCATAAGACTTGAAACTTAAAGTGAAAATTGCTTCTGCACTTTCCAGTGATTTTTAATCTTTCTCCAAAGAAGGGATTAGCAAATATGAGCAAATATACTCATATTTGATATTTGCTATCGAAGCTAAGTCAATACTGTGGCTTCCCATGAACTCCGAAAACTGTAAACACATTTTGCAATGTTCTTTTGCTGATCTCGGTTCGTTTATATTTACAGTTTGTCTACATTCAGAGCTACTTAACGTAGTTTATACAATAGCCCTTACCCCGTTGTCTTAAGGTCCTCACAGAGGTTATATAACTGTGAACATCTAGTTAAAGTTTGTATGTTATTCCCAGCTGTTTTTGCAGTTCCCGCGTTTGCGAATGTGGTTGAGCGCTGGATTTGTCTAGTTCTCTGTTTAGAGTTTCGTTTTCTTTCGCTTGTTTGTTCCTGGATTACTATGGACTTTTACTTTTTATGGATTCAGAGAATTTGATTGTTTGTATGGCTGTAAATTTCTTACTTGAAAAAATATAATTTTGAGTTCAAAATATATAGGTCTACCAGAATCTGATGGCAAAAAGTGAGAAAATGAATTGACTCTAGCAATACCGGGGTAATTGGGATAAAACATTTTGATCCTTTTTTCTTTTTATAGCGGCTGATTATGTGTGTTAAACTTGTCAATATAAATCCAATGGTCAAGGATATTTTTTGAAAATCTGCTGTCAAAATTTGCCATCAGATTCTGGTAGACCTATATATAGTTACGTTTAAGGCCGGACTCAAGGACAGTTAATGATGATTAAATTTCAATTTAATGAAGAGTTTGACACAAAATGTATGAGGCTTGTGTCAAAGTCTTTATTTAATAACAGTTAAGTAATTATTAATATTCGACTATGAGTGCGGCAGTTAGTATCGTCAAAATAACGTTGAAACTTAGAATAATATAATTCGCAAAATTTTATTAACAAAGATATTAATATTATATTATGTACTGTGTCAAAAATGAATATTTCTCAGAATTTCTTACGACAAAGCTAGGTAGTCTTGTCAAAACCATGTAGCGTTTTTCGTTGTTATTTAAATTCATTTTGTTTCATAATAATATGTTATTAAATATTTCAGCGTTGAAATAGGATTGTTTAATAAAGTTTTATTTTTAATAAAGTTTGTATTTTTAAACTAAAATTGTAATAAAAACATTAGCGCTCCTTTTAAATACCGTCGGCCCGAACGCGCGGTTTAGCGGCTACAACGCGAGAGCAATAATAATAATTATTGTAATACCTAATATGTATGCGTGAACGCGCCACTATTCAAAAATCGTTACAATATCTTGTGATCTCGCAAAGTAGCCGTCAATCCGCACGCAAATGACTTAAGTACTTAGATTTAAGACTAAGTATAATATCGCACACCATGTATATGTGGTAGAATGAATGCCCCAAATATTATTTTAAGACCTCTGTAACTTCATTGTAGCAATAAATAAATTCTGATCCTGATTCACGTTCGGGCGGAAGCATATAAATCGAGTGTCAAGCAAGACGAATCACAAATCACATGAAAAATGGTTTATTATAATATCAATAAAAACTAGTGCAATAATTTTTCAACAGTAGCTGTAGGGACAGCTCAAAGCACACGAACAAATGACTGCGCATCACGCGCGGCTATCGCTCCAATGTCAGTCACCTTTCATTTTCCGATTAATCTGGCTAATTCGCGATTAGCCGCTAATGGGCCATCGCAGCAATCACTGGGCCGATATTTTAAGCTATAGGCAAGCAGTATGTATTATAGTCATATTATTATATTTTTGTACGTTTGAATTGTGTGGGATGGATAGGTTAATCCTGAAATATGAAAAAAGCATTTATTTATTTATTTTATCAGTGCAGTATAAGTAGTAAATTTTGTAAGTCAAAATTTCTTTAGCGTATTGAAATTTTTTCGAATGGGTAGAAACCTCCTGATCGAAAAATCGTAAGATGACAGGAGAATAGACCACATATCACACCCTACATCACATATACACATTACATTAAGGTTGGGTTGCACCAACTAACTTTAACTATAACAGCTGTAACTTTAACTACAGTGCAAAATGTCAAATCCGTGGACGCCATATTTAACTTTAACCAAAAAAGTTAAATATGGCGTCCACGGACGCCATATTTAACTTATAGCTCATACGTACCTAATATCAAAATTTTTCGTGAAAATTTACTATGTTTTACAGTGTTATATTAATTGTCCTGACAATTTTTACAGATAATTTTTTTTAAACTGTGAATCCCGTTACCTGTAGCTTGAATAAGAAAACAAACGCAATAGACATTTGTGAATTTCTCCGGTTAAATTTAAAGTTAAAGAACGCCATATTTGACTATAACCATAACTTTAACCTTAACTTTAACTTTAACCACGCCTCTGGTGCAACCCATCCTAAAAAGCTATAATCAGAAATGACACAAAAGCTAAAAATAAGTAAGCTAATTAAGCATTTCTCTGCCCCTGAGCAAAAATTAAGAAACTTTATAATTTTTTGGAACTTATAATAATATTATAGTACCTCAAAACAGGATAGTCCTATCGGTTTAATAAGCCCACCAAACAAGTCAATTTCTCTAATAGCATAATATTCTGAATTATTTATTTAATACATACTTTGTATACAGACAACTTATCTCAACTTTTTAAGAAACTTTGTGAACTCCAGAAGTTTTTGAAAGCCTCATTATTGTGCCAATAGCTCCACAATGCCAGTAACTCGCTATGGTGTTGGCAACAGTCACAAAGGCACTGTCAGCCGCACGTTGCCAGGTCTGCTCGAAATAATTTAATCATACACCGAATAAATAAAAATGTTTTTTACACGAAAATATATTTCTGGCGGAAATATGATTTAAATGATCGTTTGGTGCATATGATACGAGCCACCGCAGCGAATTCGATTTGATTGCTTTTGACTTTTTGATGATTTTAACGATGATCATTGGTCATACATAAATTCGATATAAAAAGTTGTTATTGCATACAAGCCTTTGAAAGCTTAATAATTTAGTTTATAGGAACTAATAAATAAAATATAACGACTTGCAGATTCTGTGAGGAGGAGGATGAAACACCTATTCACCTTCTCCTCGACTGTCCTGCTCTACTACAGAGCAGGAACAGGCACCTTGGTCGCCACGAATACTCATCCACAGAGGAAATTCGTGGCACCAACCCCAACTATATCGTTCAATTTATGAGCAGCATTGGGTTGGGGATGATTCTCTAGTGCGAAGGAGTCACAATAGATCCTCATGGATCGCAGTGACGTCAGGGCTATAGCGACCTGCCTTAAAAAAAAAGAATGTACAATATACATACTCTAAAATATTTGTGTGTGTGTGTGTGTGGGTGTGAAAGTGTGTCTATATTATTCTGTCTGTTTGTTACTTCTTTACCCCGAAACCGCTGATCCGCTTTTACTGAAATTTGGTATGGCGATACTTTGAGTCCCGGGAAAGGACATAGGATACTTTTTATCCCAGGAAAAATGTACGGTTACTGCGCGATAAACGAATTTTAGAACAGAATAGGATACTTTTTATCCAGGAAACTGTACGGTTTTACTAACGAATTTTTGAGCATAGGAGTTGCAGGCGTCGTGTAGTGATAAAACATACTGAATGTTGGCGCAACAGAGCTATAACAAGCGTCACCTATTGATAAAAATATAATATTATACTTTAATTGCTTCAATTATTAATAAAACGAATAATGTAAGAGTTAATTTGCGATCGCATAAAGCGTCCTAGCCCACGGCATTCAAATGAGAATCTTCTGCATTATTGAGTTCATATCCCGTGTTCTCCCCAAATCACTTTTATATAGCTTTGTGATTTTATATGAAATTCCTTTGATTTGAATTTAAGAACTTAATTAATCTGACAATTAATTTCATCTCAGCATCAGAATATTCTGTCGGCATGGATCACTTAGAGGCAATTTAATCGACAAATATTAAAAGTTTAAGGGCCTGTTTCACCACTTTCTGTTAAAGTGCCGGATAGGCACCACTTAACTTGACAGATAAAGTATGGAGAATCTGTCAAATAAGTTGTGGGTAGCCTATCCGGCACTTTAATAGGAAGTGGGGAAACAGGACCTAAGTTAAATAATACTGACTAATTGGAATGTAACTCAAAACTCTATTACATAAGCATCACTGTCTCTACTTACTTTGCCCTATAAGTTCATCATACTTTACTACACAATATGTAACAAAACTCAGGGAGAATTATACTTTAGGGTGTGTTACATGTCTCCCATAGGCCTTATTACTTTTAACTACCGCTATGAATGATTTGTAAATACAACAATAAAAAGGGAACTATTTCAGCACTTTAGCACTAAACTCTATACTAGGAATACATACACAATTACACACCCTAAAGTATTATTCCTCTGTTCTTTTACACCCTTATACATAATAAACGGAGTATTCTCATACAGAAATGTAATAAATATGCAAACAAAATATATTGAAACCAGCAATAACGTGGCCCTACGTTACACCACGATGTACGTCAGCGCATGATGTATCGCAGCGCCGGAACCGTCAATTGTTTTATTAAAATGATTGAAAGGTCTGTATAAATCTACACGTATTGTTTTTTTTGTCGTGGATATTGGCATTGACGTTTTTTTCTTTGTGGTCAAGTAGGTATTGTTTACAACAAAGCTTTGAAAGAGGTACAGGTAATTATGGCACTGAAACAATTTTCAGTGTAACAATACACAACCTGTGTATTCATAAATCAATACGTTAATTTAATTTCAGTGCTTACAGTATTATTTATTTATTTATGCTTTCTGCACAATGTAGGCGGACTTAATGCCAGATGGCATTCTCTACCAGTCAACCTTTAGGTGTCCAGAAACAAAATTGTGTAGGTGCCAATAGTGCGAAAGGATAAAAAATAAAAATAATAAATAAATGAAGAGCAATCTAAATATAACTAAACTCATGAGCAAATATTTTACTTAATAGAGCGAGACTACTATACTAATATACTATAGAATATGTATAAGTATTATATATACCTAATTATCAATTGTAAAAGGAGGGGGTATTATATTTTACTCGAATTTCGAATATTATCACAACACAATATCGAATATTTTACTCAGATGAAAACTATGACATGTTTTCCGGAAATCAAAGTACCTTCGTACTTTAATGAAAAACGGCCCAACGATAGCAACAGACATACAGAATAACAGACATACACCTAAAATATCAGTATGGATTATAAAACAGTACAAATACCAATCAGACAGAGAGAATGTCCAAAAAAGCTCACGACAATTCCAGTCTCCAGACTATGCTCGTTAAGTGAACTGAGATTTAATAAATTTCGCTTAATTTAATATATTGCATTGTTGTGCGTCATTTACTATGACTTGTAGACGTCCCCCGTTCCCCCGTTCCCCCGTTCCCCCCGATAGTCCCGCATCGTCCCCCAGACGGTGACTAACGCAAATTGTGAGCGTAACGGACTCGCACTGAGCTTTTTGTAAAATGGCTTGTATCCCCCTCCGCAATAAATCTTAACAATCAACTTATTTCAAGATAATGATTGAAGATACATTTAAGTAGTTACTGTTTTTATCGTAATTCATGCCCACTTGCGCCAGTCTGATGTAAAGTTAAGGTTGGATTAAAACCTAAATATGATGTTATTTCAATAATTTCTCTTATTTTTTGACAGAAAAAGGATGATAATTTAACATGAGATTAATTTTAACTTGGATTGGCGCAAGTTGCTCTATTATAATCAAAAGAAACGAAAAAGTGTTTTACCTCTTCACGTACTTCTTAACGCTTGAAACGATTTCATTAAAATTTGGCATGAAAATAAATACTTTAAGAGGAAAAAATCATAATGTAATATTTATCCCCAAAAAATGTGAGGTTCTCTGCTTCATAAACGAATTTCGACGTTTTTCCTTTTTGCTTCACCGTAGTTGGAAAAAATATGAAAGGACGAACTTCAAATTAAGAATTTCGAGTTCATATCGACACATTTTAATTAGGCTTCGATATTCGTTGTCAATATGAAGAGGCGCTGTCGATTCCAACTCTGTTTACAGTAACGAATACTACTTTCAGAGTAACCACTTAAAAATTACTACAATTTTCCTGCAACTCTGTTTACGCAGAAATTCTGCCATATTTCATCAAAATCTGCGATTATTTAATTAATCGTTATGAGGTAACAGAGAGATAAACATTTGTATCCATACTTAATATTATAAATGCGAAAGTGTGTCTGTCTGTCTGTCTGTCTGTCTGTCTGTTACCTCTTCACGCTCGAACCGCTTAACCGATTATGCTGAAATTTGGTATGGAGATACTTTGATTCCCGAGAAAGGACATAGGATAGTTTTTATCCCGGAAAATTGTACGGTTCCCGCGCGATAAACGAATTTTGTTTCGTTGAGTTACGGGCGTCATCTACTTTCAAATAATACTATTTTGGATCGTAATCCAATAATTATAAGTATGTATACTTTAGTAATTTGTAAGTAGAATGGATTTATAACTTTTTATGGCTTTCTGCAATTTAAATTATAACTTTTATAAAGAATTATTCAATAAAATGAAAGTTTTAAATCTGACAAAAAATATCGTATTTGAATTCTCATAAAATAAACTACAGCTTCATTATTTGTAGATAACA
Source organism: Lysandra bellargus (assembly GCA_905333045.1). Taxonomy (NCBI): domain Eukaryota; kingdom Metazoa; phylum Arthropoda; class Insecta; order Lepidoptera; family Lycaenidae; genus Lysandra; species Lysandra bellargus. The sequence goes on from HG995354.1 coordinate 6,789,978, forward strand.
TCAATAACTCATGTTTCCTGTCGGTATTTTAGACCCGCGTCTTGAAAGTAGATTTAAGTTTCATCAAGATGCAATTTATACCGCGCAGAGCTCTCTTGAGAAATATTTCGAGGCATTTATAACGTCGATGTATCTGCAGCATTAAAATGTAAAAGATTTTCGTATTTCCGCCGCGAGCCGGGCGCGGAGAGCTGAGCAAATTTTTGATTGATTAAGCCCAAATTTCGTCCTCGTTAACGATCTGATGGCAAAGCGATTAAAAATAGAGGGGTGGGGGATGAGATTTTGAATGTTTTTTTTAAATAAAATGAGATTTTAAAATTAGCTGAGGCTTAATTTTAGGGACGAGTTGAAAGTACAAAATAGTTGCGACTTATATTTTACTAAGGGCCTGTTTCACCGCTTCCTGATAAGGCTATCCACCACTTAACTTGACATATAGATTATGGAGAATCTGTCAAATAAGCCTATCGGGCACCTTATCAGGAAGCGGTGAAACAGGTCCTAAATATAACATTTACAACACATCTACTTTAATGTATAAAATTGTGTTTTTAGCAACTTAGTTCACTTCAAAGCGTCACGACTCACGAGGCAATGATATGCATTTTTAAATGAGCCATTCAAAATTGCAATAGACATGCCTAACACTCCAAGTGGTATGTCTGCCAATGTAAAAGTATCATCTTGTGTAGTAAATGAGGTTTCAAAACTGTAATCACTCATATAAAATGCATAGCCACTTAACATTGCAATACGAACTAACCCTGAGAGTTACCAGAAGTTTTTCCTAGACATACGATTCTGTAAGTGTAACTTTAACAAAGAAATAAAGCTTTTGTTTCTATTGATGTGATTACAGCTTTCTTAATCTTATAAAACCATTCCAACCCCTCACATTCGTCGAATTGCGGCGATAATTGTCCCGGGTCGGCCTCTGTCATTAAAAGATTGAAAGATTACTCCATGGGGTAAAAATCGCCCAGTTCCATCCTATTAGTTTAATCTTTCGCCGCCGGCATCCGACGGTCTTGTAAACATTCAAAACTTTCGATGAGAAATTTTCCGACATGAAAAATTGCTATCATTTTTATAAAATCCTCCTTGTTTATTACGTTTTATTTTTTGTTTTAAATCCCTTGTTAGACAAATAAAAATGTGTTGGCTGTTTATTAACTTGTTTTACTTTCGAGCGACAGTTTTGGAGTTAAGAGTTAAGACTGAATCATAATTCAAACAAATAACACGTGACGTGGCTCCCACGTCTGTAACCCGCCGGCCATCCATCCATAGTTAAGATTTTAACTGGATTATAATTACGGAGACATCAGTAACTCCACGGTGCTGATTAATGTTTAGTCAGATAATTATCTAGTTAGATAATTTTTAATTATCTGACTGAACATTAATCAGCACCGTGGAGTTACTGATGTCTCCGTAATTATAATCCAGTTAAAATCTTAACTATGGATGGATGGCCGGCGGGTTACAGACGTCAGTCTGGCCTCGTGCTAAGTACCCGAAGGACTTGTGTTACGGGTACCAGACAACGGAAATACATTTAATACTTTTATACTATACATATATTTAAGATTTTTATTATTTGATACACATATTTAATACACATCCATGACCCAGGAACTTCATAAACTTTTTGTTCCGTCGGCGGGACTCGAACCCGCGACCTCCGGCTTGAGCTCAACGCGCTCACCACTGCGCCACGGAGGTCGTCAAAAAAATATATTTTGTCTGTAAGTTTCTATGATAGTGATCCTTATATCTAATCGATACATCGTAGATGTCAATAAAACGATTACAGCATAACACGTGAAGTACAGCAAAAATACATTACGTCGCATGCGTGGAAATTCTGTTCAAGGGCCCTCTATCCTCTAAATTAGCAGGTCGATTGTCTGTCAGTGCGAATATCGACGTAAATGACATTAAAATAACATTTATAACAGCGCGCCTTGTATGGTGGCGGTTACGACGCTCGCCGCGTCCATGATAGGGCGAAATAGGAGAAAAAACCTTTTTAAGGCTTAATATAATACATATTTCAAAAAAGTAAAAAACCAAATTATTAACTTAATTTTTATTTCTTTATTATGTGATACCCATAGAAAAAATATGGCAAAACCAAATTACGTACCATATCATGTAGATTACTAATTATTTTTTTCAGATATAATTTCTCTGTTAATGCCGATGAAAAGTTGTTTCATCTGCACGCTTTTTTCGAAAGAGCAGCCTTAAGTGTCTAAACATACCATGCCGAAGATACTCGGCCGAAGTTCGGCAAGATTACGCCTGCAATGTATTTTAAATTACCGCTGACACACCATGCCGAAATTACGTGGCGTTATATTATATAATATGCGTGATCAATCCGAACTTCGGCCGCGTATTTTCGGCCAAGTGTGTTTAGATGCGTGTTACGCGAGTTTTAAGAAATGGCTGAATTACTCTACTGTATATTACGATACTTATACTGTGGTAATGCGTAAGGGAGGTATATTGGGAAAGTTTTAACTGGCTCACTTTTGATTAGGGAAGACCATCGGAACTTTTATCCGACACTAATTATCAACTTTTGATTAAACGTTCACGGGTATATCTGATGGTTTTTTGGAACATTAGGCTTACTTTAAAAATCATTTGGAACTTAATAACTTTCTTATCGAATGGTCAACAAAAAAGCTTAACCTGCCGAGAAGAACAAAAGTCAAAAACATTATTTTACAAACTAGCTATCCCGCTGAACTTCGTCTCACTTTAAAACCTTCCCTGGACCTCTACGAATATTTTAAGACTAAAATCAGCCCAATCCGTTCAGCCGTTTTCGAGTTTTAGCGCGACTAACACATTTGAAAATTCATTTTTATATATAAGATTTACGAATAGGGCTACCAATCCCAATTGACAAATTACAGGAAAACAAATGATTTAAAAATCTTGCGATTTCCAAAACTAAAGTTTTCATGTGTAAAACGGCCCATTCACTATCCTGCATTGCAGTCCTGCTGCAGTCCGCCGTGCAGGCCTGCAACACCATTCACTATCCTGCGTGCAGTCCGCCGGCTTATGCAGGATAGTGAATGGGCCGTTTAACAAATACCAAATATATAACTAGAACGTTCGTAGGTATACATATTACATTGTGTGTTTTTTTTACAAGTTTGTAAGTTGAAAAAGTAATAAAATTTATAAAACACAGAGTGTATCAGTGTTGGTGCAGCGGATTCAAAAAGCAATTTTTTATCAAAGTTTAAATAACAATGCATGCATTTTCATAGCCACTGTAAACTCGGTCAAAACAGATGTTTTCATGCATACTCTAACTGCTAATAGTAAATTTTAATATGTACATACTATATGTCCCGCTCACTCGAATGTAATATAATAATATTATATTCAGAGTATTACTTACGTGAAATGTTCCTTCTACGTTTCCGATATCGTTTAAGATTAGAGATGATATTATTATGATATTATGTTCTATTTGTAGGACTATGTTACTCTTAAATTATTTATCTGCTGGTTAGGGTTCCGTTTTAGGGTACTGTAGTCAATCAAGTTTTGTTGATTACAGAAACCTAAAACGGAATCCTAACCAGCAGATTTTTTGTATGTTGGTAGGTTAATATTTATATAATTAAAGAGTAACATTGTTTTACATATAGAACAATACATATTTTAGGATCATTAAATCAAAGTATGAAATCCTTTCTATCTCTGTTATCTACCACTTCAAGATTTATCGCAAATAAAATATGTTTGTCTTATCAAAATGAAGCTGCTCACAAAAAAATAGCTTGAAAGTAATTAAAAAAATTGTTCTAGGGCTCCCGTACTATAACAACATCTTAGTGGTTAAAGAATATGCAGTATACACAGCCAAAAAACACGGAAACCAGTAAACTGTTGTTCCGCAATTAAATTCTGGAACGTTCTGAGAATGTTCAAGAATAATCCGAGAATTTCTAGAACGTAGGTGGACACGCTAATGGCAATTAAAACTGAGGTAATTCACTCACGTACTAGGTCGGGAGGCAGGATTAAAGTTCACAGCGAGCAATATGACAGTCTTGTTATACTGTATAGTTAAATAAGTGATGTTACATAGAAATATTAAAGAAACGCGACTTAAAAAAATGGTTTTACGAAAAGACTGCCGCGGTAGATTCGTCTATTTGTTTCATAACTTGACTTACGTTTTTTCAATCGTCAGATAACTTTTACCTAAAGAATAAATATTATAATACTTTGACATTTTTTAATGTAAAATTTATCTGACGATTCAAAATTCACTCCTAAAGATAAGGTAACACTCAGACAAGCAGACGGACTGGTTTTGGCATTTACTAGTACTCGTATAATATTAATGCTGACTAAAATATATTTTTAAAACGGTAGAAATCATAAACTGGAATCTAATAATTTCCGAATTTAATAAAATTCGAAATCGATAATCCTTGTTAAAGCACACTCTTACCGTAATCCTCAAAACATCGATCGCTAATGCATGGACAAACATAATCTACACGCTGAAAATCCGTTTTAAATTAAGTTTTTCCAAGATGTCTGCCGATGAAAATAAGTTTGCGCGGTGCAATTTATGTGTTAATATAAGAAATGTGTTTGCACTTTGCATCGTTCTTATATTTATTTTGCTCAAAGTAACATTTTATGCGGCTAATTTTATGGAAGTAGAAACGGTAATGATTTTATGGAAAAAATGAAACAATAATGCATTTCTGGATCATAATCGAAGAGTTTAATTTTCTTTTAATGGATATTAAAATGTGTCTATTTACAGTAAAAAAATAAATACTTACTGCTTTATGAAAAAATCTTCGTTTATCGGGCGGGAACCGTACATTTTTCCGGGATAAAAAGTACCCTCTATCCTTTCCCGGGACTCAAATTCGCCACCGAATTTCAGCAAAATTAGTTCGACAGTTTGGACATGAAAAGATAACCAAACGAATTTATAATATTAGTAAGATTAGGTTTTAACCTATCAACCCCCATAAGGACATCGGCGACCGCGACAACATTAGAATAACAATAGATTTCCAAGAATCCGCAATTGAAGGATTAAATATATAAATATCTTATAGAGCACAAATGTAATATAAAATTAATAAGAAAAATAAAATACACCAATGGCATCGTGAAAAGTTCCGTCGTCCGAAGATACAAATCCGCCAAAATGCGAGTACGCGACCCTTTTTAATTTGGCCACCTTCCTTATTTTGGTCGTAACTCTGGAAGGGCATTACGCGCAGGTGCAAACGTTATCATTAAGGGCAGATTAACTTACCCTCCGCGCCCAGTTGTCTAAACGCAGATGTTTATAATGAATATTGCACGAAAAACATTCTCGCTGAAGAATTTCGTAGACAACGCTTGAAGACAGTTTTTGATCTAATTGTTGTGTAATTGCTTTCTGTGTCCAAATTTTTGTATAATTGCTACCACTTTTTTAATTCAAGATCATTTGTTTTGATTTGAAGTTTATGTAAATCTTAATCCCACCAAAAAACATTTTCATGTAAAAATGCTGCCAAGATGAGAACATAATAGTTCGTGTTATCAAAAAGTAGTGAGATCTCATGTAGAGCCAAGTTTCAAACCTTACACACTCAGCCTTAAATCTAAAAACTTTAATTTTACACATAAATCGCGGCAAAATACTTGATATAATGTGTCAGCCGCACGAGAAGAATCTAAAAACTCTTCACATTAGTCAAAATCGGTGGCTTGGCCATTTTGTTGCGGTTAATATAAAAGTTATTTAGTACAACAGAAGAGTAGTTCAAAGCTTATAGCATGACCAATAACAAAATGGCCAAGCCACCCATTTTGACTAATGTGTAGAGTTTTTAGATTCTTCTCGTGCGGCTGACATATTATATCAAGTATTTTGCCGCGATTTATGTGTAAAATTAAGGTTTTTAGATTTAAGGCTGAGTGTGTAAGGTTTGAAACTTGGCTCTACATGAGATCTCACTACTTTTTGATACCACGAACTATTATGTTCTCATCTTGGCAGCATTTTTACATAAAAATGTTTTTTGGTGGGATTTCATTTCTTTTTATAAGTTTTTATGAAATTAAGGGGCATACGAGCATGTGCACTCGCATTATTAGAAAAGTTGCAAGTGCTTTGCCGGCCTTTAAGAGGGGATCGGTTATATATAAAATTAGGGAACAAACGAGCAAACAGGTCACCTGATGGAAAGTACTACCGTCGCCGAGTTGCCATACTTTCAGAAAGAAAAGGGTTAATTGAGGGAATAGAAAAAAGGGGTATCCCTATTCCCCTGTTCTCTTTCCCTTTTTTATGAAATTAGGGGGCAAGCAAGCAGACGGGTCACCTGACGGAAAGCAACTGCCATCGCCCATGGACACTGTAACATTAGAAGAGTTGCAAGTGCGTTTCCGGCCTTTTTATGAAGGAATAGACTAAGGGAATAAGCCGAAGAGAATAGGGATAGGGAATATTGTATTGGTATAGAGTGCAGTTGGGCCTCCGCTAAACTCACTCGCTAGACGAAGCACAGCGCAAGCGCTGTTTCACGCCGGTTTTCTGTGAGTCTGTGGTCTCTCAAGGATAACACGTATTTTTTAGGGTTCCGTAACCATAGGGTAAAAACGGGAACCTATTACTAAGACTTCGTTGTCTTTCCGTCTGTCCGTCTGTCTGTCTGTCTGTTTGTCTGTCTGTCTGTCTATCTGTCTCCGGTCTGTAACTCAAAAATAATAGCAAAAGAGTTGAATTTTTCACAGGTTATGTATATTTGTTGCCGCTATAACAACAAATACTCAAAACAAAATAAAATCAATATTTAAAGGGGGCTCCCATACAACAAACGTGATTTTTTTGGCCTATTTTACTCTATATCAATAATGGCAACAGGTGGGTACTTGATTTCTTCTCAAAGTCCATAATAATATGCCAACTTTAATATTTAATAATAATATTAAAATAAAATAAAAAAAATTAGGGGGGCTCCCATACAAAAAACACATTTTTTGGCCTAATTTTGCTCTATAAGTGTACGGGTATGGGTTAGGTTGAGTTTGATAATTTTTTTGTTGTTTATGTACTGATAGTATGTTACATACCAAATTTCAGCTATCTCAGACTTCAGGAAGTACCCTAACAGTTTGATGATAGGTTGAATCAGTGCCAAAATTGTGGGTTTTTGGACACCTATGAAATCTAAAGTATAATAGCTACGATATTCAAACTTTGCGCATTTCATTATTTCACTCAAGTCATTATATCCTAAAAATTTTAAGTATTTGGCACTATCCAAACCAAAGTTACGAGGGTTCAAAAATACGACGAAACGTTTCGAGAAAAGGTAGGTAGTGCCCTTGCGCGCTTCGCTTAGCTCATCTTGGCGGGGGCACTCCCGTGCCCCCAGATTATTACGAGTAACTCTTACTAAATGAAATATCTATTCCCACATAACATTTTATCACCTAATCGAACTTTTTATCACCGAATAACCAAGAACGTAACAAGGTTAGCTTGTGAGCTACAGAATTTACCTGGAATATTTATATTTCGAAGAAAGTAAAATTAAGTAAAAATACATTTATCTGCCAGATGTAATAATATTTGACTCGATTGAACAAAACACGAAACAAAAAAGTTTTTTTTTTTAAAGAAAATATGACTGCTTATTTTAGAAAAAAATACGCTTATGACCTACAACTGTATTTTTGGAATCTAATGGACTATGAATTTAATTAGATAAAAATCTACTTAACGAGATTTATTAGAGTTTCGGAAATACAGAATTTACAAACTGAGCTAAGTCACTTTAACGTTTTTCACCATCTTTTTACAGATAATGTCAGACAGCTTAATTAACTTCATTAGAATTCACTACGTTTTCGTTCATTATTTTAACCTTTTTTGGTTAAGAATACGCAATCCCAACTCCCAACCAAATGAAAATGCTTGGTGCTTTTACTTTTTTACCATAATTGTTTTAATGTTAACGGTTGTATTTTGCTTATTTTGCCTTGTTTGTGTATAAGATAATAAAGATTAAAACATTATATAACTTCAGGTACTATAATAATTCAAGTGAGAAATTTAGAAAGTCAATATTATTAAGTACATACTAAAATAATAATTATTCTTTCTAGTTTCACTTCCAAACTTTAGAATCTAGCTCATAACAATATTGGACAAAAATAGAGGCATTATCATAGTTAAATATTCATCATAATATTATTATAGCTATAACTTCTAATTTTTCGTGTAAATCACAGAATCGCTCTTGTACTTGCGGCTCGGAGGGAATCGACCTAATATTTCTGCACAATTGTTATTTGAGCAGGCAAATTAAATATTGTACAGTGTGCAAAAAGGTCGAATGAAGATTTAAAATCAGTAATTTTAATATTAGTTAAGGGTATTGTGCACTTATTTGGGATGGATAAAATTTTAAAATCACATCAAGACACGTGACTAGATGAAAAATTAGTAAGACGGTCGGCAGAATAAACCATTGACTTGGCGTAGGAGTAATAATTATATTCCTATCTCTTTACCGCGCGGTAAAAATGTATGCTTGCCTTTTATGCGTTGGGGGAATGCGTTTACGCATCCCCGGGGTCTGGGGAAGACCACTGAGGTATGTGGGACTCCCCGGGCGGATGGAAGACGCACCCGGGACTACCCACTAAAACCCCAACGATGTTGCCCCCTGCTCCTGAAAGTGGGACTACGGGAAACGCGTTTTGATTTTCACTTCTGTAATATTATTCCCCCAAAATTTTACTGCGCAGTTTTTGTCAGTAGTGTTTTTAACACTGATGCGATTGGGACTTACACCTCTGCGATCGTTACTTGCCAGATTATACCAACATTTGAAATTACCAAATACTAAATAGCAAAATATTATAATTGAAAAAGAAAAACATTTTTAAGTTATGGTTCAAATTTTTTAAAAACGGGGTTTTATATTATCGCCTTTATATGAGATATTTTAAGTTTACCTGACTTTCTTCTCTGCTGACTCTTCTAAAGAAAGGGTAACGTTAATCTTAAGGTATTTGTAATAAATGTTGAATATTGCCGTCTTAAATGTTCAAACCCTCAATATTTGAGTTTGCCGTTTTGCTCGTTTCGTTTCTATTGTAACATTAAAGCCTGTTTGTTCACAAATACACAGTTCAAACAATATAATGATCTGAATCACGATTAAGCCACTCCAGCTTGTAAGCCTTCGATTTCAGTTGACTAAATTGTATTTTAAAACATCTTATATAATATTATACATATTTAGTTTCATTATCGATTAATCCGTCGATCGTGGATTCTTGGAAATGTATTGTTATTCTGTTTGTGTCCCGCTCACCGGTGAGCAAAATCATAGAATAACCGATCAAGCTCCATAGGGCTTGATGGGTTATTCTATGATTTTGTTTATAAAATACCCAATGTGCAGTTGAAACCAATTCTCTACCAATAAACATAATATTATTAATATTTTGCGATACCGGAAAATTATCTTTTGGATCTAATCGATAACTTTGAAATATATTATAATAATATGTTTGTTGGGTTTTTAAGGTTGGATAAATTAAACACATATTCGGGGTACTAAACCAACCTTAAACAGTGTTATGATAATATTAATTTTTATATATCTATCTTAAGAGTCCGTATACGAAATTTTGCCGATTTTGCCGAAATTGCAAAGGTTCAATACAGAAATATTATTAGTTTTTTCCCCTTATTAGACTTAAAAAAATATATGTATATTAATTATTAGATTAAAATATATTTAAGCGCAGAAAGCCGACTCGAACTTGCGGCGAGTAATATAATGTGAGATTTAGGTTGTTTTGAATCGTGTTTTTTTGGCACAATTTGTTTTTTTTAATTTATTTTTTCTTGAATTGGATAGAATTTTATCTATAGATTATTTCTGTCGTTTCCTTTTTATGAATTACAGCTCCAAGTTGCCGAAATTAACAGCAATTCTTTGCCCATTTTCTCTAAAATTTTGCCGAGTTACATATTTATTTCATATTAAAGTGGTAAAAAGTAATTCCAACATTTTGTAGACGACTTTATCAACAGTACATTGTATTTTTTTCATACCGTTAAGACATCAATACAATCCATAAACAGGTGATATTCTAAACCTTTTACAGCAAAAATCACAAAACTGTCGCGGGTTTGAGTTCGATTATTTAAAAATACTTAAAAAAATAAAAAATCTAGCTCCAACATTAGATTATAATTGAAATGGTCTTACATGTTGTGCATTAAAACTTATTGAAATACTGTATTTTAACTGTTAAATCACGTCTGTTAAATCAGTGAAATCGGCAAATTTCGTATACGGACCCTTAATTTTAACGCAGATATTATATACCTAATTAATATCATTAATTTTAAGCTCTGCCAATTTATGTAATAATATGGGCAAAATACTGAGAAATAGACTAGAATCTGTAGATTTAGACGTGCGACACAGTTGCCATTTCTCACCGTCACGTTAACCACAGACCGCGTCGTTTGCACTGACAAATCACTATTTACTTACCATTTCACCGACACTGTGCACCTGTAACAAAGTAAATTGAAACGTTAAAGGAATGTGCATAATAAATATCTAAAGTTTATTGTTAAAAACCCCTAGAATGGCTGGACAAATCATTATATTTTGTGAAATATTCAATACCCAAAATAAGTAAACGGCAAAATGAAACTTGCCGGGTCAGCCAGTGTTTGTTTAAAAATGTGTATTGTATCTAACCTAAATTAATATTAATGTTTTTTTTCCTTGTTACAGGTATGGTGGAATCCTGAAAGCTCAATAAAAAATGACGCCCACAGAATATACCCGGTCCTTACTGAAAAACACACTTTCATTAGTGTAATACGCAGATACTCAGATCAAGAAAGGACTTTTATTATAATGGATATTGAATAATAATGAATACTTAGGGTGGGTTGCACGGTGCACCAGAGGCGTGGTTAAAGTTAAAGTTATGGTCATAGTTAAGTCTAACTTAGCTTTAACCTTAACTTTTGAGTTTTGACCACAGAAATTGACAGATGTCTGTTGCGTTTATTTTTTATTAAAGCTACAGGTAATGGGATTGAGAGCATAAACATTTGAATTATCCGTAAAAATCGACAAGAAAAATATAACACCGTGAAACATAGTAAATTTTCACGAAAAAAAATAGATATACATATTGAGTATGAGCGGATATGGGTAAATATGGCTTCGGACGCCATATTTAACGGTAACCAAAGATTTGACATTATGCACCCTGTGCAACCCACCCTTATTGAACAAAAAAATCACACTGTTAAAAAAAAAATAAAGTATTGGATGATACAAATTAAGCATTATAATCCCCAAAACTTGGCGCAGCCTGTGCTATGGGGAAAAGGGAAGGATGTAAAAATAGTTTACATAAAGATACGAATTCTGCGGAAACGAAGTTGCGTAAATCATCCACTAAAACATGAAACTGAGGAAAATGAATTACAATAATTTTAATTGTATTAAACTCAATTTAATAATGACATTTACAATTCACAATGGAACAAATCGCTTTTGTACTACGGATCATACGTATTACGTTTCATACAAAAAACCTATTTGTTTTAAATTAATAAAACCTTTTACATTTAATTTGCATAATATAATTCAATTTGCGAAATGAAAATATTAATATCCACTGTTTGATATCAAATTTATGATGTAATGTTTTTTTTTTCTCTACAAGTTTTTATGCAATATAGGCTGTTTTTGAGCGGGTGCTAGGTAGAGTTGAGCATACAAAGTATGAGCACCTCACCCAAGTAGCACACTTCAGACGCCTTAAATCAATTTATGCTTTAGGAGTACTATTCATGGCTTTTTTATAGACATAATAGACATTGGCATTCTATACATGGTTTTGAATAAGAACTAAGTTTCTAATAGAAAAAAATATCTAGTGTTCCTTGCTTTAAAACCTTTATTAGTTAATTACACTGAGTTAAGAGCAAATTGATTTGTTAGGGATTATATCTGCTCTATAAAAAGCGCTGCTGTAGTTCAATTATTCTATAGACTTATTATCACAAATACTTTTTAAGAATTGAAATCATTTGTAGAACAATTACTCTAAAAGTAATCAAAAAGGTTTTTAGATAGATTTGTTAGACACTTTTTTAAGTCTATACTTAATAGAATCAATGACTAGGTACTCAATAGTTTATACTCTAGTGAATGTCCAGTTTCCTCCTTCATTAGGGAACTTAGGCTTTAAACATTTTATTTTAAGAGTATTAAGTATATAAAGGACGTCGTTCTGCAAGCATGAAGAAAGCATTCGGAGAAAACTGGAAAAGTATGAAAAAGGTGCCTTTAGACAGTCACATCAACTTTCTTTGCCCTAAAAGTCATCAGTCATCACTTCAGCAACGAATCGAAGAAGAATTGACACCGTCTCGAAAATCGATTCTTGATGAAAACCATGATGAACTACATAATGACATTAATGATAGTGAAAATGACATATGAAAGTGACGATTCTGGCGATGAAGAGGGATTTTCGAGACGGTGTCAATTCTCCTTTTTCGCAGCTTGATTAAAATAATATGTCGATTCGTTGATGACAAAAAGTTTGGGGCGTTCCACGTCAAGCGGACAGGAAAAAAAGTCGATATCTCCGATTTTAATAATATTTATTAAAACCTTTACGTTTTATATTTGCGCATACCAAACATTTTTGTCATAATAATATGATGACAAGATTAAGAATGATGGAACTTTGAAACTTTGAAACATTAAACTCAAAGGTTTTTGCCAATTTCCACTATTTAGCGATTTCCGGATTGTTAAATGAAGTTATTTTTTTTTTCAAACTATAATCGGCTTTGTAGCACTGAGGGCACGAATAGAGAAATCAAGTTTCAAAGTCCCATCACTCTTAATCTAGTCATCATAATTATGATAAAAATATTTGGCACGCGCGTGCCTTAATAATTTGGCTGTAGTTATATCGATTTTTCTCAGCAAATACTAAAGCTAAAAAATTAAAGTTCATTGTCAGTATTCATCATATCTTTGTATAATACATTATACAAAGCATAAAACGATTGGTCTACTTTTATAACATAGAATAATCAATGAAAAAGACCTCTGTAAAAAAAGGAATTCTAATTTTGCCAACAGAGGAGAGTGATTTAAGGGCCCTCTCTCCCTAAATTAGCAGGTCGATTGTCTGTCAGTGCGAATATCGACGTAAATGACATTAAAATAACATTCATAACAGCGCGCCTTGTACGGTGGCGGTTACGACGCTCGCCGCGTCCATGATAGGGCGAAATAGGAGAAAACCCTTTTTAAGGCTTAATATAATACATATTTCAAAAAAGTAAAAAAACCAAATTATTAACTTATGTATTGCAAAGCAGTAGATATTTTTATATATTCTTTTGATAAATAATGAAGGAGTAAAGTGGTTTCATTCAACGATTTGGAGGTGATTTGGTTTTTTATTTCTTTATTATGTGATACCGATAGAAAAAATATGGCAAAACCAAATTACGTATCATATCATGTAGATTACTAATTATTTTTTTCAGATATAATTTCTCTGTTAATGCCGATGAAAAGTGGTTTCATCTGCACGCTTTTTTCGCGAGAGCAGCCAGCAAAATCGGTTCAGCGGTTCAGGCGTGAATAGATAACAGACAGACAGACAGACAGACAGACAGACAGACAGACAGACAGACAGATAGACAGACAGACAGACAGACGGACAGACAGACAGACGCACTTTCGCATTTATAATATTAAGTAAGTATGGATGGTGACCCCTGGTATATAGGATATCTTCGGGATATCTTCAGTGATTATTGACTCTTATGTAAGAATACCAAGTTTAGTTCTATAAAATAACTAATAGTGCTTCAGTAGATATACTTGTGCTGCTTGGGCATTTTGTTCGCGAATGAGGTTGAACTCAGAATTTATTTGTTAATTACGATTCTAAATGTTGCTAAGATTGGTATAAGTGTTTTTTTCACCGGTGGGGTGTAAAATATTGAAGCGCCAATATTTAAGTCAAAATAGCAGTTTTCTAGAGGTAATACATACATAATATTTTCTCATAAAATGCAATTTTTAATTTACAAACATTTAAAGCACTTATCAATAACTTCATTAATAAAGTTTTTATTTCCTTACTGCTTGCATTTATAGATGTTTTTAATTAAAAAGTCACCTTTGAGAAAAGTACCCTGAAATATTTTTAAACGACATACCGCACAGCCCCCAACTAGTCAATTTAAAGTTTAAACTTAGTTTACATAGAGCTTGTAGAGCGAACTTATCCGAGCTAACACTTCCGATACAAGTTCCACAATATTTACCACGAGGCTAGACGTGGTGAGAATAATAGTTGATGTCGAGGACTTTGTATAAAACAATTACTAAATATTCTAAATAATATTGTAAAAATAATGCTGGAATACAAAATGTACAGTAGCGTTTTTTGATATCAAATTCGTGCAACACAAAGTTTTACGCACGCGACGTTTTGCTATCAAGCTATTCAAAAATCTATACTAATCTATACTAATATTATAAATACGAAAGTATCTCTGTCTGTCTGTCTGTCTCGCTTTCACGCCAAAACTACTGAACCGATTGTAATTAAATTTTGTACACAGATAGTCTAAGGCCTGAGAAAGGACAAAGGCTACTTTTTAACTGGAAAAGGGGGTTGTAAGGGGGTGAAAATGCGTAATTTTGTTAAAAATAAGTTAGTTTCAAAAATTATAACAGATGGCGCTAAGAGTCGCCTACATCGTGCTATCGCTTGCTCATAAGTCTTTCTATAAAAGGTGGTACCATGTTGAGTCAGGTTTTTCGATTCTTTCGATTGTTATAATACACATTATTAAATAACAAAATAATGAAATATTACGTGCACACTGCACAGCTGTTATTGGGTATTTTGATTTAAGGGGTACCTGCAGGGTTTTAAAAAGCTTTTTAATTTGACACCAATTTTGTTGACACCGCAAGCTATAAACTGAAGTCCACGCGGACGAAGTCGCGGGCAACAGCTAGTACGCAATAAATGAGTAATTAGTTTACGTATGCTGTCTTTATGAGGCTGTCCAATGTGAAGTTTTTTCTTTCAAGATTCGCCGTAGTAGTGTAAGATATTAAATAAACCATATTAATTGTAAAATTCAATTTAAAACGAGATACAATTCAAATATGTAACTATATTATTGTATTTGTAAATACATATTTGAAATATTTGCCGCACAAATATAAGTAAAGGCATGCTATGATGCTACTGTATACAAAAACCGATTGTCTTTCGTCAGTAGAATACATTTCCGATGTCAATGATGCGCGATATGACAGAACACGGTGCTGGGTTATTATATATTATAAGCTATAGCAACTGGTTGCTATTGCTATGTGCTATGTGCCTTCTTTATTTTTAAAAAGTACTTATAGAATTTTTATGGAATATGTAATAGTTTATTCTACATTACCACATAATATAAGCTACTTTTTATCTTGAAAAAGTGCAAAAGTCTTGGGCCAGCTAAAATTAATTTTTGTAATATTGTATTGAGTAAAAAAAAGATAAACACTTTCGGTCTTACCAAAAAATATTTAAGCACCTGTTGAACACTTGATTAGAGAAAAATTCAGTACAAAATGCTCTCAAAACAACTGTTCAATAGATGTTTAGTTTTTTGTGGTAAGATCGAAAAAGTTTAAGTACTTACCCAGTTATGTGATCTCTTTAATACTCATAATAATTAGCCATTTATTTATGGCTACATGGCCTATATATTTATATAGGCCATGAATATACTTATAGAAGGTACTGTATATTTATACAGTACCTTCTATAAGTGACAAATTGATAATAATCAGATTTTAAATAAATGCAAAGCAAAAAAAAATATATATTAAAACTGTTTACGGAAATAGTAGTTTTCATTATTCATATTTTATTATAGTCTGAAAGATACCGATTGCCAATTGCTATGCATATGTACTAGTCCCGCGCGGCGGAAGAAGGCTGAACAAAAAATGATGAGAAACAGCCACCGTGAGATTATTCGTGCAGTTACCGCATCCTATGGCAACAAAAACTACAGAATGCGTAGCCACAACCTGTCATGTGCATATTGTCTACGTATGAATTCCATGTTGTACCTTTGAAGTGAAAAATTCTAAAAGTATACGCGTTGGGCGTGACAAAAAAAGCAATTTAATTCCTGGAGTGAAGCTTGCTTGTAATTATGATACTGTACTCGGTTAAAAATGGCGGTAGCGGTCATTGACTCGCTGTCAAAAACTTGTCATTTTCTATACAAAGCCGCGATTGACAACGTCTGACACTTCACTGTCAATCGCGGTTTATATTATACTAGAAGATGCCCGCAACTCCTTTGCGCCAAAGTTCGTTTATCGCGCGAGAACCTACATTTTTCCGGGATAAAAAGTATCCTATGTCCTTTCCCGGGACTTAAGGGCCCTCTCTCCCTTAATTAGCAGGTCGATTGTCTATCAGTGCGAATATCGACGTAAATGACATTAAAATAACATTCATAACAGCGCGCCTTGTACGGTGGCGGTTACGACGCTCGCCGTGTCCATGATAGGGCGAAATAGGAGAAAAAACCTTTTTAAGGCTTATTATAATACATATTTCAAAAAAGTAAAAAAACCAAGTTATCAACTTATGTATTGCAAAACAGTAGATATTTTTTTATACATTCTTTTGATAAATAATGAAGGAGTAAAGTGGTTTCATTCAACGATTTGGAGGTGATTTGGTTTTTTATTTCTTTATTATGTGATACCCATAGAAAAAATATGGCAAAACCAAATTACGTATCATATCATGTAGATTACTAATAATTTTTTTCAAATATAATTTATCTGTTAATACCGATGAAAAGTGGTTTCATCTGCACACTTTTTTCGCGAGAGCAGCCAGCAAAATCGGTTCAGCGGTTCGGGCGTGAATAGATAACAGACAGACAGACAGACAGGCAGACAGATAGACAGACAGACAGACAGACAGACAGACGCACTTTCGCATTTATAATATTAAGTAAGTATAAATAAAATTACAAGCGAGTCAATGACCGCTACCGCCATGTTTCGCCAAGTGCAGTATAGTCTACATTACATCTTGTCTTGGATAGGTACTAACATTTTTTTTTTCACAGAAACGTTTTTGTAGTACGGTTATCTTATAAATTATATATTTGAGTCTTAAGAAATAGAGTACTAAAATTTTGTTTATACATCGCATGAAATAATCCCATTTAATGATATAAATGATATACTTTTAAAATATATACTTAATTACTTACTCGCATTTTAAAAAATAAGTTAGGAAGTTTAAAGTAACTATACCAATTATTTTTAGATTTAAACTCAAAGCTGAGGTCCAAAATATGAAAGGATTATAACATGATGTATGAAAAGGTTCTGAAGGGTTTGAGTGACAAATAAGGGCCGCGCCTGGGGACAGACATATGACTATTGTGACCGACCGCAAACTGCTCCTCTGAAGGGTGCCTAAGGGGATTAGTTATAGTTTAAAAGTTTTTGTTAAAAAGTGGAAAATATTGCTAAAATTGAATAAAATATTACATGAGTGTACATTTTACTTTTTACAAGTCATGGTGAGCGTTTATTATATATAGAATATCTAGATAATAATATGTTTGTTATCTTTGTCACTAAAATAATATAATAATATCTATGGACGCTTCAAACCACGTCAGTCTAGCCCCGTGCTAAGTACCTGAAGGACTTGTGTTACACGTACCAGACAACGGAAATATATTTAATACTTTTATACTATACATATATTTAAGATTTTTATTATAATATCATATACACATCCAGACCCGGGAACATTGAAAACTTTTTGTTCCGTCGGCAGGATTCGAACCCGCGACCCCCGGCTTGAGCTGCCACACACTCAACCAATTGAGCCACAGAGGTCGTCATAAAAACAACTTCAATGGATTTTGTCAACTGATTAATCACGAAAACTTAAAAACAATAGCACCGAAAATCTTTAAATTATTAGGCTAGAAGATTTTGTAAGGTTTAGAAACTCGATAAGAAAGATTTTATAAGGCTCACCCCCAAGGGGGTGAAACGGGGGTTTAGTTAATCAAAATCATTTGTATTCCAGGATCATTATAGCACGAGAAGCCTGTGATAATTGTTCATATAATAAAAGTTTATATTTTGTAATGAAGTTATCAATAACGATATCCGTCGGCCGTTTTCAATATCCTATCTATCCATAATCCTTACTGCTAAAGATAGGCAAATCTATCTTTTGTCCATACTTGCATTTTAATAACGTACTGACAGATAGTATTTCCTATGCCTGTTGCTTATCTATCGGCGGGAGGACGGATACTATCCGTATCACTAGAGATAGGGAAGCTCATACAAAACTTTGTTACCTGCGTTTCAATTTGAGTTTCTACTTACTCGCCGATAGGTGGAGCTATATCTAGTAACGTCATTTGCCTATCCGTCAATGTTGGGCGATATCAACATAACAACGGAGAATATCATTTCGAAAAGACGAGTTTATTATTATTTATCGAAAGAGTATTTACAGACATTTACAGAGTTATTTACATTGTAAATTTTATTTTTTTAAAAAGACAAATTTTCCACTTTTTTAGTAAAAAGTGGCCCCGTGCGAGTTTCTTACGCCGGTTCTTCTCGCCGGGTTAGTTCCCGAACCGGTGGTAGGCAACATGTAGCTCAACGTTCTGAAAACATTTGATTCAAATTTATTCAGAAATAAAACGATTTTTATTTTATTTAGTATGATACTTGTTATAATGGAATACTGTAGCAGTGATGATAGTGATACTGAATTAATTCAAATAATATTAGATTGCGATGAAGACAGTGACAGTGATACCAATATTGTACAGAAGCAATACAAACTACGTGTGAATTACATGATTATGTTAACCCTTCAGTACACGCAAAAATATTTGCAAAAAAGTAAGTAGGTAATGTGCCAAAAAAAATGGCGCCCGGCCTACCCTCTTTGTAAAAATAATGTAATAACTTTACAACCTAACTATATTTTATGTTTCTGTGAAAAATATTAAAGTTTAAGTTAAACTTTCTATCAATCAAGCCATCGTAATATTGTATTTAGTCCGATGTGATAATAATACGTCTCACAACTATAAACTTTTAAATCTATGTAGGTGACTTTTTCGCCAGAATTAAATGAATACATTGTTCTTATCTCAATAACACAGAGCTATACAAACTATTTATATAAAACAATACCACTGAAGGTCTCCAGATGTTTACAAAAACAGCACTTCACTTGGAGAGCAAAAAACTAGTTTCGTACTATCCACAAGCAAACATCGTCCTTAGTGCTTCACAAACAAAGTTCAAATTGGCCCGCCCGGCTTGGATAGGAGAGAGGGAAAGATGCTATCTATCATTGGGCACGGAATGACAGGTCATATTGTTGATTGTGAAACGCAAATTACGGATAGATAGCAGCTTACTGTTGATCGAGGATAGCTATCTATCTTTAACTGTAGGTACGTTATTGAAAACGGCCGTAAAGTTTCGGGTTCATGTTGGATGCGAGTAGCAGGAGACCGGTCATCTTGGCGTTCATTGAGAGAGGCCTATGTCCAGCAGTGGACGAATATAGGCTGATATGATGATGTTATGACGAATGAAGTTATCTCTAAATATCTATTTTTGTAGTAGCTACTGTAAAAATAAAATTACACAAAAAATGGTTCACTACCTAAAAGCTATCGGGGAGGCAAATAGAGTTATGATTTTATTAACGAATTGCATCGCGCCACCGCACACAATACAACGATAACTTTTACCAATTTTCAACCTAATCCCCCATAGAAATAAAGTTCATCATAATATGACATACAGACGGACAGGTCGCCAATTCGGGTTAATCCACGACAAAGCATACAAACAGTGACGGGATTATGACAAAGAAAATAAACGTTTGAAATTGCTCGTGGCTCGCAGGTGATGGACAAAAAGCGATTTTGTTTGTGTTGGCAGTTTTCGTCGTGGAATTGGTTCAAACCACGAGACGAGGCACAAAAGTAAACTTTATCATCATTTTAATGACATAAGTTTAGACTTTAGAGTTTGGACCATATAAAAAACAATACTAAAAAAAATTTTTATACCGGAAAAAGAACGCTATAGTGAATAAATAGATACTCCTCAGTTACAAATGTCTCTAGATCACAAACATTATTTTAAGTTATCATGGCGAGCGAAGCGAGCACTACACACAAACACACAAAAAACTGCCTTGAAAGATTATTATTACCACGCAGGAAAACGACGAGAGCACAGCTCGGCTCTTAGCTAGTGTATCTCCTATCGTACTTTACCTTTATGCCTCCTCGGCATAAAGGTAAAGTATAAATATATATACTTTACCTTAAAGTATAAGTACGAATGTGACTCTCGTAGTAAAGGTTTGTCGACCTCCGTGGCGCAGTGGTGAGCGCGTTGGTAGCTCAAGCCGGAGGTCGCGGGTTCGAGTCCCGCCGACGGAACAAAAAAGTTTATAAAGTTCCTGGGTCATGGATGTGTATTAAATATATGTATCATATAATAAAAATCTTAAATATATGTATAGTATAAAAGTATTAAATATATTTCCGTTGTCTGGTACCTGTAACACAAGTCCTTCAGGTACTTACCACGGGGCCAGACTGACGTGGTGTGAAGCGTCCATAGATATTATATTATTATTATAAAGGTAAAATAAATTTGAATACAATGAACTGATGAAAACGTTTTATTTGCATTGTTTTAACGTTAATACTTTTATGTATCCCATTTCATCAATATTTTTATTCGTTTTAATCTTTATTTAAATAAAAATGTATCACATAATTTATAGTACATAATATTATGTCCGTAACAGGAAGATAATATTATCCTTGTACTAATATCATTAATGCGATAGTGTGTCTGTCTGACGATCTGTTACCCTTTACACGCCCAAACCACTGAACTTATTAGCCGAAATTGAGTATGGAGATAATGAATTCATTTGCGGGAAAGGACAGGGTACTTTTATGCCGAAAAAATGGACGGTACCCGCGCGTAACTGGCGCGTCGTGTCGCAAAACTGCGGGCGTCATCTAGATAAATATTATAAGTATGGATACTCAAAAATAGAATGCAGGGCGATGCTGATTTAAAAACCAAGGTGTACCTGCATTGTTCGCGTCGTGGCTCCAGCTTTGTATTTCCGAAGCCATTCACATCATACGAGATAGGAATACTCTTTGAAATACAATTTTATCTCAATATTGCGTTTTGCATATCGGATGTTCAGTTCTATTTACCGTACTTTTTACCGTTTGGTATTGTATAAGATTTTTGTTTATTCATATTTTTAAAACATCACGGTTTAGTTATGTCATTGTTTTTGTTTTCATACGAGTGAAAAGCTGTCATGAAAAGCATGTCGTAGACTGCAATATTATGCTAAATTTATATTTATTGCTCTGTATCTTCTTCAATAATTGTCATCAAGTTCTAAAATATAAGCGCAACATGTTAAGGCACTAGTCTTAACCTATATTTGCAAATATACTGAACTTATCATAAAATGAATATGCAACGAAATAAAATACATAGCAGCCAAATAATCCCTAAAGGGCAAATTGGAAAACAATACAATCGCCAACTTACAATGGGGAAGAAAAGGGGGAGAAAAAGTACAAAGATATCGGCCATTCACGATTAAGTTTGTTAGAAGACGCCCGGAGCTTACTAATGAGTGTTTTATTCCATTGTGAGACGCTCTTAGATTCAATTCGCAAATTCGAGAGGAATTAATTAGGATTCGCAAAATGGCGACGAAACGTAAGGAAAAGTGTTTCAACTTTAAAGTTTCTAAGGTAAAATGTTTTAAAGATTGTAAAAAAGGTTGCTGTACATTATATAACAAGACTGTTTGTGTGGAAGAATCTAAAAATTATATTCAAAATATTTAACTATCTGTAAAGTTATGAGCAACATCGTTGCGGCAATATACTTTTCGCGCATGAATAGTACATATATTTTTTTTCTTGGATAACTATTCTTTATCTATCCTTTACCGTGAATGAAAGCATCTGAACAAAAATTCATAAAAAATCTTTCTAAATATTTTCTAAATATTTGGAAAGATTTTTTAAATAAATTTGATTTATTTTCTAAATAAATTAAATAAAAAAAGAAAGATAGTAATATAGATGTTTTGAGGCCTGTCAGAGTTACCAAAGACCTTTAAATACGACTATCCGATTTTCCATTTGAATTCAAATCGTGGGGCCACCCCCTATTTATGGTAGTGTGAGATTATTAAAACTTATTAATAACCTGTATTCATCTTAGCACTTCAAACAATTTTATTTCAAGAAAATCAATTTCACACAATATTTGTAACTGTACTGTAATAACCATTACAATAATCTTATTCAAACTCAATTAGCTGATATTTATTTGGGCACTTCTGTATGATTAGGGCGGACAAATCGTTGGAAGCTCACAAATGTCTGTCATTATCCCTTATTAAATGGCTATTGACTATTCTGATGATTCGATTCAAGAAGATTACGCACTTAAGCTTAAAAGCTCCGGAAATGTATAAAAAAGTATGTGTTGTATGTGCAATATTGTTTAATGTTATAAATATCAAATGTTCAGATGATAGTCAATACTATTTCATTTACTTATTTAATGGTTACTATGGGTTTGTTAATAAGTTAAGTTCTAGAACTGCCTGACCCTTGGTGAAGAGCAATTCCCTTAATACCTCGCGATTCTTTAGGGACAGAAAAGTACAAGCATTTTCCAGGAAAGTTGGTCATGGTAAATGCATTCTGATGATAATATTGTGATACCTACATAATATTGTATCTAACAAAATACTACTGCTATCAGAGAGCACAATTCTGGCGGATCCCTAGTATAAACACACCACTGATTTTCCTAGCTGCAGGGGCGTATTATCGCGTATTTCTGTGTCATTAGGGCGCCCGTCGCAGGGCTGCGTTAGACAGCCCCGGAGGCGACACCTCGGAAAATTGGAAGGGAAATATAATTGGAAAATTATTCGGGTTCGCCACTTTCTAGTTACCCCGCGCATTAAAGCATTACGCGCCTTGAGCAAGTCATTTTTACGTCAAATTTGTAAAGGTTGGATGCAAGGGTTTCGAAATATTCCATTCAAATGTTAAAACACAGGTGTATAATAATATAAAGTATACCATATTTGACATTATAAATGCGAAAGTGTGTCTGTCTGTATGTTACCTCTTCAGGCCCAAACCGCTGAATCGATTTTACTGAAATTTGTTTAGGAGATACTTCGAGTCCCGGGAAAGGACCTATGGCCTAGTCTATGATACTTCTTATTCCGGAAACATGTACCGTTTTTACGGAAATTTGTACAATCATAGGTCATCACATCTATACACCTTATTAGTAGTAAGTAAATATACCGTTCGGTCATAGCAATAATATTAACAAGAAAGTGAATCTGACGTCTGTCTATCTGCAACAGTTGCAGATACACAGATTCAGCAGTTACTGCTGAATCTGCGGGGCTGAATTGGTCGCTTTGGAGATTATATTTTGAATCATACTATGATTCATTTTTTAAAGTCGCAAAGTCGCAAAATTTCGCTGTTTAAAATGTCGCTGTTTGTGTGCAATTCAGATGTCTAAATTCGTACTAATTTGACATTCGTGAGTTTGACAGTTTTGACAATTAATTTTGTGAATTGATTGAGAGGAATTGCTAATTGTGACCATTTTAGCACCGCTGCTCATTAAATTCGGTAAGCACCGGGTACCGGGAAAGGACACAAATTATGATGTTTATCAAAAATGTAGTAGGCGATATCATAATATTGAAACACCACAACCATATTTATTACAATAAATATTATTATGCTTTATTGTTATGATAAATAGAAGGTATAAATTACAATAACTGAAATGCATATTCTGTAACTCGCAAATAATTTAATAAGTGCGGAAAATTTTAAATTTGTTTATCATTACGAATTTTATAAGTATCATAATAATTATTATTTTCATATTAAACAAACGCACACAGATGCATACATTATAATTCGGTTTCATTGTAAACTGAATGTAACTGTTAAAACATCAGTATCATTTAGCCGAAACTTTTTCGTTTTCGCTTCGTTATAGAATCGCTGATCAAAATGTATGGAATTGACATAAGACGAGTCGAACGTCAACGTCATATTAACGAACGCTTATGTCAATTTCATACATTTTCATCGGCGATTCTATAACGAAGCGAAAACGAAAACATTTTGGCACATCCCTCTGTATCATTTTTTCTACATAACCGTTTCAGTAGGAAATGCACGTATGGCATTAAGTCCGCCATTGTTAACATTTTGCAAATAGTATAAAATAAATAAATAAAAATGAGTTAATAGAAAATAGGCCTGTATTTTGATAATAATTAGTGAAGGCAATGATATTCTATGATTCTATGTTACTAGATTGGCAGTTTACGGCAACAACGCGCTGCCACTTTGAAGGTGCCTGCAGGCATAATATCTGACATACATAATGACATAATTACATGATGAATTAAAATTGCCTTTTGGACTATCAAGTGGTTACGCATTTCTGAGTATCTTTTGTAAGACGTTGCTACTCTAGTATTTTAGAAACTCATTGACTGATACCCGGTTTCTGAGGTGTTTTGACAGGAGTTTATCTTTTCACTAGCGTTGTTGATTGGTTAATTTTTTGACGCTAGTCAATCAAAAGCAATAGTAAAAAGATAAGCTCCGGTTAAAAAAACTCAGAAACTGGGCATTAAGGTGTCAAAATCTGCACTTCTAACGTAAACAAGATACCGTACACCGAACTAACCATTACATTTGCATATTTCAATATATCTTCCGTAGAAGCATTTTGAGAGGTACAAAAACGTTATTGTGGCACTATTCTTATCTATGTCAGTTTTCCATTTGAGAATTCAGCGGGAAAGGCTTTTAACAATACATTCACAATATGCTCTTTCAACGCTATTTCTCAAACGGAAAATGTTTTCAAACAGAGAATTTAGCAAGTCAGTGTTGTTAGCTGGTGTGAGCTGATGCTAAGTGCTGGCTTTTGCCAGCACCCTATAACTGTGAATATTGAAAATATATTGTAGGTACATATTTTTACTTACCTACTTATATGTATGTAACAGTATTTACCGTACTGTAGATTACTGGATACTTTATTAGTATATTTCTACATCATTCGTAAACTTTTAATGCTCTCAATGTAGTACTTTATTTAATTTCATAATTGATTACATTTTAATGTCTCACTGAAATTCGATAACAGCTGCAATTATCATTGTATTTTACTAACATAGTGCTAAGAAATATTGTACTTCTACTAATATATGGATATGGATCTGTTTTATATGGTCTGAAATAAACTGATATTATTATTAAAAACTTTATGAATATTAACACCATATTTATTATTTTAAATTTTGTAAATGGCTCTAAATTATACACAAAATTGCCATTAACTGTAACAAAATTATCAAAATATAATCCCATCGGTTTTACTTTTAAATGAGCAAAGCAACTCAGTTTAGAACTTTCTAAACACAAAGATGTAAATCATAAAGTTTCAAAATCTGATTTGGGAACTTTTGATTGGGCGTGTGTAAAAGTTTATAAATTGGCGCGTGAGATTGGTGAGATTGTTGTGAGATTCGAAGACGAAAGCGAATGAAGTAGATAAGCCACATTTTATAATTTAAGGGCAATTAAGTACTCATTTTATCCCTAAATTGAACAAACGGTCTACTTCGTCGTTTAGCTAATTTATCTGGCTATACATAAAATCTACACCTTTTTTATTCCCAATCATTTTCCGGTCGTAAAGCCTCTATTAATACAAGAAAACGTAAATTTTCAAATTTTTAGTTACCCACTTGATCCACTTACGTCTTCAGATTTATGCGAAGGCAGTGATTTGCAAACATGAGGGGTCGCGCGATAATTAATCCGACAGACGGGCCCGGGTGCGCGACGAATACAAATTCTGCCGGATTGCTGTCGTGATACTAACTCAAAATAAAAATCGATATTTTCAATTTCACGTGACAAGAATTGACAAGGTATCATTGGGATACCTGCAGGGCAGAAACCACCGTTGAAATTGGGAGCAAAAATATTCTCAACTGATAATATAATTTTATTATAATGTGTTATGAACAGTTAGCATTTTATTTTCAACATACCTACATTAAATACAACAGATTACCATTAGGTAGTGCTTATAACTCAATACCACTAGGTAACTAAAGGCATAATAAAATGTAAATATCTTGTAAAGTAACACATAATTTAAACAGTAAATCAAAACTAATATAGAGATCAACTACGATAACATGGCGCGCCCCTCCAAATGACTGTTTCAATGTGTGTTGTCACATCCTTATGAAAGAGTTTGTATGTAGTAAGTATTCAAACAATCACAGTACACGTAATATTTCAGTTAATGTTACTTATTACCAGTGAACTTTAAACTACAGGAAGAGTAACTCCGTCAAAAAAGTGCACCAAAAGGCTACAAAATGTGACTCTAATACATGTATACTTTATGCATGTGTTCGGTACACATTTTTCGTGTATATATACACGAGTGACATTCAACCAGGTTGACATGATAATTATTGTCAAACTCATTTTACAATTTGTTTACTTACTTTTTACGTAGCTTTCAGTGGCGAGGGGTGAATATTTTGAGAAGGGAAGCCGGAGTAAAAAAACTACTTACCAATTTTGGTAATTTATAATTGAATGACATGCTTTTAATTTTCAAAACTAAGTTTGGAAAACAAAGTTTCCTTCGACAGCAAAATATAATCTGTCAGACAACAGTCTTTCTGAATTAATGCCATATTTTCCGAACTACACGATTACGTCGTACGACTCACAATTCACAAGTCACAATATAAATTAATTTAATTCACGACACTCTTCTAAGTTCTAACGCTAAAACAAAATTTAAATTCGACAAAACAAAACAAACGACATGTTGTTTATAAACACACTATCCGCCATATTAATATGTCAATCTAAAAACCAGCAAAATAAAAATGTATTACGCGCCTGTCATATTTAGTACCGCTAAAGGCATTCTTAATAAAGTCGTATTACAAAAAATCCTACCAAAATAAAATGTATTACGCGCCAGCAAAAGTATAATGTCGCTACATTCATTCTTAAATTCGAATCATAACAATTTTACTTCATGACTCATCTATCTCGCTTGCACTTGTGCGTTGCTAATTAACCTTTCTCCGTAATAACTCGTCGGGCATCGAGTTATTTCCAAGTATATATCGCGCGTGCTAGAACGAGACAGAACATGACGACCAGTTCACAGGAATGAAAAGGACAGATGCTTACTATGAACTGTCGTTGTATGGAGAAATAAGCCGCTAATCCTGCGGCTTATTTGATTCTCTGCGCCCGCACATTGCATTGCCTTTTAAAATTTGTAGGCGATAGTTATTAATTCAAACTATGTATTTCAAGTGAGAGAAAAATTTATTGCATATAACATTGTGAATTCAAAGTTTTTTAAGTAGGTATGTAAAATATTTATTAGATAAATATGTCGTTGGCCCATATATTCGATTTTTCTAAGCCCTAAGGGAAGCCGATGGGAATCGGGTTATATGGACGCTTCGCCACTGGTAGCTTTTTACAAAATTTTCGTTGTTAATCCTTCAGGCCCCGCGCGAGCACCGGTGATCGCGACAACAATAGAATACAATAGCAATTCCTGGAAATTCCGACTGAAGTAAATGCCTAAATGCCCTGTGAAATGGTGTAGAAGTCATACAGATACCACTTTTAATACAGGTATAACCTTTCAAGTTTCATCAGTAAGTGATTTTTTTAAAATTATGCTTAGGTAAAGTTATTGTATTTTTTCCGACCCAAAAACATGCCCAAAAAGATGGTTTATTTAAGTTGGATGCCAGGGTATTTGCGTAAAATTAAGCTGGTCTCTTTGTGTTTGTCTTATTAAGTTTACATGTTATTGTAAAAATGCAATAATCAAAAAATAATATAATTACAAAATTTTTACAAAGTCGCCATGGACAGTGTTATGCAAGATGTAACAATTTAATCATAATTCATAAACGAGGGTCTGACTGACATCAGTATGGAGTATCTTATTTTTATAATGCCGTTCGTACTTCGTTTAGTAAGAAACGAACCGAATTGGATGCCGAGCCAGATTACTCGTTTATGTAGCATACACTTTAATAGTCATGATATATTTTGTATGAGTAATGACCGAAAATTAAAGAGATTACGAAAATCTGCATTTGCACCGTAAGTTTCTTATTTCAATTCTGTAATAATTCTGTAATAATTTAGCACATAGATTTTTGTAATCTGAAAACGTCTTGTCCAGGTGCTCTGGATAGTTTTAAATTCGTCCGAGTCGTACAAGGTTTGTTCAAAATTATTATATATTATTATTATCGATGACTTAAGGATCAGAGGAAAATGTTTGATTTTAAAATAATAATTATGTACTCCTTTCTTCGTGATAGTAGATATGTTTGGTGTATACTGCATAATGCCATCCGCTTTTGACAATTATTGTCCACGGTTTTGTTTCATAACTGTGACAGTGACAATAACCGCGCAGGCTGTCGTCCAGCGCGCAATATTATGATACGTTACCTGGGAAACGACCTTGGCGAGAATATGAATTGTCATATTTTAGTGTTCGAAAAGGAGCCAAATTTATAACGGTTGAAGTATGGGAGTTACGTTTCCTGTAGTTTTGTTATTCGTAGGTGATGATTTTTGATCTGTCAATGTGTGCGTGTGCTAGTGATGTATATTTTACTATCGATAGTATTGTCCGATCGAGTTATTTTACCTGCGTTTCTATGAGAAATAAATAATATGCAACTTTGACAGATTTCGTAATTCAATTTAGGTATACATATATTGTATTTGGCAGAAAGAAGGTGACGATTGAAAAGTAGTTACAAAATTTTCGTTTGGGGTGATTTTTCAATCGTCGGATATGTTATAACATGAGGTAAATAAAGGTAAATGTAAAGGTAAATAATATACACATTTTAAAGTTACTTATTCATTATTATTCAGGTAAAAACTATCTGACAAATCAGCCCTTACATTAATAGAAATGCAAATATAAAGTTGAAAGTAAACGACAAACATTATATATTGTTTATTCTTAAATTAAATACATATCATAATACCCTTACACCCCCATTACATTTTTAGATTAGTTTTATGTTCTTGTTAAATACCGATAGGCATATCGATAAATTTGATTCAAGCCCTAGCGTATATGTAAACAATTTTGATGAAAAATGTTTCTTCAAAAATTGTGTAATTTAAGAAGAATAGTACCTTTAGTTATGCAAAATATGAAAGTAAAGGGGAGGATTAACAATATTTAATTTGAAATAGAGAACTAAAGACAGAATATAGCGAAAATAAACACATCGTAGCAATTAGGACATGAAGATTAATTACCTGTGAAATGTATATTTTTCAGGATTACTCCTATGATTTACACTGCAATCACTCACAGAACAAGTTACTATTGTTATAATATGTAATAGTATTTGTCGAAAATAATAAAGGATTTAAACAATAAATTGCAAATACCGAAAGGGCATAAAAACGGGTGACGACTTGTTGACGACCTGTCAAATGAAAGTGGTTAAAGTTTTCATTAGACTGCCTCTCTCTTTTCATCTTGTTATAATTCCATAAAGGATTTTCTTCTCTCTCGCACTCTTTGTTGGTCTTTAGCATCATACGTTTATGCTTATTACCAAGATTTGTCGGTCAGCTAATCATAACTAGCCTACCGCGCAAGACAACGCACTTCAAAAGTTTTGAATTTTGGAGGGGCGTGCCATGTTATCGTAGTTGATATCTACAAGAGATTATAAAAGTGACTTACCAGTAGGAAATAAATTGAAAACGATGATACCAAAATCCCCTCCTTTTACCATGCCAAAATTGCTCCAAAACCACAGATGACAGAGTAGTTAATTAATATACGTAACTAAAACGTCCTATATTTTATTGAATAAATTGAAATATTCATGTTACTTTCACAGTAACTTTAACACTTTACATATTATTTACTCCACTTTATATATATTTACAACTTAAATGTTTTACACGATCAGTCTCGAGGTTGTAGTGTAGGTAGATTTTTTTTAATAACTGTCAACAATATTAGGGTTGCCAGAATCATGAAACTTTCTATAACTTAGTACAACTTTTACACCAAAACCAAACTGTTTTCCTATTTGCGATTTTAGGAGGTTTTTTTTTTAAATTCAGCCTATTTTAATTATTTCTATAAGAGAAAAATCTTTCAGAACATAAACAAAATTCTCCTTTCCAAATTCAACATTTTTTTATACAACTTTTGATACAGTAAATTCAGTAAATTAATTAGTGTTTAAAGAAAGATGAGAGTATTATTTAAATATTTTGCAACTAAAAATCGGGAACTTTCTTTTGCACCTAAAATCCGGTGCCGCTCAAAGCGACAGAATAAAAACAGAAAAGTTGTCGTCGGAACTTTTAAGTTTTATTTAAGGTGTCCACAACGGTCGGAGCTTATCTACAATTTTCTATGCAATTTAATTTAACATAGAGCTTAAAGTTCTTACATAGAGCTTTTACATGAAGCTCGAAAATTTGAATAAAGCTCTTCTCCGTAATTTGTTACCGTCCAAACAAGTTAGATTTCAGCAAACGCATTTATTGTATTAAAATGGGAAAATTTTATGAGATTCATCGAAATTTGCGGTTGTTGATTTGGCTTAATTGAAACTTTCATTAATTAATAAAATATACCTGCAAATAATAATTATGTGATAATATTATTATTGTTGACTCGGACTGATTTAAAATATTTTAATTGATTAAAATAAATATGGCATTGCAAAATATACATGCATCGACATTTTGACAGAATTTTTCTTATCAACTCGGATATTGGCAAGACACCATGCATTAAATGCCTCGCTAGGCTACCATTAATATGTTGAATAGGTAAATAAAATTAATAAAGCTACTTTAAACTATGTTATGATTTCTGAGTTAAAGTTCCTTACGTAGTTTTTACTCTTGAAGGATGAAAGTATAGAATTTGCCTATGTTCTTTACTTTCTTTCTTTTCTTAAAATACGCATGGCCTATCAGTTAAGAGGCTTATTTATCTGCATCTGAAGTTAAATTAGAAAATATTGATAAATCACAGAATTCTACAACTTGTAAAGTTTGTTTTGCAACGGAGGGAACATACCAATATCAGGCAATTAATGTAACTGGGAGGGGAAGGGTGAAATTAGATCAATTCGCAATTTATTCTCCACTTGAATGGATTAAATAACTAATTAATGGTTCAGAAAATTTACAACTTCCATGTTTATTTAAGAAAACGCTTATTCATTTTCAGGATTAAAATTAGAATTATTTGGTAAAATATTAATTATGGTTCAGTCATCAGTATTATTATACTACAGATTAGGTACATTTTCAGTTATCTTATTTTGCCTTTTGTGTGCAAATTTTTAAAATGAACCTTAGTAACAATGATTTCTCTGACGTAGGCTTCTACACAGCTGTTTTAAACATAACTTTCATTACAATGGTATGTATCACAACATAAATAAAGAAGGATATTATAATGATATTAAACATAATAAGAAAATTAATTATCCGAAATAAGTAATCGAAGTTAAGTTGTTTATTTACGTACAATATATGTTTCTTTGTAAGGAAATAATTTTTTAAGCTTCTTATAACCGACCTGATTTTACCCGCAATTTCTTTGCGCCGAAATCTATCCTATAATAATCTTTTTCGGGACCTCCATTCAAAAAATCACCTATATATCAGTTCAGCGGTTTAAGCGTAAAGAATTTACAGATAGCCTCTTTTGCATTGACAATATTAGACATTAGTATTGATTTAAATTATTCGTTTTCTCAATAAAATACAGAAATATATCCAGACGCTCAAACAATAAATGGAATGTCATTCGGATTGAACTCCAACGAGCGCGTTGTTTATAGCTTTGACATCGCTCATAGACTTCAGGCTGCAAACTTTGAAAATGTTCAATGAAGAAGGGCTCTAAAGTTTGAAAGCACTAGAACTCACTGAAGAAGACGTAAATTGAAGCATGACTAAAGTTTTGAAAGTGAATAACTAATGGTAGTAAAGAAACTACATTACCTAGTGTACCTAATAACAGTAATAACTAATAAAACTTCTCGAGAACTTACCACAGGACCAGACTGCCGTGGTACGAAGTATCAAATGGATATATATTCATGTAGGCAGAGAAGTATCCGCCGCATTGTAAATATTCGCGAATAAAACAAAAGTATACTTGAAAGTATAAAATTCTTGACGTCAAAATTAAATTTAGAAGTTCACGTCTATTAACCTTTGGGGCACACACAAGGAAGTAAATATTAACATATCGTAGGGGAAGTGGTGAATTGTTTCGTAGATATTTCACTCCCTCGGGAGGACATAAATTTAAAAAGGAGCGTTTCGGAGCGTCCTGGACGAGTTCTTTGAATTCAGCACATATTAAGTGGTCTCTCATTGAGGACGCTGACGGTGCTTCGCTTTTGTTTCAGTACCCTTCTGTTATTTTTTTCAAGGGCCCTTCGTACCTGATTACGAGGGCGAGGTGTTGCAATTTATTGCGGCGTCCGATGGTTTTTCACCGTAATGGCCCGTTTCATCCCAAATGGTTAGCACCAGATTTAGAGGATGGGATGTTTACGTGCGTTTTAATCTTTTATTACTATTAACGAGAGCTTATGGTAGGGTTATATTAGCATTGAACTTACGCGCCATTCCGTTTTTACCTGCTTCTCCATTCCAATGATTACAATGTTTCATTTAAAACGGTTTTAATTGCACCACTTTTCATTTTTTTAAACAAAAAAGTCGCAGCAACGTGCATCAATACTAATATCCATATTTCCATAATCCATATCCATACTAATATTGTAAATGCGAAAGTGTGTCTGTCTGTCTATCCGTCTGTCCGTCTGTCTGTCTGTCTGTCTGTTACCTCTTCACGCCCAAACCGCTGAACCGATTCTGCTGAAAGGGGTATGAAGATTTTTGTATGGAGCCTGGCCGACCAACATGTCCGTCAAGTGGCTTCCCGTCTATGAAACAGTAGCCACTCTGTAACACGCCATCGCGAGTTTCTCATTAGGTATGTAGCTGATAAAAATTATTGTTTGAGCTAGATTGCACTTTGTCATCACGCGACGGCGTGTTACAGCTACCCGCTACTGTTTCATAGAAGAGAAACCACTTGGAATAACCGTGCCTTAGAGTTGCAATATCTAAAATATTTATTTCCAGTGGTAAAACTTTGGTAGCTCATATCTTCGAAATGTTACACTTTGCGCGATTTTGTCCAAGATTATTTTTTGTTTGTATTGATGTTAGCTATCCATTTTCCAGCGATTTAACAAAAAAATCAAAATGGCGGACAAGTAGGTCGGCCAAAATCTTCGTACCCCTTTGATATGGAGATACTTTGAGTCCCGGGAAAGGACATAGGATAGTTTTCATCCAGAAAAATGTAAGGTTCCCGCGCGATAAACGAATTTTGGCGCAACGGAGTTGCGGGCTTCATCTAGTTAATTAGTTATTTTTCAATTTTGTGTCCTGCCTTCGCTATCAAATTACTAAATGCAAGTTTACTTAGCATCGGTTTTTCATGCTACCTGCATTTATCTAGATATCCCATATTGCAATTCATCAAATGAGAGCTATATTCAGAACATTTTCATCGTACAGCCAGTAATTGCCATTTCGCATTTGCCTAATACTACCGCGTTCCTTTACGCATATTAGCTTTCATATGGGACTTTATTCTACCGCATTACCTTTGTGCGTTGATCTTCATTTATGCGTTAATTCTGGAGATTTCCGAAGAAGACAGAGGGATCTGAAAACTCCCCCGAGGCTGTATATCAGAGGGGGAAGGTATTGTTTAATTATAAACTAATGCCGAAAGCAATTAATCACCGAATTCTTTTTCGAATCCTCCTTCCACATTATTAGGTTTTACCTTGTTAATTTTGTTATATCGGTAGGTATTTTTATTAGCTGTAATTTTTTTAATTGCGCGCAAATTCATCATTATTCTAACGTTTTAATCATATTTACATGATGGTTAACTTTATCATAATCGTCATATTTGAATAAAATATTTGTTTATAATATCTAAACTTTCTTACTCCATCAGGCCATCATCTCTTAACACAACATTTCTGGACACTCCCATAAAATTGGTTCTAAAATAGGGGTCTGATGATGCACGACAAAATGAAGAGAATGCCTAATGACATGTTACGAATAAACCACCTCGTTAAGACCAAAAATAAACGTAATTGGTAATACAAGTCCCGGACCCCAGTTAT
Source organism: Lysandra bellargus (assembly GCA_905333045.1). Taxonomy (NCBI): domain Eukaryota; kingdom Metazoa; phylum Arthropoda; class Insecta; order Lepidoptera; family Lycaenidae; genus Lysandra; species Lysandra bellargus. The sequence continues at coordinate 6,824,634 of HG995354.1, forward strand.
GAGCCTTACAAATTCACCACCAACCCTTTAATCCACCGCTGGGGTATTTTGTACCCCGTCGCTTATTTCACTTGTACCCCTGTTGGACTCGTTCATTTCACTTGTACCCGTGGAATTGTCTATCGTCTTCCCCCTTTATGATGTAATTTTGGTCTCTCAATAGACTCCACTGAACGCATTTTGCATTTTTAAACCTTTTCCTACCTTCGCGCTCGTTACATTTAAAACGAAAATTAAAATAAATATTTTATTGCGTATTTTTTTGTAATGTATTTTTATTTAATGTTGTTCTTCTATGAAGTCTGTTAAAATGTCATTTTTTTTTTAAATCCGTGTTGTATAATGTAAATAATGATCAATATTATGTAGCCATTTTGATTAGCAACTTACACACTTTTTAGATGATCTTTTGTTTTTATCCTTTCATATTCAGCTGTATTGTTGTCGTCTGTCCATCCCATCGGGCGTACGCTTATGAAATGCAGAATGTACGAATAAATTCGGAAAAGTTATGAAATAAGAAGGGTCCCGTTGCATGGACGGAATACCTAAAAGGACCTTAAAATTCCATGCGCTTTTTCCTGTAAATTGCAACCCAGAAGGGATTTATTAATATGCTTTATTCGCTAAGAAATAAAGCCGAAAGTCCATCGTCTTCCTTAATCTTAATATAAATCGGAGCAACTTGGACATAGAAACGTGGTATATTAAAAGTAGCTCGACAGAAATGTTTTTGTTTTGACCGTTAAGTTACATTACGTTGCAAAAATCACCGTAACATTTTTGGGTTAGATTCTTGTTTTTGTAGAGGTATTAAAACGTATACGTGGTAGATTGTATATTATGCTCATGGAGATTATATAGAGACTCTATATAATCTCCATGATTATACTCTAATGAGATGAAAAGGAATTAAATCTGAAAAGGAAAAATTCTAGAACGTGTTCTTTTTTAATACCAGTGGAGTGGCAATTCAATGTGAAAATAATTGAGTAAATATTTTTTCAGCACGAGTCTTACATTTCCATCGAATCGACTTCAATAGGCTGATATTTTAATTTGATTTCATATCGAGGACATCGTAAATAAAACGTTTCATCAAAGACCACGACTAAAAAGAAAAACGGATACCAAGAAAAATGTTGCTAAAGAAATTCTTCAGTACAAACTTCAAAGAAAACAAGTATAAAAGTAAATAAGTTTTCTGTACGGATATTTAGATAAACGTTTCTATGGAATTCGGTATTTAGCTTGGGCTGTAAAAAATATAACTTGTTTGTCATTTTCCTCTACTTAAAAATATCTGTTGGGTATTGCTATTTTTAAAAGAATTAATGCCGCTGATTTCCAAAACTTTACATAAACACTTAGAAAAAACATTTAATGCAAGGCGGCCCCTACAAGTGGCAAAATCAACATGGATAATGATGGACCAAGGTCCAAGACAAGCAATTACGGACAGAGGGACATTCGTGTATAATTATGAATTACTTATGATTGACGTGAAATGAGCTTAGTAATCATCTTGGCATTCGTTGAAAAGGGCTTTAACGAAATAAAGCAATGCAATTTACATTTACAAAATTATATTTGAATGTCTAGACATTTAAATGCACTTACAAGAATAACAGATATAAAGGGAATTCACGGGTATAAAATAGTGTTAAGCTTAATTAAAAAGTTTAGCGAGACTCACCGCGGACTGGAGCGAGTTAAAGTGTTTCAAATTGAATAAATAATTACAAACTAAAGTATAATGCAATGTTTTATGAGCGTTTCTATGTAAATCTGAGCATTCATTTTTGATAATTAAAGCCAATTCTTCAATTCAATTCGAATTGAAATATTTTATTTGCTATGCTAAAAATATTACACAGTGCATTTTACTTAACACAATCTTAACACACGTTAATGTTAACACAAATCATTACGATTTGTCACGTTGAATTGAGCCGAATATAAAGGCTCAATTCAAATAACCTATTTAGACCTATATAGGGGCATTTTCAAAAAAATTTGTACCCTTGGTTTTTACCTTGTCCCTTGACTTCGCTACAGATTATTTGTAAAAAATTACATACTAACATAATGTTATTTTACTGTAGGAGCAAAAACAAGTTTTCTTTTATTAAAATAAATTCACGCTTGTATAAAATTTTATTTAGTATGAGATTTATAAGGGTTTTTATGTACCAAAAACTATTAAATGTACCTGTCCCCTTCCCAGAAGTTGTAAAAAAATCTTTAATAACTATTTTTTTTCTTAAAGCAAGTTGCTTAAATTCCTAAATAGTTAATGTATCAATTGAATGTGTTGTTATTGAAAAATCTAACATAATTTAACTAAAAATTAATTAAAATTATAATCATGAAAAAACGACCCGACCAGAATGCTCAGTTTAGTGACCGGTTTTTTTTTAGTTTTATAAACGTACTACAATTTAATATTTCGGCACTAAATGATAGCACTATATTTCATTGTACATCGAGAAACTCCAATTTGAATTTAGTAGTTAAAAATCTGCTACAAGACGCGGACGCAGGTTGGTTGGTTCTTCAGGAACGGTTTCTTTGTTCAGATAAGTGACCATATTTTGTAAGCATTAATATACTTTCTCCAACTGTTATTACTGTTGACACATTGCAAAATTCGTTTAGTATATTTTAGTATAAAAAATGAAATTGTGATAACTATTATCGGTTATTTACAAATACTTTAAAAGTAAAAGAAAGTAGCATTATGTGACTTCCGATTTGTGACTTTTCGTATGGTCACCTATAATGGAACGGACAAGTCACAACAGGCGGAAAGCATAAGGCTTAGTTCACATTTTAAATAAATTATTTTTTTATTCACAGATTTTATTAAGAAAATTGGACATTTTTAAACTGGTACGATTGACGTACAAATATTTTTATTATTACTTATGTGTTAAGGTTGCGCCGCGTTAAACAAAAAAAAATCGTGTAGGATATGTTTTAGATTGCTAATTTTCTTGTTTTTTAGTTTTGTTGATTGCTAGTTTTACTTTAGGCCGGGCCGGCCTTTCATAGAAAACAAGCAATGGAACAGCAAAAAATGGAAAAGGCGTAAGCGACAAAGTAGTTTTTGTCGTGTAATTTAAAAACCATAAATACATTTCATATAAGCTATGGGCAAATTAAAGTGTATGCTTGAACCAATCTATGTACAAATTTTGGAAGCTTAAATTACTCTCCTCTGTTGGAAAAATAGGAATCCCTTTTTTTACAGAGGTCTTTTTGATTGATTATTCTGTGTTATAAAAGTTGACCAATCGTGTTATGTTATGGGTACTTCAAAGACAAAGACGTGATGAATACTGACAATGAACTTTTATTTCTTAGCTTTAGTCTTTGCTGAGAAAAATCGATATCGCTACAGCCAAATTATAAAGGCGTCGACTTAACAATAACGACTATAGTATTTAAAATGTACCTAAAAGTTTTATTTCTTAAATAATTTTGATTTTATTTTCACTACTTTTCCATCAGTAAAGTTGAAAATCATTTTGTGTCATTGATATTTGCAGATTTATAATAATAACTTAGGAATTCGTAGACATGTGAACACATCTTTATGATTATGAGATGTTCGTCCCTCTAATTAATGAAGTTAAATCTGTGAAATCAAAGAATTTTCTACTTTTATGAGTAGTGCAACAATAAAAATGTTTAAATAAAAGGTTTTAGTGTTATAAAAACTTCTTTAAATATTACTACTCGTGTAAAAAAATGAAAAATAAACTAGTGGGTAGGTCACAAAGTCACACTACGGATTAAAAATAATTGCTACTCTTGTTGATCCTTGAAATTATCTATATTTTCTTTAAATAAACAATTAAATATGCATTTTACTAGATTAAATGAATGAAGAAATCCATTTATTGCTGTATTTTTTGTATTAAATTATATTTTACATTTAGTCACACAACGGAATCTGTTTCGGCGAAAATTCGATTTTCTTTCAATAGTATCAGAATAATACAACGTTTTCAGCGTTTTTTTTAACGTATTCCATTAGTTCAATATTTTTCCTTGTATATGACATTAAAATATATGTAAATAAATGACCTTAAAAAATATAGACATATTTTTGCAAGGGTACACGTTTTTTTGAAAATGCCCATAGGTCTAGCAGGCAGACACGGTGTCTATTACGATCATTTTCTTCCCCCAAAAGAAAACCTGTGACCCAGCTGACAGCTCCTACCCTCGAAAGAGGCCGAGACCGCCTTTTTTGATCAAGATCAGAATATTTGTTATTATTTTTTTGAGAATTGAATCATTAGTATTTGTATTAACTATTACATTTCTTTGCGCTCTAATTTATTCAAAATCAAGCCCTCTAGATAAAATCTGCGAAGTATAAGCACCGTTGGATTAGCTATTCCCGTGGGAGAGAGAACTTTGCCACGCCACATAATGAGACCTAGTTTTTGTAGTGCGAGCCGTAGTCTAGCCCGCAATTATACAAAGCAGAACACGCTTTATTTGTATATTAATGTTGATTTTTTATGAGAAACAGTTGATAAAAACTCGACTTTTTAGCTAACACATTAATTTTCGCTGTTATAAATGATGTGTATAATTTTTTACGTTTTTGAAATGAAATGAAAACTTTTAAGTGGCGTTAAACTCGCGTAAAACACGTGACATGATCGAAAAGTAAGACGAAGGTAGAGACAACTAACGGCTCGACATAGGTGAGGACGAAAACCTCCTTAATTCTTTCACCGCGTGGCTGTATCCCTGCTGGGATTGTTTCACTTTCGTTTCTGCCGGGAATGCAACCTATGTCTTTATACTAAATCCGTTCGGAATGCTGAGTCGATCTGATGATTCCAGAGCATCCGAGAGTATAATATCATACAAAGTACAAACAACAGTCCATATAATTATTATAGCAGTTGTCATTGGTGTAGTGTGTGCCTAAACTCCCTAACTACTTATAAACAAGTTATAAGCAATAAGTAGTTTATAAGTTATTCAATAAACATCATTCACGAATACAAGGCATCTTTTAATAGACTCCCGAAGTTTGTCAGTAAGACATAAAATATTTATCATCTATTTCGTTTCAGGATGCTCAGCCCAGAACCTCCGCATCTATCCGGTCCAGAAGCAGCAGACGGTGCCAGTGGGCAAGTCGGTCGTGCTGACTTGCCAGGCGGACGCGCCCGATCCCGCGTTGGTGTCGCAGCCGCAGTGGCGCGACCCTAAAGGACTCATTATAAACGAGGCCGCGTGAGTATACATTAGTATTATGTAATAATAACTCCCACATTGGTTTCAGTGACAGGGGCCGGTTTCAATGAAATCGTGCCAGTTAGTAGTTTTACATTAGAGCATTCTCTATTCCTATACTCTCATAACCCAGTGGGACGGAAGACCGACACGACTGGCAAGAGATCAGGCACAGGACCGATTTTTCACATGCCCCTCCGATACATGGATCATCTTACTTGTCAGACAATCAGGTTACCAACCTACATTGTTCTAACCAAACTTGGAAATAACATCGTTTACGAAGCGGGAATCGAACCCACGACCTCCGAGTCAAGAGAGCCACGGTCTAAAGTCTAAACCACTGGACCACGGAGGCGTTAGTGTTATATAGATTACTAGCTGTTCCGGTGAACTTCGTGTCACTTTAAAACCTTTGCTGGACTTCTACTGGACTGGAATATTTTAAGACTATAATCAGCCCAATCCGTTCAGCCGTTTTCGAGTTTTACCGCGACTAACACATTTGAAAATCTATTTTTATATATAAGACTAGCTGTCCCCAGTCCCGGTGAACTTCGTGTCACTTTAAAACCTTCGCTGGACTTCTACGAATATTTTAAGACTAAAATCAGTCCAATCCGTTCAGCCGTTTTCGAGTTTTAGCGCGACTAACACATTTGAAAATCCATTTTTATACATAACACTAGCTGTCCCGGTGAACTTCGTGTCACTTTAAAACCGTCGCTGGACTTCTACGAATATTTTAAGACTATAATCAGCCCAATCCGTTCAGCCGTTTTCGAGTTTTAGCGCGACTAACACATTTGGAAATCCATTTTTATATATAAGACTAGCTGTTCCCAGTCCCGGTGAACTTCGTGTCTCTTTAAAACCTTTCCTGGACTTGTACGAATATTTTAAGACTAAAATCAGCCCAATATATTCAGCCGTTTTCGAGTTTTAGCGCGACTAACACATTTGAAAATCCATTTTTATATATAAGACTAGCTGTCCCGGTGAACTTCGTGTCACTTTAAAACTTTCCCTAGACTTCTACGAATATTTTAAGACTAAAATCAGCCCAATCCGTTCAGCCGTTTTCGAGTTTTAGGGCGACTAACACATTTGGAAATCCATTTTTATATATAAGAGATTATAAATATAAAAAGAACTATTTCATTATGGTTCCGTAACCAAAAGGGTAAGGCTGCCTTCACATTAAGTCGCCAGTCTGTAGTGCGGCAGCAGCGCGACTTCTATACCAAGGAGAGTCGCGCGGCTGTCGCGTGACTCTTTTTAGTATAGAATTGTCGCACTATTGCCGCACTATTCGCGACCTAATGTGAAGGCAGTCTAAAAGCGGGACACTATAAATGCGAAGACTTCGTTGTCTGTCCGTCGATCCTTGCTTACTTAATATGCTACTTATTATACACAGTTTCTACGGGATTTGCGAGCCAAGGGAACTATTATTGTCTGTCAATGCAGCAGACGGTGTTTCGTAGGCAAGACTGGTGTATGTCTGGTGTACCGTGTAACCGCACTCGCACAATAGACATAACGAACCAGTAGGCCGACTTCAACCAAACTGATGAATCGGCGTGGGTACGTGCTACGTCAAATGAAGAGGTGGTGGTACCCTCAAGTAGCGCCACAATCCTGGATCGCGCTATCGAGTATACTGAGCACGGCAAAATATAATATAACGTCTGAAATAACGTCAGTGGGGTTTCGGCCTGATCGAGCACGCTATCTCGCTCGGTCGGAAGCTGCTTTTCCTTTACCGCCTCCACGCATATTCCTAAAGTATCGAGAACATTTCTAAGTCGGTCTACTAGTTCGTTCTGTCTTTTATGTCATTGGTGCCCCAGGAGACTCATTACAAACGAAGTTGCGTGGAAGCGGGGGCTTATTTATTGTTTTGTGTTGCAAGATATTGTGTGGGGAATATTGAAGGATGTTGTATTAAAAATGCTTTATAATATCGACGTAAATAAAAAAGATAGTTGGCAGGCAAAAATCCGTCCAGTACTTAGTAAGTATCTATACTCATATTATAATTGGGAAGAGTTTGTTTGTTTGTTTGAACGCGTTAATCTCAGGAACTACTAGTCCGATTTGAAAAATTCTCTCAGTGTTAGATAGCCCATTTATCGAGAAAGGCTATAGTTTATATTTTATCACGCTAAGACTAAAAGGAGCAAAGAAATAGAGGAAAGTGTGAAAAAAACGGGAAGAAATCATTTAAAAAGGCTTATTTAAACGCACTAATCTCAGGAACTACTGGTCCGATTTGAAAAATTATTTCAGTATTAGATAGCCTATTTATCGAGAATGGCTATAGGCTATATTTTATTACGCTTAGATTAATAGGAGCGAATAAATAGAGGAAAATGTGGGAAAAACCGGGGAAATTATTTGAAAGGGCTTATCTCACGAACTACTAGAGCATTTTTTAATGTTATTTGGGTCAGATAGGAAGTAGATCACGTGAAGGATCATAAGCTATTTTTTGTGAACTAATTTGTTTGTGTAATACTTATCTAATTTACGCGGGCGAAGCCGCGTGAAACGTCTAGTATAAGATAAGCGCGTTCAGACGAACAAACACTTCCGCTTATACATATAATTTATAGATTTTGCTTGAGACTATGTAAAAGTTTTTACTTTTTGTATACTCTCAAGCATAAACTGGAACTCAGCCTATTATGCAAGCTGTTGTTTCTGGGCTTTATCCGAAATATTCTTCGCCTGTCGAGTGACATTTCTAAAAGCGTCCATTCAAAATTTGAAATTCCAATACATTCTTCGATAGCTTGCATACGTATTGGAGAATAGGGATTTGATTTTTGAAAGTGGAAAAGACTGTTCAAATATTATTTTGCCTTTTGCGGCTGCACTCAGATTTTATTAATGAAGGTTTTTGACAATAAACTCTAAAAATAAAATATTTTATAGAACTTAAGACTTCAGTTATCATTAAATGCCTGTGGTTGCGACCGACAGTTATATTCTTCTGCTATTATAAATTAATAGTTTTGTCCACACTGTATCCAAAACTTTCGCTTCGTTCTTTAATGACAATTTCGGCGTTGCGTTCGTTGACGCATTCAATTATTGAATGCGCCAATACGAAAGTTGAATGAAAGAAGATGACGAAAATTGAAGACGAAAGTACTTACGGACATAGCTATTGTTCTTATGTGATAATGATCAACAAAATGAATTCAAAATTTTGACATAAGCTTCATACATTATCTAAGCTGTCAAATTCTTCATTAAATTGAACGTTAATCATAATTAAAATTTAAACGTCTCTGCAGAGTACGGCGCGGCGGTTAGAAGCTTAAATATTGACCAACCAGAAAGATTTTGACGACGCATTTTTTTGATGAGTAATAATTTATAGAAGTTATATAATTTGTAAGAATCGACCTAAAGAAGTTAAAATAATATGTCAAAACTTTAATTTTTTTTTTTCACCAGAGCCGGGACCAGACCAGAGATCTACACGGAGCCGATGCCAGCTAAGCAGCTGCAGCTGCTGTACATCTCCTCCATCACGCCAGCGATGGCCGGCAATTACACCTGCGAGGCCACTTACACCAACATGCCGCTTACCGCTAGGGTCGTTTTGGACACTTTTGGTGAGTACCACAAAACGGTTTAGTTTGATTAAGCGTCCCCTGAGGAAGAAAGAAATTCTCGACTTGAATTAAAATTAAATTAGAAATACTACATTGTTCTGAATATAGCGAAAGAGAAGCTACATAATAAGGACTAGTATTGAGCTTGCAAGCATGTCAGAATATAGAAATAAGAATCTTGGCACATGATGTAAAAAAAATATATGCACCAAGTAACTTAATCTCATGAAGAGTTAGTTAACATGAATAAATCAGAATTTTCCAAAAAACTTTTACACAATATCTTGGATAGCAATCTAATTTTAATTAATTACAGTGGCAATAACGTGGACGAACGCAAACGAAAACCAGTATGCAACCAAGGGAAAGGACTTCAAAGTAATGTGCGAAGTGACTGCGGAGCCGGCACCATCTGTTGATTGGTTCAAGGAGGGAACTCCTGTAAGTACATTTCTTTTTTAAAAAAGGCAGGACGCTATAGCCCTGACGTCACTGCGACCCATGAGAATCTATTGTGACTCCTTCGCACTAGAGAATCATCCCCAACCCAATACTGCTCATAAATTGAACGTTGGGGTTGGTGACACGAATTTCCTCTGTGGATGAGTATTCGTGGCGACCAAGGTGCCTGTTCCTGCTCTGTAGTAGAGCAGGACAGTCGAGGAGATGGTGAATAGGTGTTTCATCCTCCTCCTCACAGAATCTGCAAGTTGTTATGCTACAAATACCTATTCTGTTTAGGTGTTTGTTGAGCTTGCAGTGCCCAGTTAGGCTAAGTACATATTTTGCATTAATATTAAGTTTGGGATTAAAATTGCTACAGTTTAATCCAAAACTTAAACTTTTATTGTTTCAATTAAATGTAGTTGATATATTGTTAAATGTGTAGTTGGTATTCCATGTGTGGCTTTAAAACTATTTCTCACGACACATTACAGCAATAAATTGTAAAAGTTATTACGATTTTACGATAAGCGATTACAAATTGTGACAGGATTAATGAAAAAGTTCGTACTTAGTGACATTTGGGTATTTGAGTTATGCTAACAGCCTTTACTAGCATATCCTTAGGGCTGGTTTACACGTATTAAGTAGATAAGTAATTAACTAAATTTTAACTTAATTTTAAGTTGTTAATTGCGTGTAAACACAAAATTTAGTAGCAAGTAGCAAGTTAAAATTTAGTATGTCCTAAGCTAGATGACAATTAGAATTTAGTTATACTTATCTACTTAATACGTGTAAACCAGCCATTAGGGCTGGTTTACACGTATTAAGTAGTTAAGTAGTTAACTAAATTTTAACTTAATTTTAAGTAGGTGCATGTAAACACAAAATTTAGTAGCAAGTAGCAAGTTAAAATTTAGTAAGCACTAAACTAGATGACAATAATTAGAATTTAGTTACAACTTATCTACTTCTAATCTCGGCTAACCAAATCGGCCGACAAGATCAAGTGCTCGGCCGAGGGTATTATCTCGCCACTCTACTCGGTAGGTGTGATCAAGCCCTTAGAATGAGTAGCATATTCAGTAGGTTAAATTGTTTTTAATGTCATAATATAGTGTGGTGTGTATTGGTCACCTGCGCAGATTACAATAATTTATTTACAAAAGATTTCACATGTCAGAAAATTAATTTCTCTAATCTCTTAAAAATCTATAAACACTCTTGGTGATGGTTGATCCATATTAAAAACTACTTTTTTTCAGATTGTAACAGGCGGGAGGTACGTCATCCACGCGAATGGCCTCCTCATTAAAAACGTGCAGGAAAGTGACGACGGGACCTACACGTGTCGCGCCGTGGTTATTCAGACTGGTGAACTCGCTGAGAGGAATATCAAACTTGAGGTGACATTTTGAGATTTTAATTTTAAAAAAAATATCATTAATGAAACACATTTAAATGAGACAGCCTTAAGTATTATTATTGCAGCAATCAATAAAAGGATTATGTGATGGAACAAATGAATATAGATCCTGAGATCGTAACCATAAATGTACACACCCCCAAATTAAATTTATTCCCAGCCAAACACACTACGAAAAATATAATTCCCACTATCTTTTTATTTATTGTTATCTATTTCGTAGGTTTATACTGCACCAGAGATGGAGGAACGCGAAACCAGAGTTGAAATAAAAGAAGGGGAGTCTGCCGCAATTACTTGTAAAGCTAGGGGAAAGCCGCCTCCGACATATTCCTGGATTAAAGCTTCAACTCGGGAGGTATTATAAAATATATTTTATTAGGAAATGCTACAAGCTTAATTCGTTTTATCTTTGTAGCCTGGTATTATATCAAACGTTTATTGCCTCAATAAATTGGGGATTTATACGAGATATTCGATTTTTGAATTATTTATAACGGCGAAAGCCTATCGCTATCTTTTTAGGATTGCTACTTTTTTTTGCTTCCAACGTTGTTTTATCCACTTCATAATTTCTAGTAGCTGCTCGTTATTGAATTTCATTTTCCATCTGCAGAATTTAGGAACTACATCACGGTTCGGCGTAAACGAGATTACTGGGCTGCTAACTTTCGATAGAGTGGAGGCGGGTGATTATGGAAAATACATATGTAGCGCTGTAAACCAAGCCGGACACAACGAAACCGAGATAGAAGTTGAGGTGCTAGTCAAACCCAAAATATTCGAGTTGTTCAACGTTACTGCCGCCGAAAATACTGAAGGCAGGTTGGAATGTAAAGCGAGTGGACGGCCCGCTCCAAGAATTAGTTTTAGAAAACTGAGCAGTCAGAATCGTTTTCTTAACGGACCTAATGATGACCAAAGGTAATAATTTTATTTTATTTTATTCATGTTTGGGTGGCTTACAGCTAACTATATTAAATTTACCATAAATTATAGAATACGAAAAGCCAATTACAAGCCTCCACAGGTAGCTCATAAATGTAAGATAAAATATAAAATGACTTTTTAAAATTTGGTGACAATTTAAATACAACCAATGGTGTATAATAAGTCAGCGGCTACACAGTCAATTTTTCATCAATTTGATCCATTAATTTGGTACTTATTTGATCGTGTACGACTCGGATTGATGGATTGATCGTATTTTTAATATGAACTTTTTATAACCATCAATATTCCGTCAATCAGATTGATGGATCAGATTGATGAAAATTTGATCGTGTAGCCTGCGACTAAGAGTAACGAATATTTATTGTTTACTTTTAGAATTACCGTCGAAACAAGCACTCGTCAAACTGGTGATCAGATGCAGTCTTCGGGAATAATATCTATTTCCAAACTAAACAGGACTGATGACGGGCTTTATGAGTGTGTAGCTGAAAATGAAGGTAATTTTTATTTAGTTCATCAAACAGTACATGTTATTGTAATTTTGGAGATAATTTAAAAATTTATATTTTAACCAGGTGGTGAAGCGAGAAAGAATGGACATCTGACTGTACAGTTCAAACCGACCTTTGAACACATGACCAACGTGCCAATTTGGAGCTGGAACGCTCAACCAGTGAATATCAGTTGCGTGGCTGAGAGTATCCCGAATGCTACGATCAAATGGAAGTAAGTTAAAGATTTATTACATTTTAATAAGATTTATGTAATATGTATATTGAAGCTAAAAGTAAGAGGTTAATTGGCTTTGATTGAGTGAATTACTACAAAAACAAAAGAATGAAGTTCGTTAAGAATGAATTACTAACCTAATCAAACCAATGTTTTTGTAGGTTCCACGAATACGATCTAGTTGAATCACCACATGTTAGGATCTATGGCTCAGGGCCTATAAGTTATGTGACAGTAACTCCAGTAGAACGAAGCTTGTATGGAATATACAAATGTATAGCAACCAACACTCTTGGTGAGGCCGAGCACACTATCCAATTGAGAGAAGCTTTTGCTCCAGGACCTGTTGTTCAGGTAAGTCCTTTAGTACCTCATATTGGAGTAAGTTATCTATTATTCAAAAATAAAGATTATAAAATACCTAATGATTAAAAACAATTACAGGCAAGACAAGAAACAACTACCGCAACTTCTGTATCCTTCAATATCGTTGGACCTGCCGAGGAAATGGGACCGCCTATCTTAGCTTATACCACACAATACAAAGAAAACGCCAATTTCGATTGGAATCTTGCGATGAATAGAACTTGGTCCGTCAATTCGCCTTATATTATTGAAAATTTAAGGCCTATGTACACTTACGACTTTAGATTTGCAGCTGTAAACCAAGTTGGTGTTGGTACTTGGGGTGCACCTCTTACAGTCATTATGCCTAAACGGTGAGTATGCGAAAATACAAAAATAAACCCCCTTTTCTTTTCAATCTAAACAGTTTCTGTAAATGATGTTTATATTTATTTAGATCACCTCCCGAGCAACCGAAATGGCGTGAATCTATTAGCTCAGAATCTCTTATCCACGGAAAATATGCTGATAGATACGAATTGCAATGGAAGGTACCTGCCCATAACGGTGAACCTATTGACATGTATGAAGTCAGTTATTGCCCTGTAAGTATCAATTATCTATTAAAAATAGTAATTAATAAATCATAATTGAAAAAAAAAAACTCTTTTGGAATCAATTTCAATGTTTTCTCTTTGCCATAGGTACTAAAAGTAAGCGGCGAATGGAGAGTAGCCCAAGAGTCAGAATGTATGGTAGACGAGCTTAAATCTTACGAAGCAATAAGCTACGAAGTGCATGGCTTACGTCCTGATACACGATACCGTATGCACGTGCGTGCTCATAATGTACTCGGCTACTCTTTACCAGCTCAACTGTACGTCCAAACTGCCCTGGGTGAGTACAACCAAGAGCGTAATGAGATACCGCTACGTGCTGGTTTCTACGACGTTTACACTGCACCCGAACCAAACACATCCTCAGCGTTCGCCACTAAAAGTATTTGTGTTTTGATTTCATTCTCCTTAGTGTCTGTATTTTTGTGATCATCGTTTATTTTTTTGTGAAACGCTTCGAGCAATATATCTTAATTTGTCATGTTGTTTTAGCTCACATCTTCAGATATGTTATAATGCTTTTAGAGGGCTATTATAATTTTAATAATTTGTCATTGTACTTCTCACTTCCTTCGGAAAACTAGCCCCTGTTATAATTTGATGTATGTACGTCCTAAGTTTGTTCCCTCATATCAAATCATATAAATTACACCGTTTTAAGACTCCATAGCCTAATAATTTCATTCATTGGATTTATGATAAATATCAATATATTGTTTTTGTAAACCACACGTTGCCGAATATGAATTTAAGCTATAGGGTCTTTCTAAAAGTACAAATACATCATTATTATTAACACGACCATCATAATTTAAAATCGTTTTAATTTGATGCATGATTTTTCTTACGTTTAATGTCTTATTTAGATTCACCATTACTAGAATTAAGAGTTTTAGAATTTACGTTCAAGTTATTTTTAATTATTATAATGGTAAGTTTGATTGCTTTTATTTTGTTTGTCATTATTTTCATACGATTAAGAATTTTTTGTACCTATTGCTAATATTTAAAATATATATGTATTTATGCATATAATATTTTCTAGGTAACCCAAGTGGAAGTCCAGGAATATTTAATTGGGCTTCAACAAATATGGATATCGCTATCGCAATATTTTTAATACATATATGTAAATAAGTAAATGTATAAAATTATCCTAAGTTAAGTCCAAAGATGACTGTTACTTTAGGCACTTTTGTGATAAATTTATTACTGTAAATAGCTATCGTAGTCTTTGTCCTATAATAATACAGGATACCATCACAATAAGAATTTACAAACATAACCTTGTAGGTAACGAAGTTTCTAATGTTTAGGCCGTTGTGTCTACTTCATTAGGATATTGTTTTATCGATGTTGCAATTTTAATACTAGTAGATAGGGTGTTGGCTGAGTATTCACTGCCAAAACATGTTGATAATAAAACTGCATTTTAAATGTGTACGAATTTTTGAGGATTATACTATAATTCAATTTCTAGATATTGTATTAAAATGTTTCTTGACGATTGATAAATTTATAATAAAAGAAGATGGTGATCGTCCAAGTTTTTAAAACGACATTCTTAAATGTATTACGTATAAGTTAGGTAGGAAATGAATGTGTCAATAAAATTGCGGTTGCATCGAAATGGACATTGACCAATGTGAAAAAATAAATGATTAAAAATGCAAAGTGTTATTTAAATACTAGAACCAATATGAAAATAACTTGATTTGATTTGAAATGAATCAAGACTATTTAAAGATTTCATTTATAATATGATAATTTATTGATAATGTTCTAATAGAAAATTGTAGTCTTTATTCATTTTAACGAAGATGTCCCCTTCCTTACCGATGCCATAAGTCCTTGTATAGAAAAGCTGTCAAGATGCTTATCAGGAGAGTTAATTGTCCCCTTGAATGTTGACCATGACAGTGTGTTTGTGACACCCTTAATGAATAATGGGTAATTATATTTTCTATTAATAATGTTTAGACACTTTGCTATTACCTTCTGAATGAACTAATTTCACTGCATGCAACGACTTTTAATGCTCTGTGTACACCCTTCCTCAAGACAACGAAAGTCCGCATGTTGCGTCTGCATTAACCCATAGAAATAGATGAAATCATATGAAATGTTTAGATCCATATACTTACTGGCCCTACCATAGAATTACGATAGCATGATAGAATTTCCGTTTTTCGATGTGTATTTTCATAAACAAAATCCTTTGAGAGGCAATGATTTCCTTTAGTGGAACTCGGTTTGTAGTTTGAATATTTTATCAATATTATGTTTAGAGTATACGAACTTTTATTGTAAATTCAAACTACAAATGTTTAGTACAATTTTAAAGTGGGTGATGGTCATTAGTTTATTTCTGATGTATAGCGATTAGTTATTTTTAATAGTTCAAAATTACGCTTTTATTTAAGTATATTTTTGTCATGGGGTTTGAACATTTATGTTGCGTTCATTCGAATAATTTGGAATGTTTGCATCTTGACAACTTTTTTCTCCACTTCTCATTTTAGGATTTATGCATCATTTGTTTCGCTCTCATCGTTCGTTGTCGTTTCATTTCCTTTCAAACCCCATTTCATTTTAAAAGAGGGCTTTCATATTACAAATTTATATTATACGATATTATAATATGGAAAAGAATGAGTATCGGTGATTGGGTGTACGTTGAATATTCAGAAAGCACTCCCTCTTCACGATCGATCGTAACAAGTGTCTTTATTTCTGCGCCGCTCGTTGCAATAATATTTCAAGACGATTTGAATATAACAGACATTTATTACGATCGTTTCATATCACTAAACATCTTTGTGCTTATATCTTACGATGCATAAAATAACTTTATTGAGCAGTAAATATTAAATTTTCAATGACTAATACACGTTCGCTCACGCTATAACATTTACTGCTCATGACGATATCTTCGTTACCCTAATTCCGTAAATTTCCGCAGGAGTGGAGCGATCTGGATTTGCGCCTCCTCAAGTGTTATCGAGCGGAGCGATTATTGGATTAGCTGTGACAGGCGTGTTCATCTGCCTGATCATTGTCGATCTGCTGCTGCTATGCTTTAGGCGGCAGGGCGTCATAGCGACGATCTGTGGCAAGCGAGCCAAAAAGCATAACGACGACGAAGCGAAGCTCGGCAGGTAATTTCTTTTCTTCATTCAAATACCATTTTTAATACATTTTTCATATCATCGACATTATCGAATGCAAGTGAATGTTCATTATCTACGTCCATTATACCTCGTCCTACCTCAGTACTTAGTGTCGATGAGAGATGTTTCTGCCCGCTAGTCTGTACGGTTGGCGCTTCCCGCTCCCTTATTGCAGCACGAAGCCGCGCGCGCCGCCGTCCCCCGCGCCCCTGCCTCCGCCGGTCAAGCTCGTGCCGACTCCGACGTAAGGCAACACAACAGCCTGCATGCTTTGTTTGTGCGGTTGCTAAGCCCCTAGAGGCTAGAGGTAGAACCGAGCAAGATGTTGAAAATGTATTTGCAATAGCTTGATGATTTGCTGATTTGCTGATTTGCGGTGTGCGGAATGCGATTTTTAGAACATCCTGACTGCATAGTCAGTGCATTCGTCAGTTTTAATACCGAAGTTAGGATGTCAAAAATGTATTTGACTTAACGCATCGTCAAGTATCATAGTGCTTACGATGCGTAAAATCAAATCCCATACATTTTTTATATTTAATTTTGCTATTGAAAACGGTGATTACATTTTGACTAGAGGCCTGATGCGTGACACTCCAATTATTTCTTTATTATGTTGTGTCTTATTATATTAAGCATAGTCGAATCTAGAGTGGTCATCGACAAGTTAATTTCAGTAGTTAATTGCTTCTTGTTAATTAATGACATATCATTGCGTTTGAATGGAGACGTTGACTGACTGATAAAATAATTAGCCTAGATTAATTGCTTGCCAATAATGCCGATTTCTTTGTTCCTTTTGCCAAATAAATAATTTAATGTCTCGTAAAGATGTTGGCTATTAAAGGATATCACTTTAATGTGGTATAGAATATTTTGACATAGTTTTTAAAATTATCCAACACTGTTTGGTGTGATTTTTTATTTAGCGGTTTAAAGTTTAAAAATAAATACATTTTTACATCTTGCATTTCGGATTCAAACGAAATCTCTTCGCTGGGGTCCTTCTGTAAATAAAAAGACGCGGCTTGCGATAGCCTCTGTAAATATGGCGATTTCGTATGTGGATTTAGTTAGACGATTGATTTACTTTAGTAGATTGATGCTTTGGCGGTAAGCGACGATGTTGGTGGAAAGGTAAATAGTAGTTTTGTTGAAAGAGTTGATACCTGGAACATCTCTTGTAGGATTACCAACTTTTTTTTCAAGAAATAAAGTATATTTAGGTTTACGAAGAAAATTAAACAGTATTTCAGACATATGAAAAGTATTTTTATTTTTTATTTATTTTAAACATATATATTTTTAGTACTCCTCGCACAGCTCAATAATTTATCATCATTTTTAAAAATATCATACGCTTCACCACAACTATAGCTTAAATTAAAGTAAATTTGTAGCTCATTCTTAATTAAATTAATCGATGCTCTATTTCTGTCCTCCCGCCACTTAGCATTTATTACTGAAAAAACTCTTTCAGTAAATGCTGAGGTGGCAGGAACAGAAAGTAGATATGAGACAATTTTAGTTATGTTTTTAAATTCTTCTGAAGCGCTCACTAACAAATAGCTCCATTTTTGGCCAGTACTCATTTCAAGAAAATCTTTGTCTTCTGATATTTTTTCATAAATGACTTTGAAATTTGTTAATTCAGAATATAAATCATCCATGCCAATATATTTTAGTCTGTACAAATTTAGATTATCTATAATTTTGTCAAAATCATCAAATGCGACTGAAGACTTTAATGACAAACAGCTTATTAAAGAAAGCCAGTTAGTCTGACTGAAGTCTTTATATTACTTAGGTTAGGTTCCGAAAACGCGCAAACGCATGAATCGCATGACAATGAGTGACAGTCTTTTTTTTAAATAATTGTCCATTATACGGGAAAGGCAAAGGGATCTAAGCCCATGCTGCCAATGTGCTAGCTAATGTGTTTGCATGTTGATGCTGAAAACAGTATATTGTATACTTGAGTATAATTGAGTGAAAAACAGTATAATACTGTTTAAAACAGTATAGTTGGTAACCCTAATCTCTTGCGACAACTTGTCACACCCTGTATAATACTACCAGAGAAGTTCATTTATAGGCAGATATGGCGGACCTATGTAGTATGGTATATCCAGAGACTATATTTTCCTTAGGGCCTGTTTCACCGCTTCCTGATAAGATGCCCGATAGGCTTATTTCACAGATTCTCCATACTCTATGTGTCAAGTTAAGTGGTGGATAGGCTTATCAGTAAGCGGTGAAACAGGCCCTTAGTCCATATACTATGGTATATCGTGATCGATATACCATAGTATATCGATCACGACTAACATTGAATTGGGATAGCCCGACAGAATGCCTTAGGGCCTGATCACACTTACCGAGACCGTGCCCTCGACCGAGCACATCCATATTAAACATGCCCAGTGCTTGGCCGAGAGCACTGCCACTCTTCTCGGTAAGTGTAATCAGGCCCTAAGGTCCGCATTCTGCCTATGATTTTTTTTTTCACTACTAATAACAAAATTGTCTTTCCACGCTGCTCATCACCGGTCACTTAGCTATGTCCCAACAACACCCGTGTAAGATACAGCATTTATATGATGTTTCAAAGTTTTGTAGTATTTTCCTTTATTTTACTTACATGGATATGAAATAAGATTCGTAAAGGGCCCTATATAAGGTGTGGTTGATCGATGCAGTCAGATTGAGCGCAGGCCAACCCGACAAGACTCATGCGCACACTTGGTAATCGGCCTGCATTAGTTCGACCGTATTCGATCGGCCTGTATAAGGGAGACTTAATCATTGACGCTTTATCAAGACGTATACTTATATACTTATTTGTATCTGTTCAAAAATACTTATATGGTATTATTATAATATAGTAATCATCTTGTTACTCGTATTTATCTTATTTCGTATCTAATTTTGCTCAATATTTAGTTTGTTCGATGCTTAATCAGTATTCATAATAATCATCATATTATATTAAGAGAGAAGTTGATTTCTAGGCAGTTGACGGACCTACGTCATTTGGTCGGCTTATGTCAATTCAATGTTAGCTGTGATTGGTCTGATGGGTTTGACCGCGACCAAATTACTTAGTTCCACCATCTGCCTAGGAATCAACTTCTCTGAAAGTAAATACGTAACGTACATTGTATGTATTCTAAAACGTAGCTCATCATATTATTATCATACCAGTTTCAAAATTACTCAGTTAAAAAAATACATAAAAAAACCCATCGAACATTCTCAAAGCTTATTTGCAAACCTTATTTTGCACAATAGAACTTGTAATATAGTAAGAGGTTATAGGTTACCTACCTGTATATAGCAGTAAAACATTTTAGCGCACAAGTAACACTTGACGTTTATTTCAGAGATGAGAAGGAACCTTTGAAGGATACGGCCGAGGACGCTCTGAAAAGGAACTCTTCAGTGGAATTCGACGGGCGTCGAGTGTACGCCACGAGCGGAGGACCGATTATTGGCAAAAATTCTGCCGTATAGAGTCCCTGAGATGTAAATACCAATTCACGTGATTTTATTTTGCCTCACAGGCGATTGGAAGTAAAACAGTATATAGATTCTTTGTGATCCAACATTAATTTTACTTTGAATTAATGTAACTTTGATTTAATAATTTAAATTTGAATTGCCTCGTATACGTCAAACAAATGACAAATGACTGATTTTTGAAGTTTTGACCAATCAGGACGCGTTAAACGTTTGACATTGACAGGCTTCAATTATTATACCTAAGCTGCATCGAAACTGTATCGAAGCTATATTAATGAAGATTTATAATGCAGAATCGGGGTACTCACGTGAATTGGTCAGCGAACGAGCGAGTTATGTATGCTTGTTGTGTTTGTGACTGCGACCAGTATTGTAACTGCCAAACGTAACCCTAAGTATGTAATCGGCTTACTGTGGCTTTGTGACAGACTGACGTCACTGTCTTATGCAGCCTCTACACGTTGGCCATGATGGACAAAAGGAAAGGACGAACCTATTTGTCTTTAATGATCCATGATCGTCTTTTGGTCAACTCATACCGCAACGCGACACGTAGATAGAAGCATTTCAAAATGTCAATGAACTTGACAAACTTAATCTGCGTGCGACGTCATGCAAATAATTGTTAATTCAATACTTTAGAAATGCATCTACGCGTCGCGTTGCGGTTTGAATTGATCCTTCGACTTTAAACAGCGAGTGTATTGACTATCATGGCTCAATGTGATAGGCCTTCATGTAAATAACTTTATACATTTTAAGCTCTGGGAGATTTTTTACCTTCCAGTTAAAATATATGTAGATCAGATTTGAAGAGGTCCTCAGTTATAGTGTGCTCGTTTTATTGCATTCTACAAATATTTTGACTGGGATTTTCATTAAAAAAAAAAATAATAACAATAGCTACACCATTACACACAATTTTCAGCACGTAAGCCTACAACTTAAAAGCTCAACCACTTCGCTTCGTAAGGTACAAACTGTGCCTTCTAGGATAGGGTACTATACAGAGGGAATTTTAAGCTTAGAACAAATTGTAAATATATTCATAATATATTAAAGTCACAAATTCTATCACATCCCAGGTAATCTCATTTTTCAATCTACTTAGTTTGAGTGTTTGGAGGAGAGTCATGTAACCTTCATATACGCAGATGCCGCTCGAATCCAGACGAACTGATCGCAGGTCAAAATAGTCAGCGCGGCAGGGTGATTACTGATTATAATCTTGCGGCATGCTGCATGCGAAAATACTACAAATTATAATATCTGCTGTCTGATGGAAATATTGTATATTTTTCTACTGTCGAACGCCTGTTGCAGTGCTGTTGCAAGAATTACATAATGTCACCCTGCAGACTCGTTTTCTGCCACGAGTTTGATTGCACGAGAACTGATTGCAGCGACCGGACCCGATCGGCCTCCCCGTATGCAAGGGTCTTAAGAAATCACTAAAACTATTTTACTATAATGTTAGTTTTAGTTTTGTAGAGATCTATAATAGATCTTTTGTGTCAAATGTTAGTTAATTTATTATGAATGTTCCGTTTAGGTAAGCACCTATTGTAAATAATTTAATTATAACACTGTAAATATATGATTTTAATCGAATTATTGCATTTAGTTGTACCGTAGTGATGTATGAATAATAATCGATGGTAGTTTTCGATTTTGTAATCAAATACGCACTTATGTTTGTATGTGACGTTGTATGTTATTCTGTTGAAGTATGTTTGAGAGCATAGATATATTTCCTAGTGCATCCATTAAATATTGCATTCATTTGCTGAAATAACACACATAAGAAGAAAGACATAATCACACTAAAATAAAATATCACTGAATGGGATCAAACTAACAAAATACGTACTCAGTGTATTTGGGCATCATATCGATTTTTGAGGTAAAAACTTCTGTAGCGGCGTTGTGTTCATTATTTTGGGCAAGCCTGACGCGAATTTATCCATTCGTTTTCTATGTGCTGATCGAAAATTCAATAAAGGCTCTTCCACATTTGTATCATTTGCGCGATCAGATCTCCGTTCAGATCTCCGTCGCGATCATCGCGCCGTATCAAGTACGCGTATCATATCATATACAGGGTGCAATTAAACCTTCCTGCCAATTTTTTTCCAGGGCTTAGGTATCATTAAGAGAGTCCATTTAAACAAAAAAAATGGGTGTTATTTTTTTCAATGACATATTTTATCCCATTTAAAATCATGAATGAGATGTGATGAGTGCGCGGGATGAGGCGCGCGCGCGGGGGCATGTCACGCGCGGGCGACGCATCGTGTCCATTAATTTTAGTGTTTTTTAGGATAACTTTCGGAAGCTATTTTTCAACATTTTAGTACTGAGTGACTATAAAAGAAAAAATACGTGTATTTTTATTTTTAACAAGGATCAATATATCAAAATTGGCAGGAAGGTTTAATTGCACCCTGTATAGTGTGGACGCCTATTTTTGTCATCGCGTCGTATCTTGATCGCGTATCATCTCCCCGATCCTCGTATTGATCTATTTATTTTGATGATCGGGGGAAAACCGCCTCGATCACGTGACATAGCCGTATGATGCGCGTATTTGATACGACACGTATCAGATACGCGATTAGTAGCGATCGGGGCGTACTAGCGATCATGATCGCTTCGATGCTATGCGACGGAGATCTGATCGCGCAAATGATACAAAAAGGCTTCGTCACATTTGCGTGCGTCGCGTATCATCGAAGCAAGCAGAGGGTAAGGCCAAATTAGCCTCGAAGAAGCTTGGTGTTATTAACAGAGCGAGACAGTACTTCAGTCCTGACCAACGCCTACAACTCTACAAGGCGCAGGTTCGACCTCATATGGAATATTGTTCTCATCTCTGGGTAGGGGCGCCAAAATACCAACTGCTCCCTCTGGATCGTATCCAACGAAGGGCCGCTCGAATTGTTGACTGCCATAGTGTTTCAAACAGCTTGGACCCCTTGGAATTACGCCGAGATGTAGCTTCACTCTGCATCCTCTATCGATTGTATCACGGGGAATGCTCTGAGGAATTGTTCGGAATCATACCACCTGCAACTTTTCGCCATCGTCCCACGCGAAAAACATACCATCCTCATCACCTTGATGAGTGGCAGTCTTCCACAGTGCGTTTTTCGCGTAACTTTCTGCCGCGCACTGTGAAACTCTGGAATGAACTGTCACCAGCAGTTTTTTCGGACCTATACGACCTGCAAACCTTCAAGAAAAGAGCGTATTCCCTCTATTAAGAGCCTATTAAAAGGCCGGCAATGCACCTGCAGCTCTTCTGATGTTGCGAGTGTCCATGGGTGACGGTAGTTGCTTACCATCAGGTGATCCGTTTGCTCGTTTGCCCCCTTATTTAATAAAAAAATAAAAGCATATCAAAATGATACGCGTATCATGATACGCCCCGATCGCTATTAATCGCGTATCTGATACGTGTTGTATCAAATACGCGCATGATCGGCAGAATGATCTAATAGGCGTCCACACTATGATACGCATACTTGATACGGCGCGATGATCGCGACGGAGATTTGATCGGAGATCTGATTGCGCAAACGATACAAACGAGCCTTTTAGGGTGCGTCCACATTTGTATCATTTGCGCGATCAGATCTCCGATCAGATCTCCGTCGCGTATCACCGAAGTGTGTCAAAATGATACGCCCCGATCGCTATTAACCGCGTATCTGACACGTGTCATATCAAATACGGTCATGATCGGCAGAATGATCTAATAGGCGTCCACACTATGATACGCATACTTGATACGGCGCGATGATCGCGACGGTGATCTGATCGGAGATCTGATCGCGCAAATGATACAAATGTGGACGCACCGTAAGACGATTTTTGACGATTAAAACACCGTGTATTTTTATAATGCTATGTCTTGAGCAATACAAGATATTGTATGGTATTTAATATTAATGTGTAAAGTATACCCTTTACAGAATATATTTTATGGCCACCGACTAAGTAACATAACATGACAAAGAAGGATAGTTTATTATACATATACCTACTAATAAAACGGATTATATCTTAGAATTTCTAAGTTGAAAATATAATCACATTTTAATATTTAAATAAAGCTTACAATCAGAATTATTAAGCTTCTCTACTTAATCTCTACATGCAACGCAAATAATTTTTAAATAATTACCGGATCAAATCTTGACAATTTATAAGCTTTTTAGAATATTTATATAACATACTGGTAGTTATAACTTTCGTGGTTTATATACAAGAAAACAAAGATATTTGTTATCATAAGTATGCTTTAAAAGTAATAGTTATAAGTAACCTATATTGAAGCTTAGGAATTGTGCAGAAATATTGTATGTCTGAGAAATGGTGATGAATGCGCATTTTTTATCAAAAATAAATGTCTTATTTAAATGCAATCTTTCATTTACTTCCCACTGAATCACATGAGAAAACGAATCATTATAACTTAATGTTGGCAATTCGATATCGGCTACCCCACCATACACAACTTAAGGTGACGCCTAAAAACCGTGTTGGATATGTTTTAGATTGCTTGTTTTCAAAAACTTTTGTTTTGTTTTGTAAGCGACAAAATAGTTTTTGTCGCGTAATTTAAAAACCATAAATATTTAATTGATATTATAAGCAATGGGCAAATTAAAGTGTATGCTTGAACCAATCCATGTACTTATTTTAAAAGCTTAATTAATCACTCTCCTTCGTTGGTAAAATTAGAATCCCTTTTTTTACAGAAGTCTTTTTGATTGATTATTCTGTGTTATAAAAGTTGACAAATCGTGTTACGCTATGGGTAATTCAAAGACCAAAGACATGATGAATATTGACAATTAACTTTTCAAATTTCTTAGCTTTAGTCATTGCTGAGAAAAATCGATATCGCTACAGCCAAATTATCAAGTGTTTTAGATTAGACAAAATCCGTTTCTTTCACTTCTAACCGATCTTAAATTTATACCCGCACAATGACTTTCAAATAATGTTATGACACAAATCAAAATATCATTATAAATGATTTAGGCTATTAGATGGAACGCAATAAAAAGCTATTTATCCTTGTTAGCGGAACAAAAAGGCGGAATGTATTGAGGCGAGCTTTTTAATCGGGATGTAAGCTTTTGTAGGGCTGCGCGTGAGCACACCCCTTATAACTGTATCGCAAATGTTACGCAACACTGATTTTGTTCGCTAGTGATTGTAACCATTCGATACATTTTATTCCATTTCGTCAAAATTGTTGAAATTGTAATGTAAAATAAAAATTTGTGGATAAAAAAAAATTAAGTTTTATAATATTTGAACAGAATAGAATGATTTATTGCATAAATGTGGTATGAACAGGTCATACAATATTATGACTACATTCTGCCTTGTAAGTTGCGTACAAAATAATTTCAAATTATTTATTATTCTTCGAACCATCCAGAAAAGCCCCACAAGGATTAAAAGGGTGGTATTTAAAATTGAAGGTTGATGTTTCTTATCTGAAAATTAAAAAATAATATAACTGCGCACTGTAAAACTCTGGAATGAACTGTCACCAGCAGTTTTTCCGGACCTATACGACCTGCAAACTTTCAAGAAAAGAGCGTATTCCCTCTTAAAAGGACGGCAACGCACCTGCAGCTCTTCTGATGTTGCGAGTGTCCATGGGCGACGGTAGTTGCTTACCATCAGGTGACCCGTTTGCTCGTTTGCCCCCTTATTTAATAAAAAAATATATATATTTTCGGTAAATGACAAGCCACCCCATCATTGGCAACTCTAATATTACTTCTTTTAGGAATATCAATAATATAATTCTCTGTAGGACGAACTCTGAAAGTTCCAATATTGGGGCCTATTTCTAAAACCTTTATTAAGTAAATGAAAATTCCGTTGAATATCAAACACATTAAACATTATTTATCATTTGTCAGTTGTCACACAATGTTTAACATCATTTAACATTTGACTTGATATACAAACATACAAATAATTAAAACAATCATTGGCAATAATGAATAGTTACGTTTAAAACAAATACAGTGAAAAACCGAATTTACAATTCCCTTTATCTATAAAGTTGCATTCATAGAAACGCAAATTGTAACAAAAAGCAAGTAATGAAATTTATTTTGCAGCACAATTCGAAATTCCGTTCGAAAACTATCGATGTTTGGTGCATCACTATCGGCAGTCAAGCTGCGGTTAAATTCGTTTTGGACAATGACACACCCTGTATAATTTATGTATTGGGCTTTTCTATACAGGGGGAGCTTACGTGCCGTATCTCGGGCTTCTGAGTTATGAAGCCCTCCTAGTGGCCGTGCGGAAGAAATTATAGACGTGTTGATATACTGATATTGCACACAAAGAGTAATAGAAAACGGCTCGAAGGGAGAAAGAATTTTGATGTATAGACTTGTGTTGTATTAATATCAAATAAGTTTATGAATTATTATTTTCAGTTTGAATATTACGTAATCTAGAAACACATGCGTAAGTTAAGTTTACTAAGTCTAACCGCGACGTAGCCAGTTAGCCAATTGGGAAATTAAAGTCAAATATTGAGGCGAGTCAACAAACTGTAATAGCCATTGTTTCTTTATGGCTTACTAGATAATTCAAACCATAAAAATATTTTATACCTAGCCTAGCCCTGATTACGTATGAAAAAGATTTAGCACAATATTCGCAATTTTATGAATTATTTATCACCAAAAACAATCTTAATAAAAATCTTAATACAGCAAATATTAATAAAATGAACACCCTAAAATCACATCCCTTAAGATAATGAATATCGACACTCAATATTGTCCTAGGGAAATATCAAAATCGCAAAACTAATTTCACCCTAAACGCCCTACCTTAAGCCCTTATTGGTTATCGGCCCAACAATTAGGGCCCGCCACGCGCTGGGGCTTATACGACCGCCCTTTTAAATAATTATTTCGGTAGCAGATGACAGGGATTAGGAATGAATACGCCCCTGAATGGGCACCCAGTGGGCCGCTCGGATGAAGCTGTATGTAAAAAGTGGCATCGGTTCACTAATCCTTTACTTTTGATGTCACTGTACAGATAAAAAAGGTATTAGAGATACTTAATTAGAAACAAGGGGAGAGATTTGTTTAAATGTCATGATACTTTATTTGATTTGTGAACAATATAACATTTATTAGTCTTTATTAAAATATAGGTAAGTACCTTTTTATGTTTTTATTAAGTTACGTACCTTCTATTAATTTTTAAAGACGCAGAAGTTAATAATTTGAATTTTGGCAAGTTATTTTTACGGAGATCTAATGATCAAATAAATGCTAATAAAAAATGGTAAACGGAAAATAAATAGTAATTTCTAAGGGTTTTTTACAGGAGTTCAACTTTTCAGTAGTGTTGTAAATTGTTAAGCGAAACGTCAAAACGTAAGTGGTCGTGAAAATCATGACAATTTTAACTTTTAAATCGCTAATTTTGAAGAACGTTATTATTTCACCCTGAAAAATTTTGGTTGCGGCCCGCGACACCAAGACCAAAATGTGTCTGTAGCCCGTATAAAATAAAGGTTGAGAACCACTGCTCTAGCAGTATTACTTATTGGAAGCATACTTTAATAAAATAAAAGTTGGTGTGAAGTGCTAATAACTATAGGAGTGGCAATGACGGGTGACTTACCCTATCGAGTTTAGAAGTGGGCAAACAATGGGCGATATTAGGAAAACCTAATCATTTCTACCTCTTTATTTAGAAAGCTTTGTCCACACTGTGCCTTTTTTGTTCATCAAGGGCATGCGTTATAGCGCAGTCAACAACGAACGTGAGGCATGCCCGCGACGCATGCCCTCTGACCGTATCCAAAACTTTCGCTTTTTTCTTTAATGACAACTAGCTATATGACCGAGCTTCGCTCGGTATTCAAAAAATTCAAAAAACACACATAAAATGACATTTTATGAAAATGATTCCTAGCTAGATCGATTTATCGCCCCCGAAACCCCCTATATACTAAATTTCATGAAAATCGTTGAAGCCCATTCCGAGATTCCAATTATATATATACAAGAATTGCTCGTTTAAAGATATAAGATGTTGACGTTACGTTCGTTGACGCATTCAATTATTATTGAATGCGCCAATACGAAAGTTGAATGAAAGAAGATGACGAAAATTTAAGACAAAAGTGCACAGTGTGGACATAGCTACAAGGCATAACTTTGTTTGCAAAGGAAGTTTGGTTTGTGAAGTAAAGAAAATATAACTTAATAATTCATCATCATTATCCTATCAGTAGTCCTACGCTAAACGTACTCTTCCCCAACAAGCGCCAATCATTCCGTTTTTGGGCAGAACACATCTGTCCGCTATCTTCTTCAAATCCTCATTATGGCAAGGCTGTCCCTTAAATTAGCAGGTCGATGTCTGTCAGTGCGAATATCGAAGTAAAGGACATTAAAATAACATTCATATTAGCGCGCCTTGTACAGTGGCTGTTACGACGCTCGCCGCGTACTTGACATGGCGAAAAACCGGCCAAGTGCGTGTCGGGCCACGCGCAATATAGGGTTCCGTAGTACCACTAGTTTTTTTAAATTTTGTATGGCCAATGAATGTACTATCAGGGAAGTTGATTCCTATGCAGATGGCGGACCTAAGTCATGTGGTCGGCTTATATTATGTCAAATTAACAGTGTTAGTTGTATTCGGTCGACTGAGTTTGACGTAACGCGACCAAACTACTTAGGTCCGCCATCTGCATAGGAATCAACTTCTCTGATAGTACATTTATAACGTATTTTACACTACTAACAACATCATCTCAGGACTCAGTTACTTTCAAAGGAATTTGAACGAAAATTTCCTTTATACTTCGCCGAATACATTTTTTATAGTTTATCGACTATTACCAGGGGCGTCTTTCCCTTAGGTGCAGGGTGTGCGGTGCACACGGGCGCCGCGGTCCTAGGGGCGCCGAGCGCTGCTCGCAATAAGGCGCGCGCCCGCGTTGGCCGGCCGCCGTGCTTTAATGATCACCGTAAAAAGAACTCCAGTTTGCATACATTTTGTGAATTATCTGGAGCTCTTCTTATATATTTTGTCGAATTACAGCAAAGCAAGACGCGCCATGAGCGCCTCAGCTTTTGCAATATAAAAATAAACTTTACTTTTCAACATGAAATGAATCTTAAAACACATAAATGAAGATTATATTTGTCGTCAAGATAGGCGCCAAAATAAGCGCGCAAGCACGGTTTCGCCGCTAAACCACAAGATCATAAGCAAAATATGTATTCTTGACGGCGCCCTTGCGGTCGCACCGGGCGCCGTGCAGCCTACGCCCTCCGTGCATCCTTCTCATGAGATCTGCGTATTTACTTCTCGCTCTCTTTATGCATCCTCCGTTTGCAACATAACAGTTTCGCAGAGGGTATAAGCTACTGCCTCCCAATAGGTAGTAAGGTCCAATCCAAGGACGGCGTAAAACTCAGCCCGTTGCTCAGCCCAAGCAGAGCGTTCAATCGTCTTTCTCAGACTGTGGTGGCACCTAGGCGATGTTTTCCTCCTAGCCGTATGGCGCCCCTTGAATGTGCCATCGACTGTTGTAGTATCGATTGGATCGCTTTCACAGTGCGGCGGCCGGCAGTTGGGGACGCCATCTGGTCTTGCCAGGTTGGTATTGTAATAACACGCGCCTGGTGGCAACTTTGGGTTGTCTGGTCTAGTAGCACCCGTTCTCCTCGCTCTTTAAAGCTGTATGTTGATACACCCTCCGACAACACGCGTGCCTCCAGATCCCACGGAGGGGACCCTGTCAGCGTCAACGCCGCTTCGCCAGCTAACGATTCGATATCAGCGTAGTATCCGCAGTGCTAAAGCATTGCACTATTCCGGGTGCCATGTGTTCCTCATCTGCAGGTGAACCCTGGACCACAGACTTTTGCAGAAGAAAATTCAGGGCCATAAGGCCATCTTCTTCAGAGATAGTGCCAATCGACGAAAATGATGGGTATTAAAGATCCATTCAAAATCAAGGACCAGAATCAAGCACTGCATATCAGCGCCGATCGGCACACTCTCCTCCACATCTCTGGGTTGCGCAGTGATGTGGAGGAGAGTGGGCGGCGGTGCTTCCGGGGCCCATAGAAAAACATGGCCTACGTCTTGTCGACTGCGAATCGCAGCCCCAACGCTTCTATAAGCGCCACAACCTGATACTCACCCACTCCCGCCATTCGTATTGTTTCCTCAAAAATGTCTCCGTGGGCTAGCATATATGTGTCGTTTGTATAGTGGATAGCAATCCAAACGTAGCCCACGGAGATGGGCCGTTCGCAGGATGCAATGGTAGCCGATGTTCCACAGAAGTTATATGGCCAAGAACAGACCACCTCAAAGTCATTAATAGAATTTGAGGTGGTCTGGTCTTAAAAAAAACTAAAAAGTATTAACTTTTAGGCAGTCGGCTCACTTCATAATATTCATTCTGTTGCATTCATTATATTCTCTATGCTAGAGAGTTGAAATTCTTAGATAACAGATTATGTGATTCTGTTGCTTCTATCTTATATCTTTAAACGAGAAATTCTCGTGTATATATATATATATATATATATATATATATATATATATATATATATATATATATATATATATATATAATAAATAATATAAAATAATAAGAAATAAAAGATAAATCGATATACCTAGGAATCATTTTCATAAAATGTCATTTTATGTGTGTTTTTTGAATTTTTTGAATACCGAGCGTAGCTCGGTCATATAGGTACTTATTATAAAACAAAGTCGCTTCTTTTCCCCCTTTGTTCCCTTTAATCTTTAAAACTACGCAACGGATTTTGATGATTCTTTCAGTGTTAGTTAGCCCATTTATCGAGGAAGCCCATAGGCTATATTTTATCCAGATAAGACTAATAGGATCGAAGAAATAGAGGAAAATGGGGAAAAAACGGGGAAAATTATTTGAAAGGGCTAACTTGAACGCGCTAATCTCATGAACTACTGGTCCGATTTGAAAAGTTCTTTCAGTGTTAGATAGCCAATTTATTGAGAAAGTCTATCTAAGAAAATATTTTATCACGCTAATACTAATAGGAGAATGTGAAAAAACGGGGGAAATTATTTGAAAGGGCTTATCTCGCGAACTGCTGGAGCAATTTTTATGTTATTTGGCACAGATAAGAAGTAGACCACTCACCACGTGAATGATCATAGGCTATCCATTTTAATAATTTTTTCAGTGGCTATATATTTTATACCCGTGCGACGCCGGGGCGGGTCGCTAGTCTTTTAATAAAGAATACTACAAAGCAAAATAAATTAAATATTTAACGATACAATCCCATACAAGAAATGTCATTTTTTGGCCATTAACATAGGAAAATTTGAAATATTTACAAAATACTTAATTGTATATTTTCTACTTAAATAAACATTTAAGGGGCTCCCATAAAAACATAATTTTTTGCCTATCTTTGCTTTATAATCATACGGAACCCTTCGTGCGCGAGTCCAACTCGCACTTGGCCGATTTTTTATCGACCGCGCGCTTGCTAGGGCGCTGGGGTAATATTTGCACACGGGCGCCACACTCTAGAGACGGCCCTGACTATTACTCAATAACTTATGAAGTCTTCTTAGCCGTGATAGTTTTCCTTTTAAATTCAGCATATTTACTACTCCCGTGAATTTTTCCACATTTCCAGAAGCAACCGTTTAGTTGGTAGAAGGGGGGGACAATGGACTCTAACGATTTTTTCCACTTTAAAACTTAATATTTCGCAAATGGATCCCTAAATCGGAAAATGATCTTGGAATACTCATAATATTTTTAAAAAACCTATCCAACGACACCCCACACGATGGGGTGGGCGCGAGAAAAAAAAAATCATCCCCGCTTCATGAGTAGAGGAGGTACCATAAAAATTTTTTTTTTGAGACTTTATATACCATTTTTTCGGCATCATTAATATGTGCGTTCATGCCAAATTACAACTTTGTAGGTCCTATAGTCTCTGAGCAAAACCGCGGACAGACAGACAGACAGACGGACAGACGGACGGACAGACCGAAACTATAAGGGTTCCTTGTTGACTACGGAACCCTAAGGAGAAAATTATATATTTTATGACCGAATTATTTATTAAAAAACTATTCGGTTAATTCCTTAGAACTATAAAAAAGCTATTATATCCTTATCTTTGTTTTGATATCCTTTTTGTAAAAAAAATCATATCATTGTCATTGAAAATTACGAGATGTTCGAATTTTTATGGTGATATTCAAGATTTTTTTTACAGAATTACCATGCCATTTTTCAATATACTGTTCGGTTATTTTTTTACTTTGTTCCTTTTTGAGTCTACATTAATTTTGGTGTAAGAGAACTCCACATAATTTCTTCAGACTGGAAGCTTAAAAATCAGTCTTTTCGAACTGGCCTAGCCTTAATATTATAAATGTGAAAGTGTGTCTGTCTGTCTGTTACCTTTTCATGCCTAAGCCGCTAAACTAATTTCACTAAAATTTGAAATGTACGGTTCCCGCACGATGAATTTTGACTTAAGGCCCTATAGACCCGAAAATTAGCAGGTCTGTCAGTACGAATATCGACGTAAAGGACATTAAAATACCATTCATATCAGCGCGCCTTGTACAGTGGCGGTTACAACGCTCGCCGCGTACTTGATAGGGCGAAATAGGAGAAAAAAACCCTTTTTCTTTGATAATTAAACCAAAATGCAAAATGTAACCACAAATTATTCTTCTTTTAGTTATGAGCTTTTCGTAGATATTATTTTTGAAAGTAAAACTATCGTAAGCTTCATGAAAAATAAGAAAAATATCACAAAATATTCGAATCTAGCCTCCTCTTCGGAGTTATTTTTGATCGAGTGAAGTTTTCAATATTATGTTTCGAACAACAAATTGTCAAAGTACATTAAGTAAACAACAATGTGTATTTTTTTTGGCTTTTAAAAGTCACTATTTGTTTGTTTATTATTGATTCAAAGTCATGTAAAATTGGGTCTATAGGGCCTTAAAGGAGTTGCGGGCGTCATTTAGTTTTGTTATATTTTTGAAGATAAGAATTCCAAATATTGGGTAATGTTAATAACCAGGCACAGTCGTAAGGGGTGAGGTGATGGATGGAGCCGGCCGTCAATAGCTGACCGCATTGATAGGGCACGGTGCGGGTAAGATACATCATGTATATGGCTCGATGGACGGCAGCCACTGGGGCTTAGAGCGTGGCTCTTGACTCGGAGGTCGTGGATTCAAATCCCTCGATCTTATACTACAAACATACAAACTGAATATCGAAACATCGTGATCCGGGCCCGAACTATTTATCAACAATGTTTGACAAATAATAATAATAATTAGGAAATCAAGAAGACGCCCGCAACTCCGATGCGTCAAAATTTGTTTATCGTGCCGGAACCGTACATTTTCCGGGATAAAAACTATCCTATGTCCTTTCCCGGGACTCAATGTATCTCTATGCCAAAATCCAGCAAAATCGGTTCAGCGTTTTAACCGTGAAGAGGTAACAGATAGACTACTTTCGCATTTATAATATTAGTATGGATATATTATAAGATAGTCACTTATTTTAAATAGAAATGGCTATTATGATAAAAGATTAGAGATTAGATTGTAAATAAAGCTTATTATTGCATTGCTGCTAAATGGCGTCCCTATAGCTTTTAATATGCAGAATTTTTCGCCTGATAAGCGAATTTCTACGTAACGGAGTTGTGAGCAAAATCTAAAAAATAAATTGAAATTACACTGCCTGTCTGTCATCCATACTATAATATTAATATAAAAAGTGTGTCTGTCTGTCTCTTACCTCTTCACGCCCAAACCGCTGAACCGATTTTGCTGAAATTTGGCATGAAGATACTTTGAGTCCCGGGAAAGGACATACCATACTTTTTGTTTCGAAAAAATGTACGGTCCTGCGCGATAAACGAGTTTTGGCGCAACGGAGTTGCGGGTATCATCTAGTTCTCTAATAATTTAAATTATGATCATGCTACTCTCAGCTATCATTACTGAAATCGGAGCTTATTGCTTGAAATTCAATTCAATCGAGTATTTGACCTATTCATTATTCAGCAATTCAGACATTTTCCGCCGCCATTTATACGATCTGACAAAAGGTAATAAATAGTTCCAGCACCGCTTTCGGTAGCCGGTTCCATTGAAACCAAGTTTCTCATATTATTTCATAGTGCCCAAATATGTGCGCAATACACAAGGAGGCTTAGCCAACAAGATTTCTTAGTTATGATCAAAATGTATGGAATGGACATGACATGAGTCGAATGTCGTAATATTATTATCGAATGCTTATGTCAATTCCATACATTTTGATCGGCGATTCTATAAAGAAGCGATAAAGAAAAGATCTTGGTTCACCCCTTGGTCATTTATTCCTTTATTCCTTCACTTTCATAATCCAATAGGACTTAAGACCGACTCGACTGCCAAGAGATGTGGCCTTTTTCTGACCGATCACAAAACGGGTACCCTAAGGGACTTGTCTCAAGGCTTGGACCATAGCAAACGTTGCAAAGGTAAGTTGTATGGGAGAGTAAAATGCAATAAAGCATGACCCCTGGGAAATCTTACCTATGAAGTTGAGATGGGTAAACAAGCTAATAATGTTCCAGCTTTCATTAGAAAAAAAATTAAAGGCAATTAATACAGGGTGTTTTTGTTCAAGCCATTGATTCCTAATGTGAGGATTGAGGAAGAGAAGTAACCTTGTTAAATAGAGGATAGAACAAACAAATGAAAGTTAACATTTTAATAGTGTCATATTATTATTACGTTCTTATGTTTGAATTGTCACAGCAGATATATGCACAGCATAATAATCTTTGAAGTTTGAAGACCCGGTGAACTTTGTATCACTTCCCTCCAGGATATAAATCTTCCCTGGAATTCCACGAATATTTCATGATTGAATTTAAGCTAAATCAGTTCAGCTGTTCTCGAGTTTGAGCGAGACGAACAAAATTTAAAATTCATTTTTATTTATACAGATGCTTAGATGCAGTTTATTTTATTTGAAATTGAAAGCTAATTGAATATTGATTGTAATTCTCATTTAGTCAGGTTGCATTTTTCGAACGTATCTTAAAATTCTGTCGAATTATTATATATCAGGTAGGTACGATTATATTATCCTTAAAGCAAAAATGCCCCAGAAAAGAAGATAATATGAAGACAAATATCAAGGAAAGGGGATATTATGAAGAGGTGGTTTTAAAAGTCGTCCATTTATTTGCGACCTGGCGTCAGTTATCGCAAATTGACACGAGCTTCGAGCTCAGAGTATTTTAACTTGGAGTCCTAAGCTGATCCTTATGTCCTCTCCTTAAAGCTCCTAAAGGTAAAATAAGTATGAATAGATTGTAAGATGCTGTGGAGATTTTAATGGCCAAGAAGCCGCAAGTGACAATAATGGTTTGTGATTAAAAATCAATAGCTTTAACGCTAAATTACAGGTGCATAGAGCTCGAAGAAAATAGAAATATATTTCTGATTAAGGGTTGTTCCGTACCATGTTTTGTTTTTGTATATCACATACAAAACAAACATAGAGTTTCTTTGACATGTAAAATTCTATTACTACTAGATGACGCCCGCAACTCCGTTGCGCCAAAATTTGTTTATCGCGAAAGAACCGTACATTTTTCCGGGACAAAAACTATCCTATGCCCTTTCTCGGGACTCAAAGTATCTCCATGCCAAATTTCACCAAAATCGGTGCAGTGGTTCGAGCGTGAAGAGGTAACAGACAGACAGACAGACAGACACACTTTCGCATTTATAATATTAGTATGGAAGTATGGATTCATACTAATGGATATTATAAAAGCAAAATTACATGCAAAAAATTTGGAAAAAAATAGCTGTCTGCACACTGTAGGCCCCGAGAAGAACGTAGCGTAATTTTATACTTTTTTCTCGGTAAGAAAATGCACTTACGCCTACTAATCCATATCCATACTAATATTATAAATGCGAAAGTGTGTCTGTCTGTATGTCTGTCTGTTACCTCTTCACGCCAAAACCGCTGAACCGATTTTGTTAAAATTTGGTATGGAGATACATTGAGTCCTGGGAAAGGACATAGGACACTTTTCATCCCGAAAAAATGTACGGTTCCCGCGCGATAGACGAGATTTGCCGCAACGAAGTTGCGGGCATCATCTAGTATAATATATTCTGTGCTTACGCATATCTACGAAAAAGTAAAAACCCCCCATCACCCCCATTAAAAACCCATCGGTGTTCCAGCTTTGGTACTTTGGTAGTTCCAAGCGATTATAATATCAAATATATGTCTACACAAATAAATTGATATCGGCGTAAAGAAATTGCGAGCGACGTCTAGACTTATCGAATAAGTACCAGAACTCAATAAGACAATAAGCTGGAAAACAATGGTTGAATGATACTTAGTTTTAATTGCTCCATTGAGAAAATGTACTCTGTCAAACAAATAATACGAAATTATGGGTAAAAACAACAATAAATGCCTAATAATATTACAATAGTTTCATCTTTGTATTGCTTTGTGAGCAGTAGTAACAGATCCAATACAAATTGTAGTGACCACAGACTAGTTGCCTTGATGAATGTGGATCCGCTTACTCTATACATTTAGCCTTTTGGATGGTGCAGACGGGCTACTATTTATCCTATTTCCTGTGTATGTTTATAGCTTTTAGTATTTGTCTAAAAACAAGATGTGTCTGTATGATATTCTTTTCATTGTTTTTGTTATTGTTACATTCATTCCGTTCACTTTTAGGGTTAGACCTCATCTGGCAGCACGGAATCGCCTTTTTCTGTCGCCCTTTCACTTTCTGTCGCTTAGAACTACTATTTGCTAGGCCGAGACAGAAAGCAAAATGCGATAGCCTCGAGCATTCCGCCGCGTGCTATCGCATTATGCTTTCTGTCTCAGTCTAGCAAATGGAAGTTCTAAGCGACAGAAAGAGAAAAAAGGCGATTCCGTGCTGCCAGATGAGGTCCAACCCTTAAACAGCAAATTCGTATTCTCAAAATGTCAAACGACACCACTTTGATAGTAATTCAAGCGAATACCATTTTGTAATTTGTCAGGAAACTAACCTTACCAAAACAAGGAATGAATGGTACATTCATATAGTACAGGGATATAGATAGGTAAGATCTCCTGTTAATCAGAAAATTAGCATACAAATTTTAGATTGCAGCCTCAAATTTTGCACTTCGGCTGCATTGCTGTCGCAAGATAAATTCTGCCGTTGTATCCCGTCTGCTCTGCGCCGTTATTGCTACTATATCATGGTGTTACGTAACACTATCAATTTTGATCTGATATCTGTCCCTATCTTGCACGTCCACTCGCACCCCAGACTGATGTATTGCACTCATCAATCAACGAAATTTCACTTCCCCAGCATCTGAAACTTGCCAGACTTCTGTAATTTAATAAGCTTAGTAGGCTTAGGGTTGCCAACAGTCAATCTTTTATTTATACGGTAAAAAACGGCAAAGCTTTAGGCTTACTTGGGTTTACGTTGAAGTTAATCATGGAATAAAATTCATGTTCTCTCTAATTGTTCTTCGCATTTGAAAGATAATGTTTGATATCGTAAACAATCATTAATTTTTACCCCTTTTGAGGTAAGTGGGCCTTGCTATAATTGGGCAATAGTTTTTTAACATTTAGGTAGGTACTATCAGGGAAGTTGATTTCTATGCAGATGGCGGACCTAAGTAATTTGGTCGCGTTAGGTACGTCAAACCCAGCCGACCGATCACAGCTAACATTGAATTGATATAAGCCGACCACATGACAGGTTCGCCATCTGCATAGGAATCAATTTCCTTGATGGTAGGTACCTTTCAAATGCTCAATAACAAATACAAGTTTTACTTCCAGCGAAAGTAATAGTTAACGTAAATTGCATTCATAATACATGTTGTAAATAAAATCTATGCTAATATTATAAATGCGAAAGTATCTCTGTCAGCTGTCTGTCTGTCTGTCTGTCTCGCTTTCACGCCAAAACTACTGAACCGATTGTAATGAAATTTTGTACACAGATAGTCTAAAGCCTGAGAAAGGACATAGGCTACTTTTTAACTGGACAAAGGGGTTGTAAGGGGGTGAAAATGCGTAAATTTGTTCAAATTAAGTTAGTTCCAAAAATTCATAATAGATGGCGCCGTACGTCTCCTACATCTCGCTGACGCTTACCCAAACGTCTTTCTATAAGAGCTGGTATCATCTACGAAATGAGTTTTCGATTTTTCGATTGTTATTTCATAAAAAATATATACGTTTTTAAATAACTCAGTACTTTATCTATGCAGTGACGTAACCTAAAATCTATCAATGATAAATAGTTTATGGGTTAAGTTGTGTAATTGGGGGGCTAATTAATATACTTACTTTAAAATTTGGCATAAATAAAGTTTAATTTAAAAAAAATGAAATAAGTATTATGTGCACACTTCACAGCTGTTTTTGGGTGGTTGATTTAAGGCGTACCAGGGTTTTTTTATAAAAGCTTTTGACACCAATTTTGTTGACATCGCGCGCTATAAACTTCAGTCCACGCGGACAGTCGCGGGCAACAGCTAGTACTTACATAAGTAGTAAAACATTTACAAGAGAAGGAAATCGGTATAAAATGAAAACAGATATTTCCGGGCGAATATACCTGAAGGATGAAGTATCTGTAAGTATAGAACTAAATTAGATGCAATGTAGATTAAATACAGACCAAATAAAAATATGTAAGTACATATTTTATGCCTTCGAAATTGGTATATTTTTCCCCTTAGATACTATTAAAAATACCAATGTTGGATGTTTGTACACATATACAATGTTTTGTATTTGTCTGGCAAGCGACTCAATCGTATCAGTTAAGGGAAAATGATTAGTGTCTTAATTAGTATTTATACCAAGTGGGATAAGACATACAGACTAGGAGGAATGCCGGCAAAAAATATCTCTGCCTTTACAATATTCAATTTTGGACGCACCTACACGTAAATCTATACTTATAGAATTACATGTCCTGACTTACTGACTGACTGATTCATTATCGCTGAGCAAAAACTGTTAAAGTTACGGCCAAGCGAAATTTGGTGAGTAGGGTTATCTTATTAAGTAGACACCCACTAAGGAAGGAATATTGAAAATTTTACCCCGAAGGGGGTGAAATAGGGGTTGAAAGTTTGAATAAAATTCCGTCATTTCTTAAGTTAGGAACATGAAACTCATCTCCGTTATTAATTACTATCTATGCTAACGCGAACGAAG
The DNA here is from genome assembly GCA_905333045.1 of Lysandra bellargus. NCBI lineage: Eukaryota > Metazoa > Arthropoda > Insecta > Lepidoptera > Lycaenidae > Lysandra > Lysandra bellargus. The sequence continues at coordinate 6,864,113 of HG995354.1, forward strand.
TCGCGGGCAACAGCTAGTTTATAATATATTTTACCTATATTGATTGTCCTTTTATCAAAACGTTCAAAGAATTAGCAAATGCTGAAAGTATTGGTTTTGGCGAGTTAAACCGGGATTAGCTAAATCCGCGATGAAACTGCATCCGCACGCACAGGGTGTAACAATTACGTTCTGTTATAATCCACCCTGTATTTGTATATCGGCTTCATTACTTGTGCAAACACGCTGTACATTAATTAACATATTCAATATGCAGCTAAGTCAATTAGTAATCTAGAACTCGATTATAAGAAATAGAGAAAATCACTAGATAATAATTATTCCAAACTCGACTGATTAAAATAGAAACTTTCCTATAAATGCATCTGCTTAATCAAGAAAAAATCATTAAAGATAACCTTACTTAATTAATATTATGCATGTAATGTATGACAGATTTGTATATAAAGTTTAAATTAGCCGTTTGGCTGTGAACACACAAAATATTATAAAATAACTAGACGCTAAGGACATTTCTTTATAGTTCGGTAGTCGTACATAATTTTAAGCGACAAAAATAGTTTTTCTCAACTCCGGGCGGAAAACGTCAACTTTCTTCCTGCCGCGCTTACCGATGTTGCCGTTTTCCGCCTCCGTCGATGAGAAAAATAGTATACGTATTACGTACCATGGGCAGTAAAATAAGAAAGCCTCAGATCACATGTTTGTTGACCTCGGCTTGGCCTCGGCCAACAATTACATGTGATCTGAGACATTTCTTATTTTCCTGCCCTGTACAATTCCATTCCCAAGAGGGACTCATTATAATATTATTAACAAAATACCGTTTATAAATTATATCAGTGTGAGCGCAAAAGGTAAATTATATCAGTGTGAGGTAATAGACTCATGACAGACTGGTACTAGCATTTATAATACTGATATTGATTAAATAATATTTTTATCCTCATGTTCACGCAACGAAAATTAATCACAATACACGTTGAAGACACGTCAAATAATTTATAAACCGTTCAGTCATAAAAGTTTAAGTAATGAGCATGACCGTTTATCAAATACCCCACACAGATGGTCAGCGGGGTTACCGACGTGCCATTATAGGCCGTGCCATTGTAGGGTAAACGTGCCATTGTAGAACACATGTTTGGTCGGTCTCGGCAAATTGGAACAGAAATGAGAAATCGATTTCGGCTTACTGACCATTGCAAGTTTATTTTGATGGATTCGGAAACGCTCGTTAGTGTGTTAATGCAAAGGGGTTTGGTTGAGATTTCAACGTCGTTTACGTCAATTTTAGTGAGACGAAAATATAAAAATATGTTACATAGTGATTTCATCAATAAGATGTAAGATGGTGTGGCGTGCTGATTTATTTATGAACGAAAATTATGGTATTAAACATTTTAGGAGTTAGTAGCACTGAAACTACTTAACACCTCCATCGTGGGTATCGCAGACACAATATATTTTCAATTGTTATGCGGCAGCCGGCTGCCGCTTAGGGATTGATGGGTTGATAGAAATCAAAATATAAAATCAATAAAAAATCTAATTTAAGCAGTAAGTATGAGGTTTTTATAACGCTCGATAAGAGGGGAATGAGTGAACGGATGACTCGATAGAGAGGGACTGCAGTTGCCAATCAAAACTCGAAATATAGAAAAGAAGAAGACGCTTCATGGAGGTCCAAAATATAACTTGGAACGTTCCTCGTAGTATCACAAATAGAGGATGCAGAGTGATATTTTGTACATTTTGTAGAGTGATGATCAGTTCACAATGACGATGCGATGCGATGCATTTTTAAATGAATTTTTAAAATTGAACTTTGTATACTACATATTCAGAAGTTACACTCGGAAAATGGAGTTGCTAGACTTTGGCACACTCAAAATTGAATGCAGCCCGTGCATGATTCGTCACTTTGTAATAAGTAGATATATCTAATTACCAATAATAATAATAAGGATCAGTTTTACACGGTTTATCATCAGGCATCCCATGTGCGCCTAATCCGCACACAATCGGCGAATCAAAGCGCAAATGGCAACACTAATTAACAAAGGCCGGACAATGTACCGATCTTTGCTCTGGTCACACAGTAATCAGAATATAATGGATATCATGCGTCGAATAATCGGGCTACTGACAACGCTTCGGAAATTCTGCCCTTTGCTTTAATAAGGCTCGAAATAAAATTTTAAGTTCTGTTCATAGTATTGCATTAAGCTGCGTGACGCGTCGATGCGATGCTTATCTATTTCATTCAAAACTAAATTGTATTTACTGTACAATAAAATACATAAATATAAAATTGACAGACTTGTCTCCGCTGTGTCGGGCTGCCTGTTTCAAAGTATGGCTCATTCATCAAAATGCAACGCTTTCACCACTTTCTGACAAAGTGCCGAATAAGCTATTCACAACTTTTTTGACAGATTCTCCATACTTCATATGTCAAATAGCCTATTCGGTACTTATCAGGATGTGGTGAAACAGGCCCTTAGTGTCGGTTTATCTGACTGTCTGTTATTTTACGTTTAAGCCTACTGAATGATGCTGGCTGTAATGAACCTCACAAAACTACTCCACCATCTGCCTATAAATCAATTTCTACATACAAAAGGAAAACTTCGAAAATAAAACAAAACTTTTCGCTCGAATTTACAAAACGCCAAGAAAAATGAGTCGCAGATTTGTTGTAAAGTCCGAGGAAACACACGTTTCCCTTGAATAATACTCGCAATAAAATCCGTGAGCTCCTCCAGGAATTGACGTAAACGTGGCCACGAACTCGAGAAGCTGCGACTTACAAAATACGTACGATATTGACTATGCACTTTATGCAGCGGAAAAAATGATTTATAGGTAGACTAGACAACTCCGTTGCACCGAAATTTGAATATCGTGCGGGATCCGTACATTTTACGGGATAAAAAGTATCCTATGTCCTTTCCAGGGACTCAAAGGGTCGGCCCGAGCCGAGAGTTGTCGGTTTTTGTCGATGCTCAAAGGCGCCTCGGTACGTTTGCCGCGCACTAACACGTACTGACCGACCGAGCAAATGCTGCGCGAGGCTGCCTCGCGAGGCGGCTCGCTTGGTCTGTACGCGGCTATTGACTCCCTGTCCCCTGATATAGACAATGACAAGGTTTTTGACAGAGAGTCAATGAACGCTACCGCCATGTTTCGCCGAGTACAGTATAGTGATAGTGTGATAGGTCCATCTGTTCGGATTCTTCAGGTTTGTAGTTACGATGTCGTATGCCAAACTACGCAGGATCACCATCTGCCTATATTTTTTTCTTCTGAACTCTGGTACATCCAAAACTATAATAATTATTATTATTAACATTTTTTACAAATTAAATTGACAAGTGAAGCGTGATTAATACCGCTGCCGCAGCCGCTAACCGCGACCGCCTGACTTCATGGCCCGCGGCACATCGAGGCCCGAACTGTGATGGAGTCACGTACGGAAACTTTTTCAGTATTTAGTGGAGGGGAGGGCTTCTGGAGGGCTTAGAAAATGGAATTATATTACTTTTGACTGAACATTTGCTATTTTGTTCACGACCTCTACGTGATAATTTACCAACCTCACTCGAACTTACAATGCGTCACTGTTTTGACCTTATAATAATATGTCCTCCATTTAAAAGGAAAAACGACTGATCGTGACTAATCCATACTAATTTTATAAATGCGTGTGAGTCTGTCTGTCTTTTACCTCTTCACGCCCAAACCGCTGAACTGGTTTTGCTGAAATTTGGTATCGTGATACTCCCGGGAAAGGACATAGGATATTTTGTACCGGAAAAAGTACGGTTCCGCGCGATAAACGAATTTTGGTGCAACGGAGTTGTGGGCGTCTTGTAGTGCTTTTATAAGTTACTTACATACTATTTTGAGACTCATAAGTCATATAACACTGTAAAAATACGATCCTCTAATTACAGAACATAAATATAATATTATATTAAAATCTTATATCTTCAAGACGCTCAAATAATCTCGTCATCTTTACAAAGCCATATCCTAATAGTACGGAAGCCAGAAAAATATTTTTTGTGATTACTAACAAGCAAATTTTTGTGAGTAGCTTCATTTTGATAAGACAAACACTAGGTTGCTAACAGATATAGAAAGGATTTTATACTTTGACTTGATGGTCCTAAAATATGGATTGTTTTATTTGTAGCACAAGGTTACTCTTAAATAATATGACTATTAACCTACAAATATACAAAAAATCTGCTGGTTATGGGTTCCATTTTAGGGTAGGTACAGGAGTCAACCAAGTTTTGTTGATTACAGAACCCTAAAACGGAACCCTAACCAGCTGATTTTTTGTACATTTGTAGGTTAATAGTTATATTATTTAAGAGTAACCTTGTCCTACAAATAAAACAATCCATATGTTAGGACCATCAAGTCAAAGTATGAAATCCTTTCTATCTCTGTTAGCTACCACTTTCGAGATTTTTCGAGATGTTGTTCGTCTTATCAAAATCTGGCTATTCACAAAAAATTAGCTTGTTAGTAATCAGTCTAATCACAAATAAATTGTTCTAGGGCTCCCCTCATGTCTATAAAAGAATAAATATTATAAAATATTTCTTAGCCATAACAGAATATACAATTATACAGTTATCTAGATATCAACACAAATTATACAATCAGCCTTGTTTTCTATTTAAATCAAAGCCATAAACTCTCCATAAACCAGTGAACAGAACCGTCCAAAACGTAAAGCTTTACGCTCCGTAATCACAGTCATAATTCTTCTGAGCAATTAATCGTGAAACATAATTTTTGTAATCAAACGTATACCCTTTTATTTAGCAGGTAATAAACTTTTACGATTATGACATTTACTTACGACTCGACTTGACCCTTTTGCTGGGAAGATATAAGGATGCGAAGATAGGGACTTTACTTAGGAAATGGCACCATAAAGTGCTAGTAATTTAATGAAGAACCAAAGAGAAAATGTCTCCTATAATTGTATGTTTTAGCTATCGGCTCGCTCGGAAAACTTGCGAAAAAACGTATTTATAATCATTTAAAAAATAACTAGGAGCATTTAAGCAAAATGCTTCTATACGATTTTGAGTTGCAAAGGTGTTTATCAATTAGACTAATTTCCTACAATACATCTATTTTCGTTTAAAAATAATCTTCAAATTTCGTATTTTTAAGAGGTCATTTCGAAAATTAAATGTATCGAGGCAAAATACATTAATCGTGTTTCTAGTTCTTCTCAAACCTAGATAAGGCTAAGAAAATATGTGTGTCTCATTACCAGATTTGTAACATTTCTGAGGGTCCTATAGTATTACGTCAAAAAGGACAGTTTTTTCAATATAGCGTCTTAACATAGACCTGACATAGCACGACCAAATGACGTAGTTTTTTTCAACTTGTTATGAATCAATATCTCTGACGATACTACAGCTCGACAAGGCTAAGGTATACTTAGTCTGGCCATAAATACTGTTACTAGTAAAAATAAACAAAATATTACATTTGAATTTGGATTCTGTAATTTTTATATGATTGTTTACTGTGTTTTCTCGTTTTGGCGCCAACGTATTTTACAATATTTTATAATTGAAATGAAATATAATTGAAATGAAATGGAGTGGGGTGATCAAAAGAACCAAATCGCTGTGATTGCATTACACAAAGTAGGTATGGAGTCCAATGTCATTTTTAAAACTCTCCATACGCTTGGTATTAGTAATGTACCGGGCCATTAATTAGTACAATGAGACAAGCACAAGCAGAGGAGCTGCTTGTGGCAGAAAAAGATCTGGCCGTCCACGCAGTGTCCGTACGAAAAAGGTGGTTAAAGCAATAAGGGAAAGAATTTAAAAAAAATCGGTTCGAAAGTAAAAGATTTTATCTCACGAGATAAAGATGGCACCTAGAACAATGTCACGTATTTTAAATGATGACTTAGGACTTTCAACCTACAAGAGACGTACTGGTTATTTCCTAACTGATAATTTAAAAAAGAAAGGGTGGTTAAATTGAAACAACTACTGAAGCGGTACGCAAAGGGGGGTCACAAGAAATGTTTGTTTACGCATGAGATTTTTTTAAATAATTAAGCAACATTTTAACAAACAAAATGGTTTTATTTATGCTTGAAGTTCTAAGGTTCAACATCAAGTTCAATAACCAAGAATGGTCCTTCCAACAAGGCTCGGCGCGGGTCATAAAGCTCAGTCGGTTTGGTCTTGGTTGGAAACGAACGTTTCGGACTTCATCAGAGCTGAAGACTGGTCGTCGTCTAGTCCCGATCTTAATCCACTGGATTATGATTTTTGGTCAGTTTTAGAGAGTATGGCTTGCTGTAAATGCCGTGATAATTTGGAGTCTCTACGACAATCCATGCGACTGGCAGTGAAGAATTTTCCCATGGAAAGAGTCCCTGTTTCTAATGATAACTGGCCACAATGCCAAACACTGCTGAGGGAAAGAGATGACAATGAAAAAGAGATGTTATCTATCTTGCAGAAAAATATGGAATTAAAATCACAACTTAATAAGTTATGTTTAGACTATGAAAATATTCACCAACAAAAAGTGGAACTTCAAAGCATTGTTGACTCTTTTGATCAGTGCAGAGACGAATATGAAGAAACGCTCAAGAACTCTGATAATCTTAAGAAAAAATTGGACAGTGCTGAGGAATATATACTCCAACTGGAAGACATATTAGACATTCAGCGATCAAATCAAACACAGATCTTATTCAACCAATTAATAAAAGACAATAAGTGTTCTGTTTCTAACACATCTAGTAACAATATTAGCACCATCGATTTAACTGCAGATGATACAGTACCAGTGTGCATTATGGACAGTAAGAGAAAACTGAAGAAATATGTAAAAATTAAAAGATTTTTAAAGAAAGCTCAGCAATTGTCAATTAAAAATAAAAAAGTAGTTACAAAATTGTCTAAAACAACAAAGAATAAAATGTTTTTGAGTGATAAATTGCTGAAATGTTCTAGTGAATTAGAAGATATAAAATATAATTATGAGGCCGATGTATGCAGCCTTCAGGCTGAAATCTCAAGTTTATTGTTTTCATTAGAAAATATTACAAAAAAAATATGAATTATCAAAAAAGGAAATACAGGGACATATTTCTGCCATGGATGATTTGCTTGAAATATTACACTATAATAAGGAACGAGTGAACTCGTTGTTAAAAGTCAATACTATTTCAGAAATTCAAGAAAATCATTTAACTGGAGGAATATCACCTGATATGATAAGCCAGAAGGTAAATACTGAAAGCCAGACTAATATCTGCCTATTTAGTGATGAAATAGGAAGAGACTTAGGTATGTATCTTTATAGAATGTGTGGACAATTGGTCACTAACTTTTGTATGCCCGGAGCTACTTACTGTGAGATAATAGACAGGGCATCAACTATGACTTATTGTCCTAACACCACTATAATAATTCTAGTCGGGAGAAGGGGTAAAGTAAATAAGAAACAGATGACTGATCTTTTAGAATGTTTATATAATATTAAAAACTTAACAAACATTATATTATTCACTTTGCCCTATATAAAAATGTTGCCAAAAAGCTGTGCTCATGAAAATCAAATAAGATTTAGGTTGAATAACATATTGTATAGTGCTGTCAACAACAATTGTATAGTTTTAAGCGACACACAACCAAAATGTCATGTTGTGGATATAACTAATTTAGATAGTAAATTTATTAATGATATAAGTATAGATAAGTATTACTTATCTCATTACTGTAAGAGACATATAGCAAAGATGCTATCAAATTTTTTATTTTCTTTGAAAGCCAAGAATTTGGCTTCCTTGAGTCCTGCTTCTATTGAGCAGTATTCTAGTTATAGTAACGAGTTGGAATATGTTCCAATTAATTATTTAAATTAGACCATAAGACAATGGAGGATGTCTCTTGCACTAATAGCTTAAGTGTGAAAAATCCTACCAAAACTTACTCCAATATAAATAGCAAGAATGTTATAAGCTTGGTGCATCAGAACTTTCAAGGAATGGTAGGTAAAGAGCTTGAAACTGAGTTATTTCTAAAACAATTTCAAATTGATATTATTTGTATTTCAGAACACTGGTTTAGAAAACATGAACTCATTTTCAATCTCAATGATCACCAGGTGGCAAGCTCGTTCAGCAGAGAGAATGCCATTAGAGGCGGATCACTTATATTAATTAGAAAAAATTTAAAATTCAAAGAACGTAAAGACATTGTGAACCTCTCTTCTGAACGGATAATAGAAGTAGCCTGCATAGAGTTAAGTCAACTAATTATTGTAAGCGTATACACGCCACCATCAGGGTTATATGACTCCTTTGAACAAAGCATGGAACAAATATTATCAAAGATATGTGCATCTAACAAAAAAGTTATTGTTTGTGGTGACTTTAATATTAATTTATTTGACTTGAACTCTACTACTGTTAGATTCACATCTCTATTTAAATCATATAACCTAAATTACTTGTTTTATGAGCCAACAAGAATCTGTGACACAACGGCAACTTGTATTGATAATATTTTAACAAATTTTTCTCCATGTAAAAAAGAAATAATAAATAAGCTTAGCTCTGATCACTGTGGGCAACTAGCCTCATTTAATATACATTGCGATAGTTACCTAGAGGAAAAGCGTGTGTTTGTTCCTGTGAATACAAAACGTATTGAGAAGTTTAGAAATAACTTAAGTTCAAGTATTCAACTATTATTGGATGAGACAAATAGCTCAGATGAAGCATTTAACAAATTGTTTAAGATGATAAGAACCCAATTTAATACTGTATTTACTCCTAGAACAGTTAAAAAAAGCCATAAAAATAATAATAATTTTACAGTGTGGGCAACTACAGGAATTAAAATAAGCAGACAAAGATTATATGAATTGTATGATGAAAAATGCATGAATACTAGTGATAAATTCAAAACATATGTAAAAAACTATTCAAAGATTTTTAAAAAAGTTTGTAAAGCCGCTAAGGCTATTCACATTAGGAATAAAATTAAAAATTCGAAAAATAAAATCAAAACTACTTGGAAAGTAATAGCTGGTGAGACTGGAAACGTTACCTGTCGTAGCTCTGATTTTGAAATTTATTTTGAAAATAAAAAGATTACCAATGATCATGAGGTTGCGACGGTCTTCGAAAAATTTTTTGCTGACATTCCGGTCTCAACTACGAAAAATTTAAACTCCTCACCTGCAGCTGCTGAAAAACTACTCAGAGACAATGTAAAGGAATGTAATGTCAATTTTAGGTTTAGAGAGATTGTCCCCAAAGATATCATTGATACTTTTAAATTAATAAATATTAAAGATACTACTGATCTCTGGGGCATCAGCCCTAAAATTATCAAATCAATATTTGACATCATAGCTCCTCATCTATCAATGATTTTTAATGACTGCATAAAGAGTGGTGTTTTTCCTGACTTGATGAAGCAAAGTAAAGTTGTACCTTTATTTAAAGCGGGACTTAAATCTGATCCAGCTAATTATAGGCCTATATCAATTCTACCGACTCTAAGTAAAATATTTGAAAAAATAATTTTAAATCAGTTACTATTACATTTTAACTTAAATAATTTATTGCACAAAAATCAACATGGTTTTACTAAGGGTCGATCCACAACGGATGCTGGTATAGGTCTTCTTTATAGTATATTTGAAGCATGGGAGGACTCGCAGGATGCCCTAGGGGTTTTTTGCGACCTCTCTAAGGCTTTTGAATGTGTTGAGCATGCTACATTAATCAGGAAATTGCACCACTATGGCATTAGGGACTCAGCACTCAACCTTTTGACATCTTACCTCAAAAATAGAACTCAAAGGGTTGACATTAATAGTAAAAGGTCCAATGGGACCAAAATAGAATTAGGCGTCCCACAGGGATCCATTTTAAGTCCATTCCTTTTTCTCATCTACATAAACGACTTACCTTATCTTGTTAAGGATAATGATAATGAGATAGTACTTTTTGCTGATGACACTTCACTTATTTTTAAAGTGAAGCGACAACAGTCAAATTATGACGAGGTAAATAGTGCTCTCTCAAAAATAGTACATTGGTTTAACGTTAATAACTTACTTCTAAATTCTAAGAAAACTAAATGTTTAAAATTTACTTTGCCCAATATTAGGCAAGTTAAAACCAATATACTATTAAATGATGAGAAGATGGATTTGGTGGACACCACTGTATTCTTAGGCATTACACTAGATAGTAAACTACAGTGGGGTCCTCATATTGCTAATCTTGCAGATAGGCTCAGTTCTGCAGCATACGCGGTCAGAAAAATACGGGAAATTGCTGACGAAGACACAGCAAGACTAGTTTATTTCAGTTATTTTCATAGTAGAATGTCGTATGACATCCTCTTATGGGGAAACGCTGCCGACATTAATACGATTTTTGTGCTGCAGAAGCGAGCTATACGTTCAATTTATAAAATGTCAACTTTTGAATCTCTGAGAGAAAAGTTTAAAGAAATTGGTATTCTAACTGTTGCTTCTCAATACATTTTGGATAATGTTTTATATGTTAAAAAGAATCTTAGTGAATTTACAACCAAAAGTGACAGTCACGGAAGAAACACTAGAAATAAGTATAAACTAGAAATACCGGTGATCAGACTTAGTAAAGTTAGTAAATCTTTTAAAGGTCAATGTGTACGCCTTTACAATAAAATCCCAGAAAACGTTCAAAATCTTTCCATTAATAAATTTAAAAAAGTAGTCAAAGAACGTTTGTGTGCCAAAGCCTATTATAAGGTCAATGATTTCATAAACGACGGCACATCTTGGGAGTAGGATGGCTGCTTGCAAGGCTACTTCTACATTATTTTATGACTTACAATTATGTATGTATGTTGACATTGTATAATTTTAAGTTACAGCATTGTAAACTTTATTTTAAAAGATTAATTTTTTTCTCACTTTTTTTGGTAAATAAAGTGGGCCCCCTGCGAGTTTCTTACGCCGGTTCTTCTCGCCGGGTTAGTTCCCGAACCGGTGGTAGGCATCATGTAGACTTTCAGAAAATATTTGCAAAAATTTATTCTGAATAAAAAAAATTGAGTTTGAGTTTGAGTTTGAATTTGACAATGTTTAAAGGACGTTATTGTAGCCAATGAAGGCCAATTTGAATAAGCTTTTAATATTTTAAATTGTTGTATATTTATGTATTAAACTAATACACTGTAAAAGTAATAAAATTTATTTGCAACAGAAAAAAAAAACATTTTTCTTTGTTTCAGTATTTATGGCAAGACTAGATATATGAACGTGGTGAGAAAAGGATCTAAACGCTTCTATCATACAAAAACGTCATTTTTGACATGTGTTTGACAGTTCTCCTTTACCAGCAACGCTCCCGTCAATGTCAACCACGCTCATTTAAATGCCTGAAACATAGTTTGTTTTTAATAGCAATAGATTTAACAGACAGAAAATCATTCCTAGCTCTATGATAGAAAAGTTTATAATTTAATTATAACACCCCTCGGCCGGCGCTGTTATCTTTGTTCCTGTGAGGTTTCCCGTCCCCCTCCTCTCCTTGCCTCACCCCCGACCTACCCCGCACTGCCCAGACAAACAAACATATTTTTGATCTTTATTTTTAATGGAAAAACCGTTGAATGGTTTTGGCAATTTACTCCAAATGTAATTAAGATGGGCACTTGTGGTTGCGGGAATTTGAATTTTTGTATCGGTTGTGGAACTTGTCGTTTAGATAATATTATGACCAGCAATTTTTTCTTACTAATATACATATTTAGGTGAATTATCTAGTAGCAGATTATGCTTAGATGCGTCTGTCACTTGTTAGAGAAGAAACTTTACTCCAGGGAAATCTAATGCATGAAAACCATAATATATTCTGCTAGACTAGATTATAATCGAGTCTAAATTTATGTTTTATTAAATTTTGTACTAAATAAATATAATATTATAATATATTAAGGACAAAATTTAATAAAACATTAATTTAAAGAAGGACCATACAAACACACAAAATAATATAAGTATTACACAAATCTTAGTATTTATAAGTCATATTACTCTCAACTTTATTTGAGTTTTATTGTCCTTTGTCTTAACAGTGTAAGAACTATCCAAGTAGTTTTAACAATAAATAACCAAGATAAAACTAATAAAGTAAAAAGGCTTCAGTTCGTGATTATGGAGATTAACGATATTGTTATTCTGGTCCATTTGCACTAAATCCGAATACTTTAGGGCAAACGTCACGTGACCCTAACTCTTTGTGGGTTCAGTGTTGCCAATTTACGAGAAGATTTCTCCCGAAATTTAAGGACAAAACCTTAGTATAAAAGTTTGTATGGAAAGGTTGAGGAACATTCAGGATTTTTTTGGGAAAATAAAATGTAAAAAATATTACATTAAAATAAAATAATGTTTTATAAAGCAAATTTTGCTGCAAAATATTAGAGATATATAAAAGTTGATATAACATCTTTAAAAATATGGTATAGAACTTTCTTTCACTTGTCTATTTATATTTGTATCTTTATTGTCAATGTTTATCATTACTTTTTTCTTTTGTATTTTTATTTTATCTCAAATATTAAATAAATAATACAAATAATTTATTTTCCGGAAAAATCTTGGGAGAATTTGAACTCAAAATTTCAACAATATGTACTTACATATTCTATTGAGTTGGGAGTTTATAATCTAAATTAAGGGAGAAATATTTATGTGAGTTGGTAAAACTGAAATAGTTCGCGAAGGGTTTAGGGAAATTTACTCGAAGGTTTACATTATGTAGAGTAATCCAAATCGAAATAAATTTGCAAATCCTGTTAGGGCCTCATTGTAAATAAGTAATGTGGGTTTGTAAGTGATCTTGAAACTTCTATCCGATTTGAGAGGTTACTGAACCGAAAAGCTTATTAGCATTATCAGTATCAAAGTTAGGTAAGTTATAATTAAGTTTTATAAAACTATTCTTTTTTATGTTAAGAATAATAACGATCAACTGTGTATATTGAGAAAATTGGGCAGAAAAATAAATATAATATATTCATGTTGGTATTTTATTTGAGTTTAACTTTTCAATCTTTACGTCTGTATACAGACATAACAATAATTATAACACCCTCAAAATATAATTAATTAGTAACATCAAGTATGGAAAATATTTTGTGGTTTATATTTTATTTTTAAAATCTATAATTAATAATTACAGAAGTACAAGGGAAATTCTTCAAATTAATAGCCATAATTATGTCGTGATTGTAAAGAAGTGAAAAAATATTTTACTTCTATTTCACAATCACAACAAAGTGTATATTATGTTACTGTAAAAGCTCGAACTTCGGTAAATCTTAAGATTTAAGTGTCAATCTTAGGATTTACCGACACGAGTTAGTAAATGTAAGTATTTACGATTTATTATTTAGTATAAGTATTTATTTTACGACGATTTTTTCGAACATTTACCATTATAATTTGGTATATGCTAGGTTTTACTACTGTCTACTGGTAAATGTTGGTTTTAGGAATAAAACAATGCCTTAATAAACTATAACACAAAACAGGTAGGTACATATAGTTAACATAATGCTTACCTAAGCTACTATAATTCAATCAGTATTCTTCTTAGGTTTTAAAAAAAGTAAAAATCAAAATTTGTGATTAATTAATAGGTAAGGTACATACCTAAATCAAAATATTTCACTTGATGGAAAGCAACTTCCGGTGCCCATGGAGACTCGCAACTTCAGAAGAGCTGCAGGTCTGTCGGCCTTTAAGAGGAAATAGGGGTAGGGAGGGTAGGGAAGGGAATAGGGTTGGGGTATTGGGCCTCCGGTAAACTCACTCACTCGGCGAAACACAGCGCAACTGTTTCACGCCGGTTTTCTGTGAGTCCGTGGTATTTCTCTGGTCAAGCCGGTCCATTCGCGTCGAAGCATGGCTCTCCCACGGTTAATACTACTTTAATAATTTATAATAATATTAAAATAAAATAAAGATTTAATGTTTTTGCTCTATAACAGTACGGAACCCTTCGTGCGCGAGTCTGACTCTCATTTGGCCGGTTTTTTTTTTCAACATATACCACGCCATTACTGTAAATCCTAAGATTTACCAACTATATGGTGGTAAAAGTTCGTATCGCAAACATTTTCGGACATTTACCATTAGGTATTGGTAGATCTTAGGTTTTACTAGAAAATCTTAGGATTTACTGCAGTTCGAGCTTTTACAGTAACATATATATGTCACCGTAAGATTGTAAACACCGTGAGATTGTAAAATGGCGAAGTGATGGCAAAAAATGGAAATAATTAATTTAAAGTCACCGGAAAACTGGTTGTTTACAATTAAACAACCAGTTTTCCGGTGACTTTAAATTAATTATTTCGTATTTAAAAAAATAACTTCAATTGCATAATATTGAGTGTATAACATTGAATAAAATTTAGATATATTTTGAATTATAAATTAGGCTAATTTTAATAACCGAACATTCAAACAGCACTTTAAATATATCTAAATTTTATTTTATGTTATACATCTCATACCATTTGGCATTGAAGTTATTTTAAATACGAAATAATTAATTTAAAATCACCGGAAAACTGTTTGTTTACAATCCATCACTTCGTCATATTATAATCTCGTGGTGTTTACAATATTACGGTGACATATATATAATACATATACTTGTAACGAAAGTAAATTAAATATAACTATATAATTAAAATCACTAACCAAAATGCCTCGCTCTACATTTACTTTAACTCCGATGCACAATTTTCTTCATTATAACATTTCCCACAAATTATATTACTCGAACCGGATAAGATGCTAGCACCGCGTTTACGAATGATTAGCCAAAGTTATTTTACAATAGATTTTCTTGAAAACGATCCAAATTTTCACTGGAAGTTAAACTTTTTGGCTCCGTCTATACGAAGTTGCTTCAAATTATACTCGGGTTTTTGCTGAAGTTTAACTTTGGAAGTTAGTTAATTTTTCGTGTTAAGTAAAAATATTGTAAAGACTCACAGTTGGTTGCTCTGTCATCGTTTTGGAAATAGTTATACTTATTATATTATAGTTAATGCTTAAATTGAAATACATCTGCGTAGCACTTATGCATGTCGTTCTGTCTTGGACCGTAGAAGTGACAAAATAATAACTTAAATATTCATCTGTTTTTTTATTTGTAATTATTGTACCGATACTCTAGCAGCTAGCTGTTACCCACGGCGTCGCGTCGCTTGTGCTGATTTGAATGTCCTTAAGGTTTATCTGGCCCAGTGCATAATATGTACCTGAAGGGCTTGTCATACAGGTACAAAACGAAGTATTATTTTACGAACACTTTTCCTACACATCTAGTACAGTACAGTTTTCGTAGACACACACTGTTTTCGTAGACGTCTTAACAGTTGCACAGATTTACTTTAAAAAATATTATAATATAAATTAAAAAAAATTAATTTGTTATTATTTTTAGCAATATTCCGCGAAAAAAACTTCCACCTTTAAGTAAATGAGTGAGTGCACTCATAGGCATGCGTACAGCACCTCCCTCCTCCCACACTGCCTATGCGTACACTCGCATGCAAGAACTTGCAAACACCACCACCACACAAGCAATAATGTTGGCAAATCCGTGCAAGGCCCCTCACCACCATGCAGGTTGAAAACCTCGACGCGCGTTTCGCTCCAACACCGGAGCATCCTCAGGATGTGGACTCTACGAACAACGTCCGTGAAAGCCACATGGAACATCTACTATATACGAGGGCTGTTTGAAAAGTACTCCCTGACATACTTCTGCGTGACTTATAAGCGTGTAACTTATACCACATATGGAACCGTTCCTAACTATCCTAAAACCCACGCTTTTTGTAGATTGCTTTGTTAGGAAAAAAAATTTGAACACCCATCTACGCCAAGTCAGAAGAAATCTGAAGACGCGCATATTCAAGCATTTGGATTTGGAAAATTGGACTTTAACACGAAATCTGTCATTCTAAATAAGTCTTGTTTATCTTTATAGATGTGTACAATGATTTTAAAAAGCAATTTAACAGTGTAAATAGCAAAGGTAGGTCATTTAAAATGCCTACCCTAAGCCTAACCCAGTAGCCAAAAATCGGTAATTTGTGAAGAAAACGCCTAAAATTTCTAAAATTTTTATAATTTCGGAGTGAATAAAATGATAACAGTGAGCAAGATAAAGTTGCTGTTTTAAAATTGTATAATATTTGTTTATAACAATATTATAAAGATACAAAAAAGGTATTTGCGAACCCGGTGCCGCGATTGCCGACAAAAATCAAAGCGCCAATATTTTGTACTAAAGAGATTCAAATTATATTTATTTTTAATAGTTGAGTTATTTATTAGTATAATTTTATAATCGTTAAGCCAAATAATATTATCCTACTATTTAAATGAGGATTGAAGATTGGGCCATAGAGAAATCTTCTTGATAAAGTGGGTGTTACAAATTAAAGCCATTATTTTTGTTAAGGAGTAAATGCTACTAAATTATTCTTATTTTCTATAACTTCAGTAAATTTAAAAATGATAATAATAGTAATTTCTTAGGTTTCTTCCATACAAAATATATTGCGCAGTAGAGCACTATTCGTTGTTGGCAACGCAGATGCTGGGCGCCCTTTACAAGGCTTTCAGTAAAAATAAATTGATGTGTAAAATTAATTTCATTTTTAGTTTAGACTTGGTAGCAGTAATATTATATTTCTTTTTTAAAAGTCAATTACATAATATGATTATAAGGAACAGAAATATTCACATTACTACGTGATAAGACGTAGTCGAGCTCAGGGATTGTGTGGTTTCCCAAATTTTAATATTTAATAAAAAGTATGTAATTTCATAGGTTTTTTTAAGTGATTATCATATAAAATTTAATTAATTAAAAAATTGGTAAAAACACATAAAGATACGTATTAATTTCATAGACTTCCGTCCAAAATCGTTAAAGATCACATTATAAACTCAGTCCATTACAATGATTACATAAAAATATGATTCATTGATAGGATTTTAGAATAGCGATTAGAGAATAATACAGCAGCTAAGCTTTGGTTGTAAGATTTCCTAGAAGAAGGTGGTAATCGGCTGGTACGCTTGAAATCTAAAGCGAAAAATACGTCGTATTATATTCTTACAGTCGTGAAACTCAGAGGTTTGGTGTGTCAATGAAGTCATTAACAATGTTGCAATTGAAATAATATCGATTAATATTAATTGTATTATACATTTTTTCGATTATTTCAATGAATATTTACACTATTACAATTATTTTTATATGGTTAGATTGGTAAAAAAATTAGCTTCCATGTGTTATACTTCAAACGCTTGTTTTGGGCCACTGTACGCTGCACTATAAACAAATTAGCTTATTTTGTCTCTCCTGAACAAAACGATTTTTGATATTACGCCTTTATTACCCGGGGCCAGCGATGTGTTAGTCGCGCTAAAACTCGAAAACGGCTGAACGGATTGGGCTGATTTTAATCTTTAAATATTCGTAGAAGTCCAGGGAAGGTTTTAAAGTGGCCTGTGACACGAACTTCACCGGGACAGCTAGTAAATTATAATAATTGTACGCTATAATCACAAAAACAATAAAAATTCTAGTTAAAGAAAAGCGTATAAATACGTACTTCTCAGGAACTTAAGTGAATACATTTACTTTTTCATTCAAAACGCTGAAGTTAAAGTGCTTAATTTAGTTCGCGAGTGGGAAAATAGCGAAAACTGTATTAGCGGTCGTGGTTTGTTTTGTACAGGATACTTATTTATTCTGCGGTAAAGTGCATCTAGCTAGAACACTGTAAAATTTCTTATGAATACACATAGATGAACATAGATGAATACACATACACATGATTAGTAGCAGTCTAGAGTAGATTTTGGTTTATGCAAAAAGTTCTTAGGTAATGTAAAGTTAAAATAAGCTGCTAGCAAAGTAAAAGTAAAAAACTTTGACGGAAATACTTTACAAGATTTTCACAGTACTAGTAAAACAATGTATTTTTCACTCTGTTTAAATACAAAACTTTAATGTTTTTGTAAAGAAAGATTTAAAGTTTTCAAAGTTTTTCGGCAAGAGTTTTACTCTTTCGATTTCTTATCCACGGGAAACAGTTAACCATAAGTATCGATTTATTTGCGTCTGTAAGAACTAGCGGTTTGGCCGCTACACCGCGAAATCACAAGCAATTGTACGTAAATATGGGCGCAACAGCGCCGCTATTTACGATAAATCGTTACATACAATTGCTTTTGTTGACGCGGTGCATCGGCTGAGCCGCTCGTTCGCGCGGTCGCATACAAATCTAGCGAAACGTTGCTACAGAAATTCTATCTAGGAGACAGTGAAGTGTTTATCCTAAACGATCTTCTGAATAGAGTGTTGCCATACACCGTTTACCCCTTCCAATTACTTACTCCCATAAATATGGCGGAGTGCAGGTTATGCGGGAGAAGCTAAGTGGCCGTGAGAGCCTTTAGTTGGACCCAGCAGATGGGACCTGGGGGTAGGTGTCTGGTTATGGTATTTTATAGCCAGCAAAGAAGGGGTTAGCTTTGAAGTGAGGCATGTATTTTAGAAAATACTTGTTATTAATTACACAACACAACACAAGTATTAAAAGCGCTCGTTAATTCTTATTATTTGGGGAGGTAATTTTTTGAATCAGTTATTTAAATCATTGATCTCAGCTGCCATTGCGGGAGTACACACACAGTTACGTTCATTAAATTTTGACGTCATAATCATAATGTTAATTAATATTGTAATTATTTAAATTTTAGTATAAATAATAATAGATTCGTATGTATGATTGCGAAAGTACTGATTTTGTTTAAACTTATCGAATATATATTATAGATTAAACGATGTCGAAAAATTGGATGGTTTTCTTAATACTTCGCTTTGTGTCTATTCTGGTAGGTTAGACCATAGCAACTAAAGTTGTTTACAGCGAACTACGTGCTCACTCCGAATTGCGGCACTGTACAGGAAGCTGAAAGTTTTGACACAATATATTATGAAGATAGCGGGCAGGCGTGTTAAGCGGTCGCCTAATGGAAATGACATGCAAACTTACATGTTACGTTGCGCAGATGCGAACTTCAGGCGTTAAGGATAATTGTTTTCGAAGTTTGTCGTAGCAGTGTTATGCGGCTGCTTCACGCTGGCCAATGATGGAGATATGAACTTCTTATAATGCTGCTACACGTGGACCCTGAAAACAATCGATTGTGAACATGTAGAGTTCTTATTATGCATACTATAGACCAGTGTTTCCAAACCGCGTTGTGGTCCGCGGAAACTTGCGGGTCCGCGGTGTCATCTCTGGACTGGACCATACATAAATACTAATGTCTCGTAATCGCTACACCTACTTAGCAAGGCGAATTCGATTTTTTTTTCTGTTCCGTGAAAAACTGCGCTTGATTTTCTAAAGGTCTGTGGTTTAAAACGGTTGGGAAACACTGTTATAGACAGTTCCGCAATCATCTTAAAGTATACAATATAAAAATAATTTATAGGGGTGTTACAGTGGAGTTGAAAGTCTTTTTTTCATTATGTGTTAATATGCATGCAACAGAACTTTCCGTGTTACTTATACAGTCATATTTTGTGTTATGCAACAATCCATTCAGATAATGTGATAAGAACTGAATAATATCGACGTCTTGCCTGTAAATACATCAAAAGTTATTTCCTTTTAAATTTTGTAATAATATTATGTTTTCATATTAGAATACTTTATTCTATTTTTCAATTACGGAAAATCACTCAACACTCAAAAAAGTTAAAACTAACCAACTATCACATTGAATTCCACAGTAATATTTCAACACTTACAAAATTTCGGAACACAAAAACTTCGAAATTGTAAACGAAACGGCTGCAATAAAATTATTCTTTTCATAGCGCAATATTTAATTTTATGGAGTGGAAAAGCTGAGGGGTTCCGTAGGACAATGGCATTATGGGGACAGGTCTTCGCCTACGCAACTCTAAGAAAATTCATCTTTTGTATGCGTTTTTATTTCATTTGGTAACGGGCGTTTTATTAAGTTTATTTATGGCGTTTCTCGGGGAAGATTATACAACTTTGCATAATACTCAGAGTTCATGGAGGGTACGATATTAACTTTTATAATGTTGTATGGAGGATGTACGTATTCTTTGTGTTACTTTGCAAAGTTTTGGGCCCAGTAAGGGATTTTGAGTAGGGTATGGAAAAATGTTGTGAATGAAATGTAAGAAAAGAGCGGATAGTTTTTAAAGGAGAATGGTAGATAGTAAATGGCTTTGTGAAGGCTCTCTTAAACTTCCATATTTTTTCAAATCTAATAAGTTTTTTAATAAGACTAAATTCAACCCGTGAATTTGCTAGTTTATCACAGGAAACCATACATTTTTCTCTAATAAAATTCATTTGAAACAACAAAATTGAGTAACGGACTTAAGCACAAAATATTATAGGTAACAAGCATACATATACGCAAATGCGACGAAATTATAGATAGTGTAAATCTCTCTATCTATAATTTCGTCACAGCTAAGTATTATAAAAAAGTTTTATCATTCAAAAATATGCCTTAACTGAGGGTGCACCTTTATAAGATTTGCGCTTTCCCTGATTTTGGGGTACATAATTCGGCGCGCGGTCAACCTTGCAGGTTTCTATAGAAATCGATGTCACCACGAGGGGTTACCAGGATCAAGGTACGATGTAACCTCTGGTTCTGATGGGGAAAATATCAGTGAAAAAAACTTGTTATAATTCCCATAATTTAAGTATGCATGTGTAATGTATAATAATTATGTATGATTATTATTTGTAAAAATATCACAAAAACTTTCACTAATGCCTTCTTCGTTCTTTTATACGTGGGAGAGCCATGCTTCGGCACGGATGGACCGGCTCGACCGGAGAAATACCACATTCTCACAGAAAACCGGCGTGAAACAGCGCTTGCGCTGTGTTTCGCCGAGTGAGTGAGTTTACCGGAGGCCCAATCCCTACCCTATTCCCTTCCCTTCCCATCCCTACCCTCCCCTATTACCCTATTCCCTCTTAAAAGGCCGGCAACGCACCTGCAGCTCTTCTGATGCTGCGAGTGTCCATGGGCGACGGAAGTTGCTTTCCATCAGGTGACCCGTTTGCTCGTTTGCCCCCTTATTTCATAAAAAAAAGAAAGTTTATATTCTCAATCGTAAAGTATGATTAGCGTGGAATCAAGATTTTCTACTTCCTATTAAGCACAACTATTCGTAACTAGATGACGTTCGCAACTCCGTTGCGCCAAAATTCATTTATCGCACAGAACCGTATATTTTCCGGGATATAAAATATCCTATATTACTTTGAGTCCTTTTTTTTTTTGATGCGCAGGGGAAACCCTATATGGGTCCCCCGGGTTGGAGATGTGCATCAGTTAAGCTGAAGCACCCCGGGGGTATGTGGGACTCCCGGCGAGAAGCTTACCCGCTAAAACCACCTGCGGTTGGCCTTCAGCCGTATACGGAGGGATGTCCTGGATCTATGTTATTTTGAGTCCTGGGCCCTGGCTCAATGTATCTCCCTACCTTTCAGCAAAATCAGACAGTTCAGACATACTTTCACATAGTATTTTATAATATTAGTATGGAATTATGGATGATGCTTTAAGTTCTTTGTTTGTCATCAGTAAACATAGACATCATTTAGTAAAATCGTCATAAAACACGATACAGTTACCCATGTTTCTGCCTGTCACTGTCAAATGGCTTTTATAAGATAGAGGACAACGACAGCAACATGTTTTTTTTTATTAAATAAGGGGGCAAACGAGCAAACGGGTCACCTGATGGTAAGCAACTACCGTCGCCCATGGACACTCGCAACATCGGAAGAGCTGCAGGTGCGTTGCCGGTCTTTTAAGAGGGAATACGCTCTTTTCTTAAAGGTTTGCAGGACGTATAGTTCCGGAAATACTGCTGGTGACAGTTCGTTCCAGAGTTTTACAGTGCGCGGCAGAAAGTTACGCGAAAAACGCACTGAGGAAGACTGCCACTCATCAAGGTGATGAGGATGGTATGTTTTTCGCGTGGGACGATGGCGAAAAGTTGCAGGTGGTATGATTCCGAACAATACCTCAGAGCACTCCTCGCGATACAACCGATAGAGGATGCAGAGTGAAGCTACATCTCGGCGTAATTCCAAGGGGTCCAAGCTGTTCGAAACACTATGGTAGTCAACAATTCGAGCGGCCCTTCGTTGGATACGATCCAGAGGGAGCAGTTGGTATTTTGGCGCCCCTGCCCAGAGATGAGAACAATATTCCATATGAGGTCGAATCTGCGCCTTGTAGAGTTGTAGGCGTTGGTCAGGACTGAAGTACTGTCTCGCTCTGTTAATAACACCAAGCTTCTTCGAGGCTAATTTGGCCTTACCCTCTAGATGGACTTCGCTCGATATGTTGACGCCAAGTATCTAAATGCTAGGGGAGATGGTTAAAGATGTGCCCTTTGAAACGAGGATATACGACCATTATTACGATGAATATAAATCAGAACAAATACGGATTAGTATTTGTTCTGATTTATATTCGTTTATGGATGAGGCAGCTTATGATTCAAGTCACGTTTAAAAAAGTATTATTTTTTTCGTATACTAGGTAAAGCTTATAGCTACTGCATATTATATAATGGCAAGTGAGCACGATAGCTCAAAACGACGGTCATCTAATGCACACCCGGCGTAACCCCCAAAACAAACTCTGCCAAAAAGACCCCTAACCCTCAAGGTATGCCCCATTGTTGTCAATTAATTAATTATAGCCGATAGGATTTCTGGAAGTCATTAGATGTATTGATGGGGAGTGACGTATAGATGGACAGTGGACGTACATTGTAGGTGTATCTATAATTTAATAACGTTAACTCAATTTAATAACGTTGACTCAAATTTTTCAGCCCTGAGCGGGTTGATGATGAACTATAAGCTACTAGTAGGGAAAGTCGCGCTCAGTTTAAAAAGTCATTTCATACCGAGCGAAAATCGTTACAATAATAGTATTCCACTAATACATAACAGCTTTGATCGTCAGCCACTTCATAATGGGTGGAATGAAAATTGAGAGCATCTCAAAGTTGTTGTTGGGAATCGTATTGAATTGACATTAAAAAGATCCCAATTCGCACCTAATAAAGGTTCATATCTAGATTATACACGTTTAGCTTCGGTAGGTGTTATTTTAGTTTTAGTATATAACAACAGATGGCGCTTTTAAAGTAAAATGTATATAATTCTTCTTCACAAATATCATAACTAATATCGCTGGCTGACGGTGTTTCTACCATCGTATTAGCGACTGACGGTTTTCTTTATTATTTACAAAGTAGAAATATTCACCTGTATACATTTTGTACGGTATAAAATTACTTTATATTCAAAAAAATTTTTACATGTTCAGTAACGCAACTGACGTTGAATCCCCCGTCTGCAATACGGCTGACGGTGATTTTTTGGTTAAACATGACCTCAATAATCATCCATCAAAGTTTCATTCGGTATAAAATCACTTTTCACAACTATTTTTTTTACAACTTTGAAATACTCTCAGTTAATATTCCACCACAGGTGCGGCGACTGACGCTGATTATATTGATTGATAAATATTAAGCTACCGCTGGACAAAAATTTGGTCGGTATGAAATGACTTAGCGAACGCTAGCACTACCTCCCCTACTATAAGAACACGCTCGATAATGTCAGCTTTCAAACAAACAAAAAACTAGATAAGAATCGTTTGAATCGAAACCACCAGTTTGGATGCTACGATGCCACGGACAGACACAGACACAAACATACAGACAAACAAACAGACAGACATACAAGTCAAACATAGAACAACCCTCTTTTTTGTCGGGTAATAATAAGAAATAAGGCCTCTCCAATTACCTAATCTATACATATTATAAAACAAAGTCGCTTTTTTTTCCCTCATGTCTCTTTGTTCCCTTTAATCTTTAAAACTACACAACGGATTTTGATGATTCTTTCAGTGTTAGATAGCCCATTTATCGAGGAAGGCTATAGGCTATATTTTATCACGCTAAGACTAATAGGAGCGAAGAAATAGAGAAAAATGGGGGAAAATCGGGGAAAATTATTTGAAAGGGCTAACTTGAACGCGCTAATCTCAGGAACTACTGGTCCGATTTGAAAAATTATTTCAGTGTTAGATAGCCCATTTATTGAGGAAGGCTCTATTTTATATTATAGGCTATATTTTATCATGCTATGACCATAAATAGGAGAATGTGCAAAAAACGGGGGAAATTATTTGAAAGGGTATCTCGCGAACTACTTGAGCAATTTTTGTGTTATTTGGCACAGATAAGAAGTAGACCACGTGAAGGATCATAGGCTATCGATTTTAATCATTTTTTTCAGTGGCTATATAGTTACCGTAGTATACCCGTGCGACGCCGGGGCGGGTCGCTAGTGATAAATAATAGTCAAATTCAGTTGATTAGGTACATGTAGAATATTTGTCCATTATCAATGACGATTATTATCCATGCTGTAGACAGCTTGTGCAATCATGGCTATTTATAATCTCCGAAAGTATCTTTTATCATAGCAGTAAAAATAATGCCCCTCTGTATCAAATATATTTAACTTATTTGGGATCACGTTGGGATAGTCAATTAGGTTAATTTATATCTTGTGTATTTAAATAATATTTTTCTTTAAACACACAGCGAAGTCTCCAATATATCTATAACATCTATTACACTTTAATATTATTCGAATAAGAAACAAGATTTACCTTTTAAAATATTATTAACGGTCTCTTTATTGCAAAAACATGCTGCAAGTTGGCTTTCTGACCACAAAGTAAAGTTTTTCAAAAAGTTTTGGAAGTAAATTTTTTCTTAAATAAAACTTGCATTTATTTGATCCTTTGTTCATTTTAATTTGGAAGCTAGCAAATCAAGTAGTAAAAGGCTTCGTTTATGCAGGTCAAACGTGTATACAAAATATAACTTATAAGTAAGTACTAATATAATTAAATTATTATAATTGGTTTTCCGAAAAGGGCTTGGCATTTAGGCAGTATTTTAGGCAAGAACGTCTCACTCAAATCATCAGTTTTTAATTTTTATTTAAACACAACTCTTGAAAAAGCTTCAGCTAGTTCACTATAATCGTTTTTGTATAATCAACCCTTCTTTATCTATCAACAAAATATATCGACAGTTTTTAATCGAATTCCTAGAAAGATTCTTATATTATCAGCACATTTTTAAACTATAATAATAAGTAAGTTTTTATTTTATTTCAAATTCGAGTAAAAGCCCAGTCTGCAGGGTTCTTTTCCTTAAATACCAAAGCTACCCAACCCCACCAAATTGTTACAGCAATTGGTATGAAAATTGAAAATATTGTATAGAAAACAATTTCTGCCCAAAAAGGTCAACGCGTAATGGAGTATTTGTTCAGGGCGGAGGGTCGCTCGCCCTAGGGAAGGTCATGGCGGACACATATTGTGCGGTGACTCTGCCTTGATTGGTTTGGTTTTGTGGATTTGAACCTCCTGAATCTACTAAATAATATTCGAAATAAGCTTTTGCTAGAATTTTAGATCCCTATTTGGAACAGCTGCCAATCCTTCAAGCCCCATAAGAGCACCCGTGATCGCGACAACAATATAATACAATAGCATTTCCAAGAATCCGCGATCGAAAGATTAAAATGAAAATCAATATATCAATCATAGTTTGAAGTTTACATAAGCTGTTTTTATCCTGGAAAAATGTGTTTAGTGATGAAAGAATATTCAGAATAAAATATTATTTTAGTCCCCAATATTCTGTTTGAAAGTAAAGGCTTAAAAAGTTTTTTGTTTGTTGTATTCAGTAATTTTAATTTCAGAAATTTGTTATTTTTGGAAGGTCACAAAAATAACATTTTCACATGTTTTATTTTCTTACTAAGATTTTACTAATACTTAGGGAATTCGTGCTAACACAACCAACTATACAAACAATCGTAATTATTCATAATTCCCTAATAGTCTAAGATCCCACTGCAAAATTATGCAGGTATCGAGTACACGCTTAAAACCACATTTTTAAAAATATTTATGATAAGGAGAACATATTTCTACTGGGGTGCCAGTCCAAATGTGGCCGCAAATATTTAAAAAAAAAATTTAAAAATTGAGTTTGCGGGATAAAATGTAATCATCAGGTATTGAAAGCAAACATCGTTCATTTCATGGCAATGAGTATAGAGATTTAGAAAAATCCGGTGTGCCGTTGGGCACCCGGCCGCGACCCTATTGTAACCAGGTGTGAACAGGTACCATTCCGATACATTTTTGCATTCATAACGTATATTATAATATATCATAATATATATCAAGTGGAAGCTTATTTTCCTCTTATTATTATAATATAGGTGTGCCTAATTAAATCTGGCCGCAAATACGGGGTGCCGGCTGTCAAAGATGGCAAAGTATCAAAGGTTGAGGAAAAGGGAGCTAGCGCGAAACATTTCGGGATAGTGATAGTACATCATGTTAGTGTATCATGTATCATGTATGTAAGAATTTAAAAGTTTATTCAAGTGTTAAATTGTTTGTTACATAAAGATTAAATATTCATAATATTATGTACTAGCGACCCGCCCCGGCTTCGCACGGGTATAAAATATATTATAGTCTTGTCACTCACTGAAGAAATGATTAAAATCGATTCAGTAGTTTTTAGTTACATAATATTATTATATTCATTACTACCCGCCCGCATTGGTCGGTACTCGGTACCGCCACAAAAGCTACGTCCTGCAATTTTAAAATCTGTAATATCTTCAAAAATAATATATAAATTATAAATCGTATGCCGTAAAGGGCCATATAGATCTATATTAAATCAATAATGTATTTAATAAAGTATTTAATTTAATAAGGATTATTGCCGTATTGGTTAAAATTGCTTCGAAAATTAACCATTTAGCCAAGTTAAAAGTAAATGACAAAGTAAATGACAAAAAATGTTATTAAGGGATATCCATAAGAGATAGACAATATATTATACCATCACGGAGTATTCTGTGACTTTGAAGTCGGTACCATACCAGTCCCAAAAGTTTCAGATATTTAGACATCACTGAACTCACGATTAAATTGGCTGGTACCGACTTCAAAACAATGAAGACTGTAGTATATGTACAGAAATAGTTGATATTTAGACGAATTCTGAAAAAGGCGTGCTTTTAAAAAGTAAGAGTTATTTAATACTTTTTAGTTTATATTACTATTGTTTTTACCTTGGAAATAGGTTTTAATTTTTTGTTAAAAAATAATAATTTAAGAAGCTGTTAACATTAGCAGACATTGGTGGAATTGGTACATTATTTTGATAAATCTCGTAGGAAGCCTGCGTTTGCAATGTTTAAACGGAAACAAATGAAATGAAAAATGAAATTAATTACTAATAATAAGTAATAAAATTAAAGTTAAATTAAAATATAAGGGCGGCTCCCATACAAAAAATACAAATTTTGGCCTAATTTTGCTCTATAATAGTACGGAACCCTTCGTGCGCGAGTCCGACTCGCACTTTGCCGATTACTATTGTTTGAACCGATGTTTAAGTACACTAACATGATGTACTATCACTATCCCGAAATGTTTCGCGCTAGCTCCCTTTTCCTCAACCTTCGATACTTTGCCATCTTTGACAGCCGGCACCCCTTATTTGCGGCCAGATTTAATTAGGCACACCTATATTATAATAATAAGAGGAAAATAAGCTTCCACTTGATATATAAAAGATCAATATACGTTATGGATGCAAATCTGTATCGGAATGGTACCTGTTCACACCTGGTTACAATAGGGTTGCGGCCGGGTGCCCAACGGCACACCGGATTTTTCTGAATCTCTATACTCATTGCCATGAAATGAACGATGTTTGCTTTCAATACCTTATGATTACATTTTATCCCGCAAACTCAATTTTTCAAATTTTTTTTAAAAATATTTGCGGCCACATTTGGTCTGGCACCCCAGTAGAAATATGTTCTCCTTATCATAAATATTTGTAAAAATGTGGTTTTAAGCGTGTACTCGATACCTGCACAGTTCTGCAGTCGTATCTCGTACTATAAGGGTGGTATGTCAAGTGTAACCATCAGTGTAACTTCACAGAGATTAGCTGAAGATTAATGACGTACAGTTTGTCAAATAAGATAATTAGCTGAGAGCCTGAGATGTATTGAAGAAGCAGTTTGGTGCATTACAAATGAAAAGTTGTTGCCTAACAGAACTAGTAAAATTTAAAAATTCATGAGGGGTAATTTTAAAAGGCGTAGTTGCAATTTGACTAAAAAATAATAATCATAGAAAAAAGGTTGAGGTTATTACAACCCTCATTCAAGTTGAATGACCTATACAGCAAAAAAGTTTTAAAAGCCATTTAAAAGCTAACTTTTTAGAAAAAACCAAAATATCAAAAATATAATATTATTTGTTATGAAAAATAAGTATGCCGGGGAAAATTGTTTGGACCTTGTCTTACTGTGCGCCTACATTTCGATTTTCTTTTATTATTATTAATTTTATCCAAGCAAAAAAGGATAAAAATAAGCTTATATTTATTATTTGTATTGTTAAAATAAAATATAAAAACAGATTCGAATTTCGAATATTTTATTTACACAACAAAACAAAATGAGTGTTTAACAA
Organism: Lysandra bellargus; assembly: GCA_905333045.1. NCBI lineage: Eukaryota > Metazoa > Arthropoda > Insecta > Lepidoptera > Lycaenidae > Lysandra > Lysandra bellargus. Next base: position 6,892,952 of record HG995354.1, read on the forward strand.
TGAAACAGAAACAATAGATTGTATCGATTTTTTCTTAATCATAGATCAGTATCGTATTGTTTTCGCAAATCCACATATAAAAGAAACATCCCTATGTCAGGGGTTGCCAACGTTTGGTGCTATTATAGAATAGATAAGATAGATTCCGTTTTCCCAGAGACTAGTCTGGCCACTGGCCAAAATAGTGACTCAGTTTTTGGAATTGAATAGTCTTGTTGAGCTTGGAGAAAGTTTTTAAAGATTTGGATATTCATACTCAGAATAGAAAAGATTAGAAGAAATGCTTCATATAAATTAGCATAGTGTGATTAGGTAGTAGTAGCACAAATGAAAATTTATTGCGTTCTTTGGGAATTGAATTGAAAAGTTTTGCATTTTGTTACTAGATACTTTATGCGAGTAAAAATTAAGATAATACAACACTTTTGAGCTCACTTAATACTTGTATTGATAAAGTAAATAATAACAAAATGCGCCTTCGAAGGAAAGTTATAGGCAGATGGCAAAACTACGTTTTTTGGTTTGGTTATAATATGAAATGAATAACATTCGTATCGGCTGAGGACTGAGCTTGACAGTAACCTACCAAATTATGTTAATCTGTCAACTTACTTTTATTATTTACTACCTACCTACGTAGAAATACCATTAACATTACAAATGAAAATTTATGCGCATCCTTTGGTACTTTAATGGAAAAGTTGCAAGAATCACCAAAAAGTTGGCGGCCCCTGCACTTGACTGTCCCCAATAAAGCTTAATACAAGCTGTAAGCAAGGTGAACGACCCCTGCCCCGCGGGACTTCAGCTGATGTTCGCAACTAACCATGTTTCTTTTATACTTTACCCAAACAGTGGGGATGTTGGTAGGGTTGCCAAAACAGCTGCTGGACAGACTTAGCTAGCTGGAAATCCACACTTATATTGTAAATCCATACTAATGTTATAAATGATTGTCCAGCTATCTGTCGATTACCTCTTCACGCCAAAACCAATGAATCGATTTTGGTAAAATTTTCTATTATGGAAATACTTAGGCTGGTATAAATAGTCAGTACTTACTTAAGATGTGCCCCGGTCTCAAGACGCGGTTCGGCTCTGTGATTGGTTCAAATTTTGACAACTAACCAATCACAGAGCCTGACTCGTGTCTCGAGACCTAGATGCATCTTGAGTATTGACTATTTATACCAGTCTTAGAGTCCCGGAAAAGAAAAAATGATGATATCGTTATGATTTATGGCGCAACAGAGTTGCGGGCGTCATCTAGTATACTATCAATTTGAAAATATGTCTGTCTGTATGTCTATCTATTATTACCTCTTTCCGTTTATGACGCTAAACCAATTTAAGGTGTATCTACAAAAAATACAAAGGATAGTTTTTGTCGCGGGAAAATGTGCGGTTCCCCCATAATAAACGAACTTCGGCGCAATGCTGCGGACAGTTATATCGCGATATTACTATTGCATATAAAATTAATGAAAAAAAAACTCTTTAACTTTCACAAAACAAAAAGCCATGCAAGGAAAATCAGAAATTGGCAGCCCTATGGCCTAGGTAAGTTTGTTGCAAGTTTTACAGTTATCACTTGCATTCAAACGTGAATGTGTCCCATCAAATGCATTAGATGCCATAAAGCCAAGGGCTTCGCAATAACTATGTGTTTATGCCAAGTCAAATTGAGTATTTAGTTAATTGAACACTACGTGATATATAATTACAATTCAAAGTAGTAACTGATGGAGTTGAATCATCGCTCTAGTGAAACTCACTTATTTTGGAAATCCGCACTTAGATCCGGTATCACCACTTCCTGATAAGTGCCGGATAGCTCTATCCACAACTTAACTTGACAGATGTAGCATCTGTCAAATAAGTTGTAGATACGGCGGCACCTTTAAGGCGCTATATTGAAAAAACTGTCCTTTTTGACGTAATACTATAGGACCCTCAGAAATGTTACAAATCTGGTAATGAGATATACAATATACATATCTTCATAGCCTTATCTAGGTTTGAGAAGAACTAGAAACACGATTAATGTATTTTGCCTCGATACATTTAATTTTCGAAATGACCTCTTAAAAATACGAAATTTGAAGATTATTTTTAAACGAAAATAGATGTAGGTATTGTAGGAAATTACTCTAATTGATAGACACCTTTGCAACTCAAAATTGTATAGAAATATTTTGCTTAAATGCTCCTAGTTATTTTTTAAATGATTTTAGTTACGTTTTTTCGCATGTTTTCCGAGCGAGCCGATAGCTTCTGGCCGCAGCGTATTCACGACTTTATAGTCATACAAATTAAGGTGACGCCGCGTTAAAGTAAGAAACCGTGTTGGATTTGTTTTAGATTGCTTGTTTGCTATGAGAGGCCGGGCCGGCCTCTCATAGAAAACAAGCAATGGAACAGCAAAAAATGGAAAGGGCGTAAGCGACAAAATGGTTTTTGTCGCGTAATTTAAAAACCATAAATACATTTCATATAAGCTATGCACATATTAAAGTGTATGCTTCAACCAATTTATGTACAAATTTTGGAACCTTAAATCACTCTCCTCTGTTGGAAAAATAGGAATCCCTTTTTTTACAGAGGTCTTTTCGATTGATAATTCTGTGTTATAAAAGTTGTCCAATCGTGTTATGCTATGGGCAATTCAAAGACAAAGACATGATGATTACTGACAATGAACTTTAGTTTCTTAGCTTTAGTCATTGCTGAGAAAAATCGGCATCGCTACAGCCAAATTATCAAGGCGTCGCCTTAAGTATAAAATTACCCTTGCGGTAAAATTACTTTCGATATAGCGCCTTAATCAGAAAGTAGTGAAACAGGCCCAAACCCATCCATACTTAATATTATAAATGCAAAAGTGTGTCCGTCTGTTACCTCTTCACGCTCGAACCACTGAACCGATTTTGCTGAAATTTGGCATGGAGATACTTTGAAAGGATATAGGATAGTTTTTATCTCGGAAAAATGTACGGTTCCCGCGCGATAATCGAATATTGGCGCAACGATGTTGCGGGCATCATCTAGTATTATATAAATGCGAAAGAGTGTAGTATAATGTATATACCTAGGTAGTAGAAAAGGTAACAGTCAGACAGACAGACAGACATACTTTCACATTTACAATATTAGTACTGTACTACTAAACTGTACTGTACTGTACTGTATGTAATATTAGTACCTGACCTTAAGGATGACTCTGATATTGAGAGGGAACGGAGAGCGCTATCGGTGAGGGCAAACATGCTCGCTCGTCGGTTTGCGCGTAGCTCACATAATGTCAAAGTGACCTTATTCAGGGCTTATTGCACCTCCTTTTATACGGGTAGCCTGTGGGCCAATTACACCCAGAAATCGTATAGCGCTCTTCGTGTCCAATTCAACAACGCGTTCAGGGTGCTGTTGGGGCTGCCTTGGCTGCGCGTCAGGGATGTTCGCTGAAGCACGTGTAGACTGCTTTTATGCAACCATGCGAAAAAGATGCGCATCCTTGGTGCGACGGGTGAGGGGCAGTACCAACAGCACACTGAGAATGTTTGCAGAACGATTGGACTGTCCTTATGTTAATCGATGTGGAGCTGTGTCACATGGATTAGCAAAATAGTTGATAACTTCATAATATAATTCTAGCTGTTAGCGACTATTTTGTTAAATTACTTAAATCGTTGTTTATAATTTTTAAAATACTAACATTAGCTTTTAAGAATCAAAGTGTTACTAACAATTGGGCCAAATGTAGTCTGAAAAATAAAAATTATTATTTATTTATTATTATTTATTTAGTATAGATGTACCACTAGAGAAATTGGTTCACATGCAGCTATGGCGGATCAACATAACCAAGTAGCTGTTAGTTCCGACCTGTGACTCCAACAAAAATTATATTATTGGTCTATGGGCATCAATTTCTCCGACAGTACGTCAAGGTACGAAAATAACAGGGAAAAAGTAAGCTTTGTTTCGCAGAATCCATACACGCTGTAAAAATAAAGGATCAAAAATTAAAAGCGAAAAATATTGATACAAAAAGCTCACGTTTCTCCATTCAAATTGCTTGATATGCGCCTCAAATATGAAACACGAAAAATTGTTCGGAACTGGAAAAACCGTGAAAAACTCACGATACAAATTTCCTATAAACAAACCAGTTCCTTTTAACAGATATTCATGGGCGTGTTTTGGAACTATACTTCTAGTTTTCATTCTACATTCCATACTACCATTGTAGCTGAAAATTTTAGAATCACAATTTTTACGTTGCACTGTTACACTAATAATAATATCATTTTGTAGTTCAAACATAAAATAAAATTTTCAATTCACAAGAGCTGTGCACGAATGGCCAACAAAGCTTATTTTATTTGTCGCCGAGTGCGTGAGTAAGCTAGCGTTTAAGGGTACTTAGCCAAATTGCATTCAACAATTGCGAAAATTTTGAAAAAGGCACCGCAGCTCGCAGGTCATCGTTATATAGAGACGCGCTATCTCAAATATCATTCCATAATCGACTTCAGAATAAAAAGGCAACTTCAAAACGAAGTATAATTATAATTTTCTGTCCTACTTTCCTTGACTTGAATTACCAAGTCTCCTTTTCTGTACAACAGTATTATTTCAGATTGTCTCCATACATTTGGTACAACCTCACATTCCAGAATTTTGTGCCATAGAATGGTGATTGGTATTAATAGTAGCGCTTTAGCAACCTTTATATATTCGTTTATTATCCCGTCTGGTCCTGGGCTTTTTTCAGGCTTTAGTCTCATTATCTGTTTCAGGACTTCTTCTTCTGAAAATTGATTTATTGGGTTGGTATCTATAGAGTACACGACGAGTACTATTGCTCATTGTGTCTGTTGTGTCTATTTGGCTATACAAAGCATTAAATTTCGTGGCTATGTTTATTATATCCATACGAGATTTATTTTCGGCTGTGTCAGAGCGAAGGCAATTTATCCATGTGTGCCTTGCTTGCCTTCGCTCTTTTTGTGCCCTTTTAGTAGATCTAAATTTTTCTAAGCAATGTTGTATTGTCTCTGTTCTATGAGCGTCATAACATTTTTTTATTTCCTTGTTAGTAAGTTTATAAAGGGCTTTCAACTTTTCTTTATCGGCTCTGTAGAGTTTTGGCTTATTTTGTATCCTATTCCTTTCTTTCATTAGTTCTATCGCTTTCTCTGAGAGTATTTTTTTTTCTTTCCGTACCCTTGTTGCGTTTTAAACTTTCTTTTATGCTTTGAACGATTTTTTTGTATTATTATTCTACATTATAATGACTATATGTCGCGGCTAGTTCCGGAATAAAGTTCTTAAGGTTTAAAATGTAATTTTTTTGCTCAGTTGATGTTTTCAGCTTTCTCGTGGCTTGTGTGAAATCTCTTCTGCTTTTTTTGGATGATGTTAAGTTTAGTTTGGCTCTTAATAATCTATGATCTGATCCGAAAGAGACTGAAGACAATACTTCATACTTAATATCTATGGACGCTTCACACCACGTCAGTCTGGCCCCGTGCTAAGTACCTGAAGGACTTGTGTTACAGGTACCAGACAACAGAAATATATTTAATACTTTTATACTATACATATATTTAAGATTTTTATTATATGATACACATATTTAATACACGTCCATGACCCAGGAACTTTATAAACTTTTTGTTCCGTCGGCGGGACTCGAACCCGCGACCTCCGGCTTGAGCTACCAACGCGCTCACCACTGCGCCACGGAGGTCGTCATTTAAGTTAAGTTTAGTTTGGCTCTTAACAATCTAATGATCTGATCCGAAAGAGACTGAAGACTTGGAAATCAGATGCAGTGCTGTCGTCATAATGTAATCTATTTCGTTTCTCGTATTTTTGTCTGGAGAGATCCATGCTAACGATTTTTAAGTTATATTCTAAGGCATATTGAATTAGTCTCTCTCCTCTTGGACTTCTACTTCCGTAACCATGTTCCCCTGCTATATTTAATTGTTCGTGTTTCTTGGGGAGTCCTAACTGTGCATTGAAATCCCCCATAGAGATAACGTATTTGGCTGATGTAGAGTCGTGAGCCAGGAGCCGCCCGACGCTTTAGAAGTTATTCAAAACGAAGTATAATTATAATTTTCTGTCCTGCTTCCCTTGACTTGAATTACCAAAATAAAGCTTATTTCGTTTTAAAAGCGGTCCACTCCATCCAGCGCTTGCGGGTATCACTTAATAATACGTCAACAGTTTCAACCGAGATAATAAAAGTGTATTTACTGTACCTTGTGAATTTTAAATGTCCTTCACCGACAATCTTAAAAGATTGCTGTGGAAGCTCAGGGATCCAGGGAGTTAGAGCCATAAAGAATTCAGAATGAAATCAACTTTTTACATCTCAATTTAAAACTAAAATGTAATAAAAGCTTGATAACTTCGATGATATATTATTGTTATCTTAACCCAGTTAGTTACTAACTTACTAATATTATAATTTATTTTGAAATAACAAATAAAAAATATAACTTTTAATTTACTTACGACATAAAAATAACCTCTGATTGCAGTATTGGATATAATTAAACGAATATTTTGTATAATATTATGTTAATAGTAAATATTTTTTCAAAGCATATGATACAGCAACTAAATTTCCAGATACATTGCAACTCTGGATGAAACACTACCTATAATAGAAACAGTAAACATACAATATATTGTTATTGTTTGAAATATATCTAATAATAATAATAATAACATCTATGGACGCTTCACACCACGTCAGCCTGGCCCTGTGCTAAGTACCTTAAGGACTTGTGTTACAGGTACCATACAACGGAAATATATTTAATACTTTTATACTATACATATATTGAAGATTTTTATTATATCATACATATATTTTATACACATCCAGACCCCGGAACATTGAAAAACTTTTTATTCTGTCGGCGGGATTCGAACCCGCGACGCCCGGCTGAGCTGCCACACACTCAACCAATTGAGCCACAGAGATCGTCTAACAATAATCTTTTTACCCGTAATAAATAAACAGAAGAAAATTGTCTCGTTGCTCGATAATCCGTATCATACCTACAAGGCAACATTATTTTCAAGTAAAAGGATATTTTTCAAACTGTCGTGAAGCGGAGCGTAAAATCGGAAATGGCGGACACTGCACCCCCTAAACCTGCGCCTCTAAATCACACACACAATAAAAGTACATTATAAATAGTATAGAACACAGTAGTCCGTGTTCGTAGTAGATTCAGTACTGACCAAATCGGATGCGCGCACACATAACCATGATTTCAGAAGGCCGCGCACATATTAATTAGGTGCAGCTCAGTGAAACTGTAGTTTTGTTAAATTGTATTAATTACAGCTTAATTAGCTGTATTATAGCTATAATACATTATTATATACCAATAATAAAATAATATTCAGTAAGTACCAATAACTAGTACTTGTACACTATTCATGGCGCTGCCTATAGTAGTGACCCCAAACTGGCACATTTCATTCCATTTTCTATGAGCGATTATAAGTTGTGTACTGGGCTGGGAGTAATCTATAACTTTAGAGAGCATATTGGAGAATAACGTTGCACATGCGTTAAACATATTAATATTATACGTGCTGTGTTGATTTGGTTTCAAACCCAGTCCACGGCGTTACACTACTGTATATATTTATAATGTAGTGAAAGTCCAAGGCAATAGATCAATAAATATTCCATGAGCGTTTTATTGTGCTTTATAATAGTCGAACAAATCTTCGCGGAGACGGTCTACAAAGTGCGACATGCATTTTATGGTTTTCCAATGAGTAAAAATGTCATAACGATGTTAAAAATGGGATGTATGTGTTTTGTTAGTCTGTCCAGAAATTTAACGAGATTCGGTCTTACTAACTTACAATTTTATTATTCTTTGGATGCTGGCGGATTCTACTGGTTTTGTTTAGTTCATATATTTTTTTTTATGAAATAAGGGGGCAAACGAGCAAACGGGTCACCTGATGGAAAGCAACTTCCGTCGCCCATGGACACCCGCAGCATCAGAAGAGCCGCAGGTGCGTTGCCGGTCTTTTAAGAGGGAATAGGGTAATAGGGGAGGTTAGGGATGGGAAGGGAAGGGAATAGGGGAGGGTAGGGAAGGGAATAGGATAGGGGATTGGGCCTCCGGTAAACTCACTCACTCAGCGAAACACAGCGCAAGCGCTGTTTCACACCGGTTTTCTATGAGAACATGGTATTTCTTCGGTCGAGCCGGCCCATTCGTGCCGAAGCATGATTCTCTCACGTATAAAATATTATATTATATTATATTTTTGTAAATTGTAATACATAAATGTAATAGATAAAATGTAGAGCCATTAACTACCCTATTTATGGAAGTGATAGCGTTAGTGGCATTTTTGTTTGAAAATACTTTTATACCAATACCCAAGATAAATTTCTATAGTATAAACTTCGAGTTCATTAAATGGCCCATTATAAATAATCTACAGCTATTCTCTATGCGTGGTCACTCATTTACGATCAAGCATTTCAATCCACCAAAATCAACTAGTCAAGGAGCCCTAGAACAGTTTTTTATTACTATCAAGCTATTTTTTTGTGAGTAGCTTCATTTTGATAAGACAAACAACATTTTTATCTGCAAAAAATCTTGAAAGTAGTAGCTAACAGAGATAGAGAGGATTTCATACTTTGATTTGATGGTCCTAAAATATGGATACTTAGTTCTATTTGTAGGACAATGTTACTCTTAAAATAATTATATAATTACTATTAACCAACCAATATACAAAAAATCTATTAGGTTAGGGTTCCGTTTTAGGATTCTGTAATCAACAAAACTTGGTTGACTGCGGTACCCTAAAACGAAAATAGTCATTATGTTTTAATCACCTTTAGCCTGCAAAGTGCACACGACACATTAAAATGAATTGATAATCCAGTTTATAGGATGGACGGATGGACAAAAGCCACAGCACCTGTTACTGTGACGAGATAGCTGTGTCTCGGATAACGCCGTCCATTGTCCCTGGATATTCGGATAATAGTCCCTAGATATTCCATACCACAATAGTAAGCCCGAAGCTTCGTGATGGACATTTCTTGTTTAGTCAAAACAATGAAGAGTACAGTCACAGTAAGGTACAGTTATAGTGAGAATTTGGTCATTTATGGCCGGCTTGCATTGTTCCAGTCCAGCGCTGAGCTACTGGAATAATGTAAGCGGGGCATCCAATTTTGAAAATTGGGCATTGTGACATCGTCTGCTATTCCATACTATGCTACTTCCATACTTATGGAAGTATGTAAGTATGGATATGGACAGACATACAGACACACTTTCGCATTTATAATATTAGTATGGACTAATATTATAAATGTGAAAGTGTGTCTGTCTGTCTATCCGTCTGTCTGTCTATCTTTCCGCTAAGTACCTCTTCACGCCCAAACCGCTGAACCGATTTCACTGAAATTGTGTACTTCTGTAGATACTTTGAGTCCTGGGAACGGACACAGGATACTCTTTGTCTCGGAAAAATGTACACTTCCCGCGCGGTAAACGAATTTTGGCGTAACGGAGTTGCCTACTTTTGAAATAAAATAAATCTTCATATTTTATTTTCTTAATTTTGCTGCAAATACTTTCAGAACAGCGGTGTTGACTGTTGACCTACCAACGGTTTGCGAACCGGCGAGAAGAACCGGAAAAAAAAACCCGGCCAAGTGCGAGTTGAACTCGCCACTGAAGAGTTCCGCAGGGTTTATTTCTGTAAAATGAAAGGTTTTTGATTTATTTTTATATTTTAAGTTGATTTAATGAAAGTTAAATTAAGGTTTACCATTTTTGATTTATAGTAATGTACATTATATATTTTTTTAGAATTATCGTGCCCCTACTTTAGAAGTTAGAGGGGGGACACACACATTTTACCACTTTGGACTCTTCTAATCTGAATAGTTTGCGAGAGAGACTCTTCTCTCTCGCAAACTATTCAGATTAGAAAAGAATGATATTAGAAACCTCAATATTATTTTTGAAGACCTATCCATAGATACCTTATACGCGTTGGTTAGACGAAAAAAAGTTTTTTTTGTTTCAGTTGTACCTATGGGGACCCCTAAAATTTTTAATAATTTTTCCATTTTTGTATCAAAATCTTAATGCGGTTCACAGACTACATCTACTTACCAAGTTTCAATAGTGTAGCTCATATAGTTTCGGAGAAAAGTGGCTGTGACATACGGACGGACAGACAGACAGACAGACAGACAGACGGACAGACATGACGAATCTATAAGGGTTCCGTTTTTTGCCATTTTGGCTACGGAACCCTAAAAACGTCGTCTAAAGGTGGGTTTACACCAAAAGAACATAGAGCAAGAACTGCACAAGAACATTCTTTCGTATTCGTTTAGTTTAGTATAAACTATAATTCGTTATAACATACTTTAGATCCTTTACACCAATCGAACCAACAAGAACATCAAGAATAAGAATTTTTGCTCTATAGATGAGAATCATTTAGACCAAACGAGGAATGCTCATTGCTCATTCGTCAACGATAAGTTGACGAATGTACGAATAGGGTACGATTGTTTCCATCCACGAATCTTCCTTTTTTAATTTGTTTTTATAATCTTTAAATGTTGGGTCCCATAAACATCTTTTGTTATGGTATACTTAATTCTATCATTTGTAAACATTTTTCATTACTCGGCAATCCATAATTTACGAAATAACCTTTGATAAAATAACCTAAAACCAGCCGTCAAAAAGTAAAAATATCAAGAACACTAGAATCCCTTTGAAGATACCGCCTCGAAGAGCGAGCACGTCCGAACACGAAAGAACGCTCTAGGCAACTGCTCGAGCGCTCTTGCGTCGGTACTCGGTTACACCAAACGAGCGAGCATTCTTAGAGCATTCTACCTATTTACCGCCGAACACGTGGCGAACACACTAGAACAACGAAAGAATGCTCGTTGTTTGTTTACATCAAAAGAGCTTACTACAATGAGCATTCGCTCGTTTGGTCTTAGGAGCTTTGAAAGACGTTAGATTCGTTTAGTCGTTTATGATGTTTTACATTTGAGGCTCGATATTGATGCAAATGGCGTACTTATCTACATAATATAATGAAAATTCATGGCATAAAGTTTTTGTGGTGGTAACTGGTAAGTGAAATATAAAGTAACATTTGCCAAATATCTATTATAATAAATGCGAAAGTGTGTCTGTCAATAACCTCTTTACGCCTAAACCGCTGAAACGATTTTGCTGAAATTTATATGGAGATATTTTGAGTCCCAGGAACGGACAGATACTTTTATCCCGGAAAATTGTACGGTTCCCATGCGCTAAACGTTGATAATTTAGATTTTAGATTAACAAAATACCTTTGCTTTAGTCTAAATTAGTTAATCTTTGCTCTGATATCGCCAATACCGATAAACTATCGGCAATACCTTCCTTTAAGTTTAATACGATCTGGGATTCCAGATTCCCGAAATTTCAATTCGAGTTCAATTTGATTTCAATTCAGTCCAGCTGTACAATTCATACTCCCTTTTCTAATTAATTTCGAACGTTATAAAATCCTTAATTGCTTATAAAAGTTAGTCGTAAGCGAATCCAAATATTTCAAAATTTGAGTCGTAATTATTTCTATCTCAGTTAAGAAAACACTGTTCGGTCATTATTAAATGATTTTAAATTCATTGTTTTGATTGATGCTTAAGTATAAATTGATAAATTAATGGAGCCGTCTAAAAAGTCAATAGCCTTTTATTCTGTTTTTTTTTTTTATAATAAATGTAAGTATACCATCCCGCCATTACTTAGGAAATCATTGAACAAAGTACACCGTTGTACACCAAGTTACCAACCCACATAATAATTATATATTATGTCATACATAGTCTTAATTGAATTATAATCTATACTAGTCTATACTAGTCTATACTATCTATACTAATATTATAAATGCGAAAGTATCTCTGTCTGTCTGTCTGTCTGTCTCGCTTTCACGCCAAAACTACTGAACCGATTGTAATGAAATTTTGTACACAGATAGTCTAAAGCCTGAGAAAGGACATAGGCTACTTTTTAGCCGGAAAAAGGGGTTGTAAGGGGGTGAAAATGCGTAAATTTGTTAAAAATAAGTTAGTTCCAAAAATTAATAACAGATGGCGCTTTGAGTCGCCTACATCGCGCTATCGCTTGCTCATAAGTCTTTCTATAAGTGATGGTACCATGTTAAGTCACGTTCTTCGATTGTTATAAACGTTATTCATTAACTCATTACTCACTACTCAGTACTTTATCTATGTAGTGACGTAACCTTAAACATACCAATGATAAACTATAGTTTATGGGTAAATCTAAAGTTGTGTAATGGGGGGCTAAATAAGCTTTAAATTTGGTATAAATAAAGTTTAATTAAAAAAAATGAAATATTATGTGCACACTGCACAGCTGCTGGTTTTGGGTATTTTGATTTAAGGGGTACCAGGGTTTTAAAAAGCTTTTAAATTTGACACCAATTTTGTTGACATCGCGCGCTATAAACTGAAGTCCACGCGGACGAAGTCGCGGGCAACAGCTAGTATATTATATAACAAATAACAATAATACGTTGAAAAACATACAAAGTGAAGATATAATTTTAATGTAACAGCGTTAAGTACACGATTTCTTGGAGAATTTAATCACAAATGTGGAGCGCTCTCGAAACGAAAACATTAAAAAGTTAGAACAATGCTCGAAAAGTAAAAATCTGGAATATTCTTTTATGAGATTGCGCTCGCTTGATAAATTCCTGTTTTCTTTCGTCGAATAAAGAAATTGTCATATTATCTCGTATTTTTTGTAGCTTACTTAGGGTCCATCCATAAAGTATGTCACACCAAAAGGGGGGGAATGGGGTTGACGAAGTGTGACATGACAGTAATTATTGTGACAAGCTAGGCGGGTGCTAAGTTTTGTGACATGACATTTTAAATTCAATAAATTGAATAGCGAAATTTTAAATATTGATTTAATTTTTACACGTAACAGTGCAGTGACTTCACACAAGGAAGGGGGGGGGGGGTCACAAATGTGAAATCTAAAAGTCATAAAAATCGTGTGACGTACTTTATAGACGGTCCCTTATTCTTTTAGAGGGGTCTAAAAATCTTGAAAATCGTGTGATGTATTTTATACATGCTCCCTTATTCTTCTACCCTCGGAGGCGTTTTCGAATTCGCAGCTGATCGGTATTCGGGCAGCGTAGCGGCGGCGCGCCGAAGCGCATTTCATTAGAAAGCAGACAGGCTGGGGGATACTATAAAATTTTAGTTCGACACAGATATTTTTATAACCACTATTTATAGGAAAATGTGGAGTGTTAGGGCCCGTCGTGGCATACATAGCACGCTTTGATGGCAATATCGTAGTTCTTATGCATGGAAGAAAATGCACTCTATGAACTTTTATATTTTTCTTGAATATAGTCTTATTAGACATGACATGTTAAGGAAAAACGATAGTAAATAATAATAATAACCAGTAGATCCATTTCAGGTCTTGTTCGAGTCATTTTGTCATTTTTTGAGGAAGACTTATCATTTTGACATTGACGTAGATGTCGTAACATTTTTGTGCATGATGAATGATGATGTCTTCAAATTCTGCGACGCACACTGACCTCCATTATGCAAGTACGCTGGACTAATGATACCCTTTGAAATGACAGCTATTTTTTGTGCCTATTTGAAGCGGAATCAGCTCCCCCATTATTCGGGGTAGGAACTAAATTTGACGTAAAAATGGAGTTTTAAATTTGCCATATTTGCGCTGATAGCAGTAGTGGGAGTATTTGGAACTAATACTAGTGATGTACAACTGTCGTTTCTATTATCGACTAGCTGTTCCGGTGAACTTCGTGTCACTTTAAAACCTTCCCTGGACTTCCACAAATATTTTAAGACTAAAATCAGCTCAATCCGTTTAGCCGTTTTCGAGTTTTAGCGCGACTAACACATTTGAAAATCCATTTTTATATATAAAGATGAAATGTTTCCAGATTCAGATAATGTCGACCATAAGGATAAAAATATTAAATTGAATAATACAAACGCTATATATTTGTATTAAAGATTACAGACTTCCTCTCCGTAATTTAGATAAGGCGTAATAAATTAACAACTTTTTCATACGTAGATAACGTGAAGTAGCAGTACCTATCTATAATCCATTCATTTTTACCAGTTACCACTAAGTACGAAAAACTAAAAACAAAACTGAAGATGAGCTTCTAACAAAAACTTTGTTGTATTGTATTTTCTAATTTCATTTCTAATATTATCAAAGTAGTGCTAAAGTGTATCGTATTAAAGCTGAACAGTGCTGAATAAGTGTTCTGTGTGATAAGAACTAATCTATACCATATAATATTAGAAAGCGGAAGAGATTGTTTGTTTGAACGCGCTAATCTCAGGAACTGCTGGTCCGGTTTGAACAATTATTTTAGTGTTAGATAGCCCATTTTATATATTTTATCTTGCTGAGACTAATAGGAGCTAAGAAATAAAGGAAAATGTGGAAAAAAACGTGGGAATGTATAACGTGAAGGATTAAATACTATTTTTTGTAGACCAATTCGTCTGTGAAATTATTATATTTACGTGAGAGAAGCCGCGCGGAACGTCTAGTAATAATATAAAAGTTCCCTATTTATTTATGGATCTAACAAGCCAATTTTCATCTGTTTACTTTACCTCATTTGATTTTAGCCATTTTGGCGCTGATTACAGAAGTGCGAGGGAAATTAACTAATTGGTGCGATCCATAAATAAATATAGAACGTTTGAATACATTTTTATTGGGGTGGAGTAGGAAAGGTATAAATAATAAAAATATATGTGCGATACTTTAACATTATATTTTATTAGTTACCGTTACACAGTTACAGTCTTTCAAGAAAGAGTAGACGCTGAAATAAATTTTCCAAACATAATCACGATCAAATGGTAGTTTTTGCGCCTTGTATTTTCACAGAGAACGTTTGTACACTTCAAATAGTAACGGCAAGCGGTAGTAGTGATTTTCGGACGCCAACCAGGCTTTTCAATTTTTTTAAACCATAATTCCTTCGTCAGACGGAAACCTGTCAATTATTTTAAGAGCTTAATAATATGTATTTGATAATAAAAATCGGTTATCGGAGATTTCAATACTATTATTATAGATATCGATAAGTTTTATCGACAGAAAACTCCAGCACTATTGAATTTTATTGTTTATCAAAAATCGGTAAAACAAAGGTAAATATGTGGTGAATACGGTATAATAAGATTAGTGCCACATTTTTAAGGGCCTATATTATCAATAAAAGTTTAATATCGTAGAAATTTGCTGTTAAAATCATTTACTTGTGAAATGTAACCCCACATCCCTTTTTGTACCGCGTTTTACATAACATAAGTACACTCTTTCATAGTTTAACTATGAACTACCACCACTTATTTATATATTACTTAACCACGTAAAACCTTTTAAAACACTTTAAAAACACGAAAACAATTCAAACCATTAAGCCATAGTCACAGGCTACACGGTCAAATTCTCATCAATCTGATCCATCAATCTGATTGACGGAATATTGATGGTTATAAAAAGTTCATCAGATTTTCCTCAAATCTAATTTTCCTCAGATCAAATTTTCCTCAATCAGTACCAGATTGGTGGATCAGATTGATGAAAAATTGACCGTGTAGCCGCTGACAATAGAGAAATATAATACATATATGGTTACCAATGGTTACGTCAAATTTAGTTCTCTTCCCGAATAATGGGGGCGCTGATTCCGCTTCAAATAGGCACAAAAATCAAATGGGTATCATCGATCCAGCGTACTTGTTTATTAGAGATCAGTGGCGATGCACGTATGCCTTAAGTAATACGTCGTTACTCGTTACATATCCAGAAATATTTGTAATTGAAAAATAAATTATAATCCATATCCATACTAACATTATGTAAATAATAAAAGCCTTATATTAGGTTAAAATAAATGAATAATAATAATACTTAGTACTCATATAAAACATTTCAAACTCATGAAAACAACATTTACGTTACGTGTGTAGGATTTAAAACTCTTTTTCCCTTCAGTAATCCGTTTTCATGAAAATTCGATTTAGAATTTGAAACAAGCCAGACATTTGCATATCATGTAAGTCACATATTTTGTGGAGTTAGGATTAATTAATTTCCAACTCTATTTCATGTGGCATTAAGGTTAAAATTGAGAGTTGGTTTCAACGAATATGAGATGGCTTTTAGTATAGATTAATGTGGTAAGAGAACTCCTGATTTACAGCTTAACCAATTATTGATTCGTGGAAACGCCTCTTCGACTTGACATACTGTCTACACCTTATTCTATATTAAATTAAACTTATACCGTATACGTATGTAGGGGCGAAGATGTCAATGAAGGGGAAGCGGCACGATGTTGTTGTAGGCACGGGTTATGGTGCCCTTCTTCGTCCGTATGTCGGCGACTCGACTGCGCCCGTCTGTCCCTGGTTTGACAGCAACTACTCGGCCAAGTAGCCACAGAAGAGGCGGAAGATTGGCGTCCCGTACCAGGACCATTGCTCCAACCTTGAGGTCTTGACCGCCGGTCTGCCACTTGGTGCGTTGCTGCAGAAGAGAGATGTATTCATTAGAGTAGCGCTGCCAAATTGTTGACGCAGCTTTTCGATGCGGTCGAAGCGTTGGAGGCGATGTATGTTGTCTTCGGTGAGTTGAGGTCGAATTATCGAACGCTGAGCTCGCCCGAGGAGGAAATGGGAAGGAGTAAGAAAAGAAAGATCAGAAGGATTCGATGATAAAGGTGTTAGCGGTCTGGAATTTAAAATAGCCTCTATCTGAATCAGACATGTCGACAACTCCTCATATGTTAAGTGAGTAAGACTTAGGACTCTACGTAGGAGATGTTTTGTTGATTTAACTGCCGCTTCCCATATCCCACCAAAATGTGGGGAATAGGCAGGAATAAATTTAAATTGTATGTCCTGATTTGCAAGATCAGACTCTATTTGTTTAGAATAAACCTGTATGAAGCGTGGAATCTCGTTAAAGCTCCCACAAATGTTGTGCTGTTGTCGGAGTACACGCGCTAAGGTTTGCCCCTTCTGCTAATGAACCGGCTAAAGGCCGCAAGAAAGGCCTTTTTAGTCAAATCGGCTAGCTCCAGGTGCACGGCTCTGACTGCAAAGCACACAAAAACACAAATATAAGACTTGGTTAACCTACAACCTCTACGGTCGGCTATAAGCACTGGCCCGGCAAAATCGGTTCCTATGTTCAAAAATGGAAACTCTAAATGCGTTATAATCAGTAGGTAAATTACCCATAGGTATCTGATTAATTTAGTATAAAACGATGTTTTATGAATTAGGTTAGAAATTAGATTAGGATGTGTAATATTATTATTTGTGTTAGTATTATTTTCGACGGGTTCGTCTGTATATAAAGAAGTTTCTGAAAATAAATTATTTTGTAAATTGGAAAAACTGGGAAATTGTATTTTATTCTGATTGATTAAAGCAGATGAGCTGATGTAATCAGCCTTCGCCCCCGGGAAGTTAAATATGTCGGGATGGACTTGGAAGGTACATAACTCCACGTCTGGCCAGCCGTAAAATTTAGAGTAAGAGATTTGCGTACCTTCTGAAAGAGTCACGTACTTAATAATGCACCACACAACTTCAAACGTTATATGGTTGTGGGTTTCAGTGGAGCAACCCTGTTTTGGAGGCTAAAAGGCAAAAAACTTAAGTACCCATAACTGCTAAAGAAGTAAGTTTAGGTTAGAAAAATTTAAATCTACTGTGAGAAATAAATTATCTGAATCGCAATCCCAGTATAAGCCATTGACATAAGAAACGTATTTAAACCAAGTGTTTTAATAAGAGATGTGTCACTTGAATTTAATTTTTTGTCTGCATCTAACCAAACAAAGATAAAATATGATTAAAAATAATGGACTCCAATTATACTTTTGGACTATATAACTGAATTTTACGTCAGTGAAGATATAATATAATAGAGTTTCAATGACGCCTCTACATAGCTCTATGACGCTATCGATATGATTGAAATTTAAATATTCTAGCATAATATTTGAATACCTATTTTTAAATATAGGATTACGCTCAAATTTACGCTCTAAGGAGAGAAATCGAGATTTGGCCATCGCGTAAGAGTCACCTAAGCACTCTGGAGAGTCCTTTAATGGTATAGTGACGACGAATTGGCCACTGTCATTACGACGTGTTGTTGTGTGAAACAGTTTTTCGCAAGTCTTTTCTTCTAAAGAAAAAGAGCTACTAGACTGTACTGAATCAAGCTCCCAGAAACGAGATAGCTGTTCAGTTACCTCATGGGAAAAATGACAAGAATTATTCGAAGCTTTAGTCGAAGATTTTTTACGTCCATGAGGCAAAGATACGCAGCCCGATATGAGCCAACCAAATTTAGAAGACTGTAATGTAGGTTGATTTTTACCTAAATTAATTGTGTGGGAACATAAGACGTCCCAAAATATTTCAGCGCCTACAAGAATGTCGACGGCTGATGGTACGTAAAATTTAGGGTCTGCTAATTTAAGACCTGGCGTGATATTAATTAAGTTTTTATCCACGTAAGACCCAGGCAGTGAGTGTGTTATGTATGGTAGAATGAAACAAGTTAAGTCCACCCTATAACCACCAAAACAAGATTGCACAGTAAGAGTGCAACTCTCTGAAGTTTTAGAAATCTGACCATTGATACCTGAGACTGTGGAGGTAGTACCTTCCTTTGACAGGCCAAGCTTCTCACACAAATCTCGGGTGATAAAGTTGGACGTGCTGCCGTTATCCAACAAGAGCCTGACAGGATGTAGCTTCCCGTTGACGTCCGCCGCATTCGCCAAAGCTGTGGATAGCAGTACGATTTTCTGATTAGGCATGCCAGATGTGTCTGTATTAGTTGATAAAACAATATTGTTTGAAGACTGATTTTCAGGATCCCTGTGTAAGAGGGTATTATGCTTAAGTGTGCAATATTTGCAATGAGAAAGCTTGCATCGCTTATCAGTATGACCTGATCGTAGGCAGTTCATACACACATTGCTTTCTGATGCCTTTTTAATACGTGAATCGACATCTAAATTTCTGAAAGATTGACATGAAAATAAGTTATGATTTTGTGAACACATGACACAAGAAATTTTGTTATTAGAAGAGTAAGAATTATTATTAGTATTATTAAAATAAAGGAAACTTAATTCAATATTCTTTTACACAATATATAAAATGAAACATAATATAACACTTAATCATAACATCAGAAAACAAAATATTTAAAAATGATTACATAACAAAATTAGTTTAGTTAGTTAAAGTTAGTCATTATTAGTTTATTAAAATTAGTTTTAAATGTTGTATTAGTAGCAAGATAATTTTTATTTTTATTTTCCTGTAAATATTTATTTGTATTATGAGTAAGTTTTATGTTTGTATTACTATTAGTTATTGATTCGATTAAATCTGCTCGATTAGATAAAAATTTAATAAAATCTTTTAAATTTGGATATTGATTTAAGTTATTTTTAAATTCCTCCCACTCACGATGGGTGATTACATCTAATTTTTTGGACATGATAAAAATTACCAACGTATCCCACTGAGAGGTAGGCTGTCCCAAAGTGTCGAGCGCCCTTAAATTTTTATTAGTTGCATCAATCATGTTACGTAATGATGCACTAGATTCTTTAGGTATTAATTCAAAATTGAATAAGGCTTGAATATGATTGTTTATAAGTAGCCGTTCATTATTATACCTATCTGTTAATAATTGCCAAGCTATAGCATAATTATCTGCTTTGAAATCTATACTTTTAATAACTAATGCTGCGCTGCCTTTAAGAGTAGCACGCAAATAATGAAATTTATTTATGTCCTGTATACTACTATTATTATGTATAAGGGAAATATACGTATCTCGGAACTCGAGCCAGTGCTGATAGTCGCCGTTGAAGTGAGGCAAGTCGATCTTGGGCAAGCGCACAAAATCGTGCTTGCAACCAGAGCCGTGAAGGTTGTCGCTAGCGGAGGCCGCAGAGACGAGCGCCGGCGAGGAGGAACGCGGAGGCTCAAGCAGTGATCGTGCGAAGCCCATCTGCGCGTAGTACAACGACTCGAACTGTTCTCGCTCAGCATATGCCTCACTCGTGTTCTCCGACAACAACTCCAACTCCGTCTGTAACGTATCGAAATCATTATATAGCGTTTCCATAGCACTAACTCGGCACTGTAGCTCAGATAGTTGAAAGGGGGTAAGATCAGAAGTAGGTAATAATTTTACAAAGTTGGCAAAATAAGTTAGCTTAGCTTTATAGCCACCACGCCTCTTGACGAGTTCCCTTAATTTAGCTTCAGACATAATGAAAGCTTAACGCAAAATAAGAGACTGAAGCGCAAGAAAGACAAGGGAAAAAAATTAAAATAATTGAAAAAGGAAAAAAGTAACGTCCAAAGGCGTGACGATAAATGAAAAATATTATTTGCAAGATATAGGTAATAATAGGTTATTATGCAATGAGTGAGTAGGTCAATAACCTTTTCAGATAAGATAAGAAAAAGAATATTGCATTTAATAAATATTAATGGAGAACAATAGAACAATAGCGAGCACGTGCTCGATGAATGGGCAGTGAATGTAGTAGGTAAAGAATAGTATTTTTAAGATTCTTATTGAAAATATGATTTATAATGTTGATCATGCATGCCTGACTCTGATAAGATTTTATTTTAATTCCTGGAAATAGCAAGAAATAAGACAGGAAAAAAAAGAAAAAGAGGAACGGGCTCACTCAGAACGACTCCTTTGTCCTCAACCACGTGGAATGTTCCATGCGGCACGGTCGGCGCATGCGCATGAATCCTGTTGAGGCGCGTCGGTCCAAAGTCCGGTCCAAAAGCGAAGAACTACTGGATGGTCACGACTCCTTTGTCCTCAACCACGTGGAATGTTCCATGCGGCGCGATCGGCGCATGCGCATGAATCCTGTTGAGGCGGTCGGTCCAAAGTCCGGTCCAAATTCTTCGCTTCGCAGCAAATAAGACGGCGTATCCCTCTTCTTGCGAAGGCCTACTGGATGGGCGCGACTTCTTTGTCCTCAGCCACGTGGAATGTTCCATGCGGCGCGATCGGCGCATGCGCATGAATCCCGTCGAGGCGTGTCCGTCCAAAATCCAGTCCAATTCTTGCGCTTCGCAGCAAAAAAGACGGCGTACGAAGGACCACTGTAGGGGCGAAGCTCCAGGGGTGATGCTGGTGGTCTCCACCAGAAATAAAAAACGTCTTCGATGAAAAATAGACTGTATTGATAGGTACTAATTGATATACGAGGTATAGCCGCGGTGCGTGCGTCGCTAGGCCGGTGGTCCGATGAAGTGGCAGGGCGCGGCTGCGACGCGCTCCTCGCTGGCCGCGGGTGTCGCAGGGAGGCGCGCGGGGGGTGCACGCTGAAGGCAGGCGCGCGGGGGCTACTGGTTTGGCCGCCAGCGCCACGCGGCCCGATGAGACGCAGGAACACGTATTACTAAAAAAAACCGTATACGAAATTTGCCGATTTCTCTGATTTAACAAACGTGATTTAACGGTTTAGGGCCAACCCACACATACCACAACCACACGACAACCGCAACCACACGACAAACACACGACTTGGTCGGGCGTATATTTCGTATTGTAAATGAACATTCACACGGACCACATTTTGCAGTCGTTGTCGACCACTTGTAAAATACCGACCACATCGCAACCACGTCGCAACCACGTCGCAACCACATCGCAACCACACCGCAACCACATCGCAACCACAACGTTGCGTCGATGCAACGACACGCCGCCCGCGCTCTCCCCCCCCCCCCCTTCATTCATTTCTTCATTTCTTCAGGGGGGCGAAACTTTAACGAAAAAGAAAGAAAAAATTCCAAATAACATTTTAATTTGCGAAAAATCTCGAAAGTGGTAGCTATCATCAGTCAAGGTTTTTTATATGTAGATATTGTGTTTTCATAATTCCTTAGAGCTGTAGCAAAAGTTGGTACTGAGTAACGGGTATGCAGACGTACCGAGGGGGGGAAAATAAACGTCATTTTTCCTGGAAAGTGGGAATTCAAAACGTGTTATCTACTCTACGTAAAATGAAACAAAATATCTTTTAAGGCCAGGCCAGTTCGAAAAGACTGATTTTTAAGCTTCTTGTCTGAAGAAATTATGTGGAATTCTCTTACACCAAAATTGATGTAGACTCAAAAAGAAACAAAGTAAAAAAATAATACATAATATGTAATACATAATACATAAACGCTAATACACAAGTGTACTGTATACTTATGTAATACATATATAATACATAAGCACTTTATTGTTGCTATCCTTGATATATTATATCAAGGATAGCAACAATAAAGTGTCGAACTACACTACTGTGAAATAAGTCGAACTACAATAGTTCGACTTGCACACGACGCAACCACGTCGCAACCACATCGCAACCACTGGCCGTCGTCATTTTGTCGGAACCACAACGCAACCACAGAATGCTGCAGCGACACCATTCACACGTAACCACAGCTCGACGACATTTTGTGGTTGCGATGTCGTGTGGTTGTGGTACGTGTGGGTTGGCCCTAAAATACAGTATTTCTATAAGTTTTAATGCACAACATGTAAGATCATTTCAATTATAGTTTAATGTTGGAGCTAGATTTTTTATTTCTTTAAGTATCTATAAATAATTCAACTCAAACCCGCGACAGTTTTGTGATTTTTGCTGTATAAGGTTTAGAATATCACCTGTTTATGGATTGTATTGACGTCTTAGCGGTATGAAAAAAATATAATGTACTTACTGTTAAGAAAGTCGTCTATAAAATGTTGGAATTACTTTTTACCACTTTAATATGAAATAGTTGAGGTAGAAAAATATGTAACTCGGCAAAATTTTAGAGAAAATGGGCAAAGAATTGCTGTTAATTTCGGCAACTTGGAGCTGTAATTCATAAAAAGAAAACGACAGAAATTATCTATAGATAAAATTCTATCCAATTCGAGAAAAAAGAAAAAAAAAACAAATTGTGCCAAAACAACCTAAATCTCACATTATAATATTACTCGCCGCAAGGTTCGAGTCGGCTTTCCGTGCTTAGATATATTTTATACTTATATATTTTTTATATTTTATATATATTTTATTTTATTTTTTATATTTTATTTATTATATTTTATATATATTTTATAAATATATATATATATATATATATATATATATATATATATATATATATATATATATATATATATATATATATATATTTCTGTAGCGAACCTTTGCAATTTCGTATTCATCGGCAAAATTTCGTATACGGACTCTTAATATTAGGAATATTATAATATTTCAAATGTAGCACTTCAGATGATATTAATTATTATTAACAGTTCACGATAAATATTTATTGTGCTTACCCTGTACTATTATTATTGTATCGTCGATTTTAATGTTTATTATTGAACATGCAAAGACG
The DNA here is from genome assembly GCA_905333045.1 of Lysandra bellargus. Classification (NCBI taxonomy): domain Eukaryota; kingdom Metazoa; phylum Arthropoda; class Insecta; order Lepidoptera; family Lycaenidae; genus Lysandra; species Lysandra bellargus. The sequence goes on from HG995354.1 coordinate 6,916,593, forward strand.
TCCCAAACTTTCAGATACTCAAAAAATTATGCTGCATCTCAATCTGTACTAATCAGACAATTATTTCGTAAAGGAATAAAGAATAATTCTTGTGTTATTTTCCAGTTTTCTGCAACACAAATTACTAAAATGTCTCCACCCCTTTACAAAATAACACTTTGTATTTTCGCTCTACTTTCGCCTTTAGTTTTACAATTTTCCACGATACAAGACATTTTTTAATGAAAATTTTCTCTTGAAAATATTGCGCTGAAAATCTTAAATTTCATTGCACCGAAATTCATGTCCCCAACATAAGGTTGTTTGTCCACCGCCGCCGTCACCGGGACGTCAGCGAGAACGAGATGACGGCGCAACGGTCAAATCAGACCGCAACGCGACGCGTAGATGCATATTTTGTAAAGATTTGACAGATTCGCAAGACGTCTCACGCAATTGAAGTCTGTCAATTCTGTACAAATTTAGAAATCTATCTACGCGTCGCCGTCTGAATTGGCCCTAAATCCGCTCCGTCATAAAGATCTCGGTGACGTCAACGACAAAAATTCAAATAAAATGCCACTGCTCAGTGTACAACCTAGGTTTTAGGTTTTATTTTGCTCTACGCTATTACAAAGCAGCGGCTACAACCAATAATTTCTGTAGAAAATGAAACCTATAGGTCATAAGGTAGCATTTTTTTTATTTTTTATCAGTGACGTTCCGGTGACGGCGGCCGTGGAAAAACGGCATAAGACGGATTACGTTCGCATTCGGGTTATTCTATCCACGTTTCGAGTTTTATTGGAATTAAGCTATCCAACCCTTTTGTTTCGGCATTCTCTGGAATTACGGGGGATTACCGCTCGGATTTGACGCACAATTCCAGGAAACACCCAATTATGGAATCATCGTGTATTTCGAATTTCCTTTGGATAACGAGCAACAAGTTAATTGTTTATGGACGGGTTCTTAGAATTATTGTCTGGATAAATTTGATTTAGGTATTTAGTTTTTGTAAGCGATTTGAAAAAGTACCCAATAAAAGGTTATGTAATAGAAGTATTTACTGGTATAAAAATGTGTTGGATATTATTTATCAATACGCTGTTCGCCAGTTCTGTTCATACTTGAACTTGACTGGACTTGAAAATAATATTAAGGTTTATTTTAAGTGTTAGGGCCAACACACACGTACCACAATCACACGACATCGCAATGACAAAATGTCGTCGAGTTGTGGTTACATGTGAATGGCGTCGCTGCAGCATTTTGTGGTTGCGTTGTGGTACCGACAAAATGACGACGGCCAGTGGTTGCGATGTGGTTGCGACGTGGTTGCGATGTGGTTGCGACGTGGTTGCGTTGTGTGTAAGTCGAACTATTGTAGTTCGACTCCGGCTTTTATAGCGGAAACACGTCTTGCCCAAAGTCTTGGATTGACACACTGAGGACACTTTATTGTTGCTATCCTTGATATATGTGTTATTTTTTCACTTTGTTTCTTTTTGAGTCTACATCAATTTTGGTGTAAGAGAATTCCACATAATTTCTTCAGACTGGAAGCTTAAAAATCAGTCTTTTCGAACTGGCCTGGCCTTAAAAGATATTTTGTTTCCAACACTTCATTTTACGCAGAGTAGATAACACGTTTTGAATTCCAACTTTCCAGGAAAATTTACCCGTTACTCAGTACCAACTTTTGCTACAGCTCTAATGAATTATGAAAACACAATATCTACATATAAAAAATCTTGACTTGGTTGCGACGTGGTTGCGACGTGGTTGCGATGTGGTCGGTATTTTACAAGTGGTCGACAACGACTGCAAAATGTGGTACGTGTGAATGTTTATTTACAATACGAAATATATGCCCGACCACGTCGTGTGTTTGTCGTGTGGTTGCGGTTGTCGTGTGGTTGTGGTACGTGTGGGTTGGCCCTTAGGGCCTTAAGGCGTGATAATTATCACACTGGCGATAAGTAAGCGATTTGAAAGCGACGCGACTGGGCAGCGCACGGGAATGGGCGTGGACGCCACTTTGTACACTCGTCTAGGGATGTAACGTCAGAATCCATTTTGCTACAGAACTGTCCAAAACGCGGAAGGCAAGCTGCGTGCACGCCGCGCAATCGCGGCGTCATCGCGGCGTGTGCGCTGCGCAGTCGCGTCGCTATCAAATCGCTCGCTCATCACAGCATGACTGATTTCGGTACTTAGGTACTTTCAAACGATGTGTTTGGCACAGTTTCTTAGTATAAAAACACGTTTAACAGCTAGTTGGCCCGTTGATTGCCAATCATAAGAACAAAAGTGCTGCCGTAAAATCCTGCACTCGTAAACTATCGACGCTTTTATGATTCATCTGCACCGCCCGTCGCCCCAAAGTGCGGTACAGTCGCGAGCATTAATGAAATATTATAATAATACTCTATTATTATTGATATAAATATACTCTTATTATAATTAAAATGATTACTGTAATTATATATTAAAGTTTCATAATTTTAAATTGCATCTGTGTATTTCTTATTAATAAACCCAAAGTGTCCAAACCGATATAATAGATTTTTGCTTCATGAATATTGTATCAGCCCCGGGAAAGAACGTAGAATATATTTTTCATCCCGAAAAAATGTGCGGTTCCCGCAATGAGTTTAAAGTTGCAGACAAAGATAATACTAGAGTATTAACAGTTAATTATTTATGTTCATGAAATACTTGGCAACTTTTTGAATGGGTGCTGGAAAATATTTCAATTAAAAGTTATTTAAGAGTCTATGATTGATTCTGTGTAATGTGTAAAAAAGAAAAGACCACATATTTTTTGATAATATTTATTTTTGTTATTTGGGTAAAATAATAAATTCTAAGGTACCTACAACCTTCATATTGCTGGAGCTAACTAAATTAAAATAATTAAAAAGACGAAAATCGCCAATTTATCAAAATATTTTAATAATAACACTTTTGTACACGACTGTACTTTGTCGCAAAATTTCACTTGTAGCGTTCTAAGTAAATTTGGTCATCTGGGCCAATCTGTGTTTACGATGGGGTTCCCCCATCCCCTGACCCCTACCAGATTTAGGGGGAGTTAACTATGAATCATAGGCGTGCTGATTTCTCTTATTTCATTTGTCTATCTTACTTTATCTCAATTTATGAATCACCTTTATAGGTATTTTCGTGTAGAGTTTGATATTTTATTAGTGGAGGTATTTAAAACTACTTGAGTGTCAATTTTTTTAACCCGACTATCACTTTAGTGTCACTAAGCTTAAAAAAAGTCATGACATTAAGCCCAGAGAAAGAACAAAATATTATACCCTTTTTTATGTCGCAGTGTTGATTTACCTTCTCCTGTTATCAGCAAAGGAAGTTCTGGTTTTGACTCTACGATCTACCTCTACATTTCAACGCCACCAATAGTTATAATGACGAAGTTTCACAAAATATACATATTGTTATATGTATATGGGTGAGGCCGCCAATTTTTGCTGATATGACGCAGAAAAATTTTACGAGAGAATGAAAATCTACGCTGCTTGTGACATTGGAGCACATAAATTGTAGGGAATTTATTTCTCTACGCTATCATAGCGTTGAGAAATATGCCGTTGGAGCACCAAAATGATAGCGTAGAGAAAATCAAACTTATCTCTGTAAACAATACACAATGCGGTTTGTATTATAGCCCCAAACATGGCCCTTTTGACTAATCACATAATGGATTGATCGTTTTATGTGAAACAGTAATACTTACATTTATGTCACAAAAAAACTTCCTTTGAAAAAACTGTGTACACAGCCCGACTGAGGTTCAAATGTGAACTGTCGAGAAATGGCGAATATTAGGATTTCATAGAATACGTAAAAACTCAGCGTTGCCACTTCCCGATTTTACCTTCCCTAACACCCAACGATAACAATAAATCGGTATTATTGATGACGTTTAAAATGTGGGGTAGAATTGATGTTTCTACGATTCATTTGATTTATAAAAGTTTATAAAGAAAGTTACCTTAAAATACTATAAGAATTAGATGAGGTAATAGCCATTTATATAAGTATTAATAACATATCAGATTTATCTTCAAATCTGTCATACTTACTGCTACAGCGACAGTTAAAGTGCACCTCTTCCACGGCTTATTGTATATTTTAAGCTATTTTCTTACCTTTTTTTATGTTTAATTGTAAATATATTTTTAGACTATTATTGGAACTCAAATAATTCTAATGCATGCTTGAGTACTTTGTTTTCTTCGTTAGAATCAGTTTTCGAGCTAAGATAAACACAATACTTTTTAAAATACAAAGGGCGGAGAAAAATAATTGCAAAATCAGCAAAAATTGGCGGCCTCGCCCATATAATATTTTTAACTTTTTCTCGTGATCTTGAGCGCAGAAGAATTTTGACTCTACGATTAAGCTTACACATTACTAGATAGTTATAATTATTCAGCTGAACTGATTAAGATGAAATTTGGAGTAGCGATACTTTAAGAAACGGGAAAGAACAAAAGATAATTTTTATTGCGGGAAAATTTACGGTTTCCATATTTCGACACAACAGAGTTGCAGGACTTTATATTCTCAAATTACCCAATACTTTGAACTCTAACAGCCTATTCTCAGGTAAAGTGCTGAGCTCAAGACAATAGGAAGGAACCTCACCGCAGGCACGTTTCCCCTCTCACTGCGTCCTCAGTATTCTCGACTTGTGCTAGTGATTGGATGTACTTGGTCCGGTTATTATCACCTAGAACTGGTGATAAGCTGCTCGAAGGAGGAATTTGCAGGAGTAATGTGGAAGTTGGTATCGAATATTGACGAATCAATTGCATATCTGAAAAGGTATTTACTTGTAGTTAAATTGGGATTTTGTGAAGCTTATAGAGTACTAGCTGAACCGGCAAACGTTATTTTGCCATATATATTATTTCTAGTATCAATATAAAAAGATAAAGAAAAGATCGCGCACAAGCACTGTGACACGAGAAGCTTATATAATACTAGCTGGTGCCCGCGACTTCGTCCGCGTTAGCGTAGTAGATCACGCCCCAAGTATTATTTTTCAAAAGTATTCAATGTACAGAATTGACTTTCCTACGATTTTATTCTATGATGATTATATTGATTTAGTTTTTTCCTAAAAAGAAGAAATAAGACGCAATACAAATGCCATGACACAATTTCGTTATAAGCAACAGAACCATGAGGGGGGGGGGGGGGGGCAAATTAAATGACACTCGAAAACCATATGTTTAGTTTAGTTTTACACTTCGTTCTTAAAAAAGTAGAGATATAACGCCGCGACACCGTTTTGTTTTAAGCAAAACAAGCGACCCGCCCCGGCGTCGCGCGGGTATAAAATATATAGCCACTGAAAAAATTATGCCTATAGCCTTCCTCAATAAATGGGCTTTCTAACACAGAAATAATTTTTCAAATCGGACCAGTAGTTCCTGAGATTAGCGCATTCAAGCTAGCCCTTTCAAATAATTTTCCCCGTTTTTTCCACATTTTCCTCTATTTCTTCGCTTCTATAAGTCTTAGCGCGATAAAATATAGCCTATAACCTTCCTCGATAACTGGGCTATCTAACACTGAAAGAATCATCAAAATCCGTTGCGTAGTTTTAAAGATTAAAGGGAACAAAGGGACATGAGGGAAAAAAGCGACTTTGTTTTATAATAAGTATAGATTTAGTTGGCATTATTAATTATGTCAAGAACGTTGCATTTTCTCTGCAACATTGCTACAACGAAAACTGCATCTTTTTAAAGGAAAGCCCTGGCTTACATAATAGGTAGGCATTCGGACGATGGAAAAGTCGATGGGAATTGAGTTATTGGAACCCCACGCGTTCGCATTGTTTCCGAACTTCATCGTTATTGGTAATGACAACTTGACATAAGGCTCTGCCCCTTACTAAGAAAGATACGCAGCGTATAACTATTTAAGGCGCTATATTGAAAAAACTGTCCTTTTTGACGTAATACTATGGGATCCTCAGAAATGTTACATATCTGGTAATGAGATATACATATCTTCATAGCCTTATCTAGGTTTGATAAGAACTAGAAACACGATTTATGTATTTTGTCTCGATACATTTAATTTTCGAAATGACCTTATAAAAATACGAAATTTAAAGTTTATTTGTAAACGAAAATAGATGTATTGTAGGAAATTAGTCTAATTAATAGACACCTTTGCAACTCAAAATCTTATAGAAGCATTTTGCTTAAATGCTTCTAGTTATTTTTTAAATAATTATAATTACGTTTTGTCACATGTTTTCCGAGCGAGTCGATAGCTTCTGGCCGCAGCGTATTTACTTTATAGTCATACAAATTAAGTATATAAAATTGCCCTTGCGGTATAATTTATTTTCGATTTATCGCCTTAAGGTCCAATGTTTTTGTCCGTCACGTGACTTTTCATGCCAGATAAAGACACGCACACTTGTACTATCAGGGAAGTTGATTCCTATGCAGGTGGCGGACCTAAGTCATGTGGTCGGCTTATGTCAATTCAATGTTAGCTGTGATCGGTCGGCTGGCCGGTTTGACGTAACGCGACCAAATTACTTAGGTCCGCCATCTGCAATCTGCATAGGAATCAACTTCTCTGATAGTACATCTATACATATTGTGTATTGTGTAGTTCCACTGTATGGTACGTCTGTTTGTTTCTGAGCTCCTAAACGTCTAGGCTGGTTTGAATGAATTGCTTGCACGTATAATATGTTCACAAATCAGTGGCGCTGCAGCTTGTATCATTTTCATACAGGACAACGCTTGTTGGTTATTAGGGGATATGTGTAAACAAACAGCAATAAATAGATGAAAGAATATTCATAGAATATAGCTTCGACAAAACATATTGCAGAATATAACCAACGAAACGGTCAACAATTTGACGCCGACGCGAGGCCTAGTCGCCATTTCTTTATCACAAAAACAAATTGCTGGGCTTAGTGCGTCATTATTTACTAGGGCTTGACACAGAATTGTGATGCGGGCACGTTTGTACTAGGGTCATCAGTATGGCCAATGCAAAAGAATAGCATATTCGTCATTGATCGTCCGTATTTGACGTAGATTGTGCAATATGCACGCTATAGAAAACTTGGCAGCCAAAATTATCTAATATGACGAAAATTCTTAAAAGTAACATAATAAAAAATTGCTTAGTTCTAGTTATGATTGTTCTAACAGCTTGTATAAGATATTTGTCTCTTTAGTAAGAAAATCACGCCTCGAAAGCCTCATCACGCTTACGTTTTAATTTTTCAGCATTACGAGATAAAAGGAGGCGAGAGTTTAGAGTGCTCTCATGTATACAGAAATCAATATATTTAGTTTTGATTCCTTCCAAACTAAAGTTCTAATATCTGGCAGCCCTAGAAGAGCGACATAGCAGCCCTTTTACTTATTATGTGGGAAATGTGTCAGCCTATTTCGCTTGACACTTATCTTTTTCGCTTATAATAGGAGCGATACATCTTCGTCTATGTAAGTCGGTAGTAAACCTAATGAGCCCACTCGCGTACGTGATAGATCTCTTGACAAAATACTTTCTTTATGTATGAACTAGCTGTTGCCCGCGACTTCGTCCGCGTGGTCTTCAGTTTATAGCGCGCGGTGTCAACAAAATTGGTGTTAAATTAAAACCCTGGTACCCCTTAAATCAAAATACCTACCCAAAAACAGCTGTGCAGTGTAATATTTCATTTTTTAAACTTTATTTATACCAAATTTAAAGCTTATTTATTTATTTTTATTTTTATATTCCCCCCATTACAAAACTTTATTTTTATCCATCAACTATTTATCATTGGTAGGTTTAAGGTTACGTCACTGCATAGATAAAGTACTTACTGAATAAAAAGTTATTTAATAACGTGTATAACAATCGAAAAAATCGGAAAACTTGTTTCAATATGGTACCACCTCTTATAGAAAGACGTATGAGCAAGCGATAGCGCGATGTAGGAGACTCTTGGCGCCATTTGTTATAAATTTTTGGAACTAACTTATTTTGAACAAATTCACGCATTTTCAACCCCTTTTTCCAGTTAAAAAGTACCCTATGTCCTTTCTTAGACTTTAGACTATCTGTGTACAAAATTTCATTACAATCGGTTCAGTAGTTTTGGCGTGAAAGCGAGACAGACAGACAGACAGACAGAGATACTTTCGCATTTATAATATTAGTATAGATTGTAAAATGAATAAGGGCATAAAGAAGTGAAATAGAAATTATTTTTCTCATAAATTATCGATTTACTAACAAAATGTCACGTCTTATCATTGGACGAGAACGAGGATTAAATGGAAATTTATAGGCACAAGCGATTACACATAATCTCATTAAAATCAGTTCAGAGTTCTCAGTTCAGACCTTTTGAATGCTATTCAGCGAATAAAATCATGTAAGAAAATCATTCTCGAAATAACGACGTTCTTACACCATATATTATGGCAAAACTGCGTTCGACGGATCAGCTAGTTATTATATAAAATACTCAGCACCTACCACAGGTAAACATTGTCTTTGTCTGTCCATTACGCCTTATACATGTTCGGCAAATACTCGGACGTGCGTAAATTGCTGTTTGTCCATCCATAACGCCGCTGATGAGGCAATAAACGAAGAGGACAGGAAAATAAAAGTGCCCCATTGTCCCCCATCCTCCCCCATCGGCCAATATTGATTTCGCAAATAAAGACTAGGCATAAAGTGTATTGTTTTTTCGGGATGTGCAACGGAAGTGGATTGAGTTACTCTTACTCTATGTAGGTATATTTGTAATTATTATAATTTAATACTTCTGTCTGCATAGCTCTGTGGTCTAATTCTGTTTTATATCTGTAAAGTACAAGATTAAGATCAGGTACTTAATTATGTATAGGGTGTAACAAAACGTAGTACAGATACACACCTTACTTTAGGGTGTACCTATACTTTAGGGTGTGTATGCGACATGCGTACTATATTATACATAGTCCTCTGTGAAAGTAGCAGCACTGCATGAGCAATTTATGAGTTTGCCCATACAAAAGAAAAAAAGTAATTCTTTCACCGATGTTACTTACAAAATGAACTCTATACACGGGACTCATAAGTCATACATACCCTAAATATTATCACTATATTTGGTTAGACCTAACAGAGCAGGGTCAGATCTACCATATGGCTATTTGGCCCAGGGCCCCATGAGTTCCAGGGCCTCCGCTGTATTTTTTTTTTGTTGGTATCCCTGAGAATCCTACGGTCAAGGTTTATTATAAAAATTTAGGTGTTGGTACTACGAAGTACGAACTGACAATTAAAATGTTGTAGCCCTAAGTAGTTTCAGCCCAGGGCCCCGTAAGCTCACGGTCCGGCCCTGTAACAGAGCATGCTAAATCCTTGTCATATACAGGCTGATTGTTTATTCCATTTCAAGACCCTGCGGAGTATTATGTAGGAGATATTGTTATTAGAGATGCGCCGAATAGTGATTTGGCCGAATAACCAAATACCGAATATTATTCGGTTTAGCCTTTACCGAACCGAATATTCGGCCGAATTATTCGGTTACCATTATTTTATTTTACCGCGTAAACAGGTTCTATCGTGTACCTACGTGCCGCTGCTGGCTAGCTCGGAGCGAGCCGTCTGTGCTAACGTATCTCGCGAGCGCAACGCAATCGCAATTATTGCGCAATAATTGCTCCAAAATCGCAGTTTCGTATCACATAACAGCCAAAACAATACGATAGCAATCGAGCGACAGTACTCCCTCTGCTAGTACAGTAATCAAGGAATTATAATTGCATTTAAATCGCTAAATCTCCATACTGTTACATTTATTTCGTAACACCTAAAAGAGGTGACAGACGTACGAATTTAAAGTACGCGGGTTTTATGTTCGCGAACTTACTCGGCTCGCGTCGGTGATACACGAGAATCGCTCAAGGGGGTAACAGACACGCGAGTAAGTATAGGTACGTGGACTTATGGCTCGACGATCTTAATTGCCTGTGTGTCAGCAAAGAGCCGCGAACCGCGAGCCTGGGAGATGGTAATCCAGTGTGAAAGATTCTCGTGTGTCACCGACGCGAGCCGAGTAAGTTCGCGAACTTAAAACCCGCGTGCTTTAAGTACGTACGTCTGTCGAGTACTCTGGTGTTTCGTCCCAAGGGTTTTGGGCCCACTGGGACCAATGACCAGATATGAATTTTTAACATTTTTTCATCTAACGATTGGTCCCAAGTAATTATTTTTAATGACTGTTGGGTTTATGTCCGTAGGGCTAGCAAAAAAGTTGTAGATTTGAATAAGAAACCAAATAATTACTTTGTATGAAAACATTTACCTATTGACATCGATCAAGGCTCAAGACAAATTAAAACTTCAAACAATTAGTAAAAAAAATAGGAAATTAATCAATACTTGGTCAATAATAAAATAAAGTACTTACTATAATTACCAATAACATATGATTCTTAGTCTTTTGTTTAAAAACTTTGAAATAAAAGTAATCTTACATCAATTAAAATCACAGGTTTTATTATGAAAAGGTGTACCTTGTAATTGTGAGCTTATTGTTAATAATACAATTTACTAAGTTTAAAAATATTAGAATTGCCAGGCGGTCACTCAACATTATTACTTATGTAATAATATAAAAATATTGAAGCATAAGTAATATTTTTTCATATAAAATAATCATATTATGTTACATTAAGTAATTTCTGTGGTTATAAATTTTTATGTTTTTTATTTTTATAAGTATAATAATATCGAATTCTAAATCCAGTATTAAATGCCTTAAATGCCATAATTTATCATAGACCGAGCAAACTTGTTAAATTAATGCCATCTCTCTGGCACACATTAAACTTATTGTGCAAATTATTGCACTTTTTATGTAAGGCGGGCAAACAAGTAAAATGGGTATGGCGCGGGCGGCGGGCGCCCGCGCCTATCGACTAGTTAGGACTTTGACCAATGATATTATAATAGCTCATCTGTCAAGCGCCCAAAATTGGCGCCTTACCCTAAAACTATTCAAAAGTTCTTCTTCTACTTTGCAGACCCCCGATTTAGTATTTTGACATAAAACTATGTGTATTTGCGACTAATAGCTTATTTATTAAAAATTATAATTATATATAGCTTTCATGGTAATTTCTTTATATAATTTGATCAGTTTAATGCAAGTAATTGGAAATTGAAAAATTTTCGAAAAACGAACTGTCAAACCTGACAGTTCGTGACAGGTGAAAGGATATGAATACTTTAACTGTTAACAGTAATTAACGTTAGTTTAAACACTAAGTATGTACTTTAAATATTATTATGACATTTAAGATATATATAGAGCAGTATTTTTTTAAAACCTAATACGAAGCAGTATTTTAGTTAATAATAATATAAATTGTAATATACGGTTTAAGGTGAAAGTGTTCTATGTTTTAAATGTACAAAACAATATTAAGGTTATGTATAACTGATTATTTTTGTGCCAACCCTACTTCAAAATTTCTTGCCAGAAAACAATGGATCATAAAAGTGGGACCAATCGCTAGATGAAAAAATGATAAAAATTCATATCTGGTCATTGGTCCCAGTGCGCCCAAAAACTTTGGGACGAAACACCAGAGTACTCCGTCTGTCACCCCTTACACACTGGATTACCATGTCCCCTGGCTCGCGGCTCGCGGCGCGCGGCTCGCGGCTCTTTGCCGTTTGAAAAATTAATGTTGATTAATTACCTATTAATATTATATTGAGAATATTAACTTATGTTAACTCGGTATAATTTTTTGAAATAAATGTGAATTTGTAAAAAATGATTAGGTACTGTATATTTTTAGTTTCAAAATAAATGTTCATTTAAAGTTTAATAATAAATATAGTTTTGACGTATAAAAATAAACGTTAATTATTCTAAGCTTAGCATAAATGTTGGTAATAATAAATAACTATAGTTTAAGAAATAATTATGTTTTGTTTGACTTTTAATATAAAAAATCTTTTATATGAAGCTGTATTTTAATTCTACTCCATTTCATATACAAAGCTAAGAAAAATATCATACTTCATACCAATATTATAAAGAGGAAAAATTTGTTTATAATGGATAAACTCAAAAACTACTAGGCTGATTTTAAAAATTATTTTACTATTAGACAAGTATGTTATCCCTGAGTAACATAGGCTATGTATGTCCCACAGGCAAAGCCGGGGCGGGTCTAGTTTTTAATATTAAAAAAAAAAACGAATATATTCGGTAACTGAGCCGAATAATTCGGCCGAATACAAATAGTGGAAAAGATGCCGAATACGCCGAATACCGAATACCAAACGAATATTCGGCGCATCTCTAATTGTTATGTATTCAAAAGTATCTGAATACAAGCAACCTCTGCTTAGCCAAATTTGCTACTAGGAAAAAATAGTTTCACATAAAAGTGTAAAAAGGCTGAGGCTCTTTTTAAGTCCAACTGATACGTTAGTAAAAAGGGTTAAATCAATAGTACTACCGTAGTGTTGAATTAATAATATCCCAATAACATCCCAAAATAATTATGTTTCAGGTAACATATTGTATTCTCTTGTATAAATAAATATAAAATCGCTGTGAAATATGTTTGCATTTCATCGAAAACATCTGCACTTTAAATTGTTTACATTTCCTTCAGCAATTTTTCTTCAGACGGATTCAAATCGATATTGCAAGTTGGCGATTTAATTAACGTACTCAGTATTCAAGTCAGACGCGGTTTATCTATTCGAGGCGCGTGTGGACCCCTTTCGTCCACATTATTGTATTTACAGCTCGTGATGACGTTATTTTTTAGGATCAAAAAATTATTACATGTATATCTCTACATTTTCCCGTAAATAATCACGGGAAAATGTAGACAGGGTTGGGAAAAATCGAAAAGTAAGTGAGTTCTCTAATGTTGTGGTCTGCGACGTCGTTATCGTTTTCTATCAGGTGTTCCGTTTACTCGCTTACTCCCTTGTTTTTAAAATAATTTCTTCTCATAATAAACAAAAGTATGTAATTTCTTTACAATTGTTTGCAATAATTTATTGTCATGACATTTTTATGACTTCACGATCTTAGAGATTTACGAGAATAGTGAATGTCTAAACGTGTATCTCTAAAAATCCTTAAGCGCTTAGAACTTTGTAAATTTATTAACAACTGCTTATTTAAGATTTTTCTATAACTATGACATTATGTTATTTAAATTTAATCGTCGTTCCAGCATTCACCCGAAAATTCACAATCTGCATATCGCATGCGACACACGCCCGTAAATATTTCAGTTAGTTAGGAGTTGGAGGGACATCAACAAGATAATTGAGTTCAGTACAGTTATGTCAAAGTCTAAGTCAAAGGAACGGAACTACATGAGCAGAGTTTAGCCACGTGAATCTTTGAACATACAATGTTCAAAGCGTAACTTTTCCAAATTACGTAGGTACGTACGCGAGAAAAGTCTACTACGTTTCTCGCGTACATGTACGTGAATATCGAAGGAACCATACATTTTTCAGCAAAAAAGGAAGCAAAAAGCGTCCTTCCCCATATTCAACTCTATGTATATTATGTCAATTTTTTATAATCAAGCAAGTAGCTTCTAAGCCTATTTGATGTAAAGAAACAGGCCAAATCATGCAATTTTTTTCTCCACTCGGATCTTTTAAATGTTAGTACCTACAAATCCTATCTAATGTTCTTTGCTAATGTTATAATACGAAAAATTTATTCATCCTAAAAAAATACCTACTTATCTCCCAAACCGGCTAATTTAATTTCAAAGTAACGTCAATCATAGTAAATAAAACATACGCGAGAGAATAAAAGTCATAATATATCAAATAAAAATATGAAACGTCAACGTGTTTTAGAATATAACCATAATAAAGCAAAATAATCCGTCAACAGAGACATCTGACTCGGGGAAGTCTTGGGAAAATTGCGCGTAATTCTTGTCACCATTTTTCCGAAGCTGACTCAGCTCAGAAATTGTTTCGTAAAAAATATTTCACTTGTTTTCGCCGCTCGTGATTTGTTTTATTCATATACATAATTCTGTTCCCGTTCAGATTAAGCCCACATACGTAAAAAGAGTAAAAAGTTAACTACAGATATTATTTTTTGTATGACTTTTTTTGCCTGTATTTGTGTTTGCATTAAGGTAATGTAAAGTGCCTTTACACAGAAAAAGTTACCATACTTGGAAATTTTCTTTAAATTGAGGAGCTTCCGTTATAGTTCTTGCAATCTACGAGTGCGCGTAGCCTTTATTTGTAGTTGGAAATGTGAATAGACATTTTCGTTAGTGTGCGTACCTGACGGAGCAGTCAGTAGCGAGCGAGCCATGTACGCGTGTATAGATGTGGTCACTCACACAACTAAGGGCGACGCGCGCTCGTAGATTGCAAGAACTATAGGAGCGAGTGAAGGATTTTTTCAATTAGAGTAGGACACTTATTTTTCTGCCTAGTAAAAGTAATAGATCGAATAATAATTATGCACAAAACAGACTTGGCACATTTTAACATGAATCATGTCACCTGAAAGTTAGGAGGTTGTTTGGGAGCCCTTTGACTTAAGGTTTAGAACTTTAGACATTGACGACTAAACTGGCCAACCCGGTAAACCAGGCTAAATTTAGATAAAGCTGTTGCTTTATTCATCACAACGTTTTAGAATCTAGAATATGTTGTCTTGGTAGCATATTGTCTCAAAATGAAGGCGCTTAGCCTTTGTAATATTTTTCATGAATAAAACATACCATTTTTAAGATTTTTTTGTGCTTGTAACTTGTTGTTTGCTCTTTCATCTTTGTTTATAATTTAACCACCGATTTCATGTGCAAAGTAGGATAGCCTAATAATACTCAGTTTGAAAAAACATAGGAAGTAGGTACATAGTAACTTCCTATGGTATTTACAAACTGAAAAGATTATGTCTGTCAAGAACGTGAATGCTCCATTGTTGCTGTGATGTTTGACATAGTGTTAGTTGATTGAGCTGACAGCCGGGAGCAGAAAACACTGTGGTTTTCCCTGGAAAATACAATAGATTTCCCGATAGACATGTTTGGGATGTTATAAAATATATCCATTACAAAGAAACAAATAAAAGAAGTTTATGAATTGATAGTCTCTATTTAACCAATGCAATAAAATAAACGAGAGTAAACAACAAACATTATTCAGAGTTCCCGAGACATAGAAAGTCTTTTATTAGATTTACCATTATAGAGCAAAAATAAATTAAGAATTAATTATAATAAAATCAACATAATATAAATACCTCTTTATTAGATTCAAATTACTGTCGACGCTTTTTTTAATACAAAACGAATGGGTATAATATCAAAATATACAAAACATGTTGCTGTAGAATGTTAAGTAATGGCTTAATCTCTATAATTTAATATCTCCTCTCTATATTATAATATTTATATTACTGCAAAAAGAAAGAAACATCTTGTAGAATGTTACGCTATTAAAGTCAACGGTAGGTACCAGTTAACCCATCAATCCCCATTAGGACACCGGTGACTGCGACAACAATAGATTGACTATAGATTTCCAAGAATCCGCGATGGAAGGATTAATTAAGGCACCTACCGTTGACTATAATAGCGTAAGGCCCTATATGCACCCTTTTTCGCCCTTTAATATTTATGCAACCTAACCTAATCTAACCTGTCTATGGAAATTACCATCAGCTTCCATCAATACCTCCTATAAAAAATCGAAAACTATACACCTAAGAGAATGCCCATATTCTATAATTCTATTGTTATAACTTATAACTGTCATACCGATCAGAATCTATTATTATAACAGCTGCCTACACTTAATGTCAAAAAGGTGAGTCAACTTTTCCGTTAATTTCCATACGATATTATACTTAGTCTAGGAGCCTTCATCCCCTAGGAGCGAGATGAGTCACGTGTCGCGCCAGTCCGTCGCGTCGCGGTGTCGCCGTCGCGTTGCCTAGCAACCTCTCGCGTCCGTTGCCTAGCAACAGTTAATAACCAACAGTTAATACCCTCTCAGATCGGTGATAATCACCGATCTGAGAGGATATTATGGATGGCGATGATTTATGTTGTTTTAATTTGAGGCCACAAATGAGGAATAAATACTGTATATGGGGTCGTTTTCTGTAAGATAGTTTGGGATAACATTGTAGTAAAAATGTGTTCGATGAAGTTTTTTAATTAATAAAAAATAGGTATTGATAGCTAGAGGTAAACTAATTTTTAAATAAGTTTCATACAGAAATGTTTGTACTTACATCAATAAAAAAATGTGGCAGTTATGAGGTCCAAATAAAACGTTCAATTAAGTAAACAAAACCGAACGATTTTATAAACTGTAATAATATTTTCTTACTAGTTCAGATAATAGAAGCTCTACCACAGGCTCTACCTTATTGAAGACGATCTTTGTGATGTCGCAAAAATAGCTCTTCGCATTCATAATTTTACGACAGTGATGAGGATAAATACATTTTAATGATGATGAGAATGTATATCTTGATACTACATAATAACTATTATTGTGAATCGAGGCCTATAAGATGTTATATAGCCCGTCTTCCTCATAGTAAACCTCGATTTGATTTTATGTAAAGCCGCAATATGTATAAAATATAAATAAAACGTTTTTAATTGAAAAAAAAAAACAATACCAATATCATAAACTAATAAGTGCGGTTGTCTATTTGTCTGACTTTCTGTTATGGCTTAACGCGTCTTCTTCTGATCTTTTCTTTTCTTCTGCACTGATTTTGGTGTTAATTTAAAATTATAGAGATTATGACTTATGAGGACATTGTTATCCTGGAAATATTTTTGCTGCAACGAAGTTGCATAAAAGTAAATCATAATAAGACGTCAGAAAACCTCCCAATAAAATCTTCCTAGGATGTAGCTAAAGCATTAGACATTGAAAAGGAACTGTGCCCATGAAAATTATATTAATTAGTGCAGTGTACAGGCCACAGAGTAGCTGCAGGCAGAGAATTGTCTCAGGTTCCGTAGCTCGACCCACAGAGCTTTGTGAGCCGTAATTAAAGTGTTATAGGATGAAGCTCCCGTCACTCCTGGTTTATACAGAATTCGGCTGTGATTTAACACAATCAAGTTTCCGTTTTCGGTTTAATTATGTTACTTTGTGACTAGTGAGTTTACGGTTTGAAGAGCGCATTTTGCAATTTGCAAGTCCGAATAAATAAAGGTAAAAACAACCCCCGATTTAAAAATTTTAGGTAAGTAGATCAAACTCAAATTTTTCGGCACTGAGCAAACTGATGATGATGAACTATAGCTAATAACACGTTCGATAGTGTAAGCTTTCAAACAAAAAAAATTAGATCAAGATCGGGCCACCCGTTTGTATGCTACGATGCCACAGACAGACACACACACATACAGACAGACATGGCAAACTATAATAATACCTCTCTTTTTTAATATGGAGTTTGAAAATGAAATGGGCTCTTTAATCTTAGCCTTTGATGTCAAAATGCCTTTGTTTTACTGTCAAAATTCGAAATCAAAAATGTATGTAGATGGCAAGCGTCCGTGCCTTTAAATATCTAATTCCGTACATAAATTTCTTACCATTTCCAAACATTTTTCAGCAGGATTACTTCATTAAAATCGTTTTATTTGCAGTTTAAGGATTTAAAATGATTTTAAATATGCTGTGAATTTGATTTAATTGGAAGCCAGCAAAGCTTTTCATAAAAACTTTATTGGCTTTTCAATTCTTATAGATTACACGTGAATACCTATACTAAACTGGCTGCAAGAGTTCAATAAAAATGATAAATTCAATTAAAAATAACTCTTTATAGTTTAAACTTTAAAGAAACAAGTTTTCAAAACGCCAACTTGATAATGAGTTTTCTGTTTCGATACTTCGAAAAGTAATAAAATTTCGTTTTTTGAAATGCTTTTATTTTATGGAATGAAATATCTGAGGTCTTTTGAAATTGAAAAGTTAAATATCTCCTTAGGTTTTATTATTGGTAGTATCTCCTATATATAATTATTGCTATTGACATTTTTTAAATAAATAACATAATATTATATTATTTTGTGTTGTATTAAGTCAAATCGAAAAATTGTCACGATCCGGATTGGGTTCACATAGCTTCTTACCGAATTTCTACCGAATTATGTAAGTCTACTATCTATAATTCTGGAGTAAAGAAACAATTAATGCCAAAGAAATAATTAAAGCTGGTTTTAAATTCTTTTAAGATTAAGATGTTTCCAAAAAAACTCTAAATAACTTTTCAAATAGTAAAATGCCACCCTATTTTGTCCCTTTGTGAGACGTCTAAGCGATTAAATTCTTTCTGGATCAAAGCAAGGAAAAATTTAATTTGTCTAACTTGGACGTCGCGGTTCGACAAGTTTTGAGGAAACAAAGTCGGGAAGATCCTTTCTGTTCTGTTCATCAATATTTTATTAAGTTATTTGTTACTTAAAGGCAGTATAGGTTCTCGCAGATAGGTTATTTGGTTGGGGTATGTCAGAGTTATGTTAGTCGTGATTTCAGAAAGAGGCCATGCTTAAAGCCGGGTCCAGACGAGTGTAACGTGTAATGTAAGATTACGTGTAATTTACCGTCAACAGTGTGGACGGCACACGAACTCAAAGCGAATTGTCCAAACGAGCCTTTGTGCTCGCGCGAAAACCGACAGCCGATGGATAAGCCCCAAGCGTTACATGTAATGCTCGTAGTGCCGTCCACACATAGAATTCGTGTTACATTACACGGTGACTTACATTACACGTTACACTCGTCTGGACCCGGCTTAATCCGAACAAAATACCACTGTAAAAAATTAGTCGGTTGGTCTGCCTATGAATAAACTCTAATTGTACATAAATGTATGGATCTAGATCTATCCTAGTTTTATTTTGATTACTAAGGTACAAGAAGGTTTCGTTTACACAGTTGGTAATTGACATTATGTCAATTTTTATATAAGTGGATGCAAGAACTACTTGACCTTTTTTGTCGAATTTCCTCTTAGATGGACAAGTTTAGCCAGTTTAACCAGCAGCCAATTTAGCCAGCAGCAACCAGTATAACAGTAGTAGGTATACGCAAAAAGTGAGTAAGTAACAATCTAACGAGTAAATGCAGTCTGCAACAAACACCCTCACAAACTTTTCCATTAACAATCTAAAGTAACTGTAGTTTATAGAAAGCCATCTTCGGCGTTAAGATAAATAGTTAAAATCCGTCGTGAGATTTATGATAGTGTTCCGCGATGAGCCTGCACTATTACACCCCATTCTCCTCGCATTACTAATGCCGGGGACTTGGAGTGAGGACTGAGCAATGTTTACAGACTATAGATGACTAGCGACCCGCCCCGGCGTCGCACGGGTATAAAATATGAAAAAATGATTAAAATCGATAGCCAAATAATTTTGAAGTCGGTGCCAGTTACAAATGTTTCAAATATTCTGGCATCTGAATTCAGCTATATCTGGTACCGACTTCAAAATTATGAAGATTGAGTACAGAAATAGTTGAGTTTTAGCCGAATTCGGAAAAAGGCACCATGAGATAGGAAAAATTATTTAATATTTTTTAGTTCATATTATAAGGATATTATTATTGTTTTTACCTTGGAAGTCGGTTTTAATTTTTTGTTAAAAATAATAATTTTATAGTAAGTATAGATATTGTATAGATAACCGCTTTCACGTCCGATTTGCCCACCCACCCTCGAGTACAAAAAGCGCTATTCGCAGACGACTCGGCCCTTTTCTTTGCTCATCGCCAAATAGCTTTCGCGTCCAAAAAACTCCAAGAAGCAGTTACCGAACTCGGTAAATGGTTCGCAAAATGGAGAATCGAACTAAACCCCGACAAAAGTCACGCTATATTATTTAACGGACTAAAACGTAAGAAAATGCAACCTATTAGTCTGCACGGAAAATTAATTCCCGAAGTCACGGCTATCAAATACTTAGGAGTAGTACTAAACAAGTCGTTGTCATTCACGAACCATATATCGAATACCGTACGTAAAACGAAATTTGTATTATACAAATTATATCCTCTACTCAACGCGAGTAGCAAGATATCCTTAAGACATAAGCTCACCTTATACAAAACATGTAATACTCACTTATGCGTGCGTCTCTTTCGCACACATAAGTGACAATCAGATGAACCAATTGCAACGAGTTCAAAACCGTTTTTTGCGCATGGCAACAGGTGCCCCCCGTTACATGCGAAACATCGACTTGCATAGAGACTGCGAGCTTATCACTATCAAAGCCTACATCAAAGAACTCTCGGAGAGATTCTTTGAGAAAGGAAAAGTACATCCCAATCCGCTCATTCGTAAGGCTGTGGACTACGAACATGACGCACGGACATTCCGATACCCCTTCAGGCGGCCTAAGCATATCTTAGCCGACCCTGTAGACCCCATCACAGAATACGTAACGTACTGTGTACAATTACGCAAACACAAATCACACTCACCCGCGTGGTTAGTACTGCACCGGGGACGACGCCGGCGCCTTCCCCGAGGACTTAACACGACCCGAACGACAAACAGACAGACCGGCCGAAATCCGGTGCCGAGCTCGATCCCGGGTTCGAGTTCGCATGCGGATAGCATAGGAACACACCTAAATCATGACCGCGACCGCGACATTGTCGTAGAGAGCTCTACCAATTACTTTGACATTAGAACATACACGCGTATGTCGCCCCAACCGGACTCGGAAGGGGAGAGGGACGGCCCTCTTTTATGCAATAACATTAATAACTTGAGTTCATCTACCGCGATAACTCATACGCAGCTAGTTTGTGCTACCGCGCGCGAGCAGCCTCACTCGTCAGAGAGTGAGTAAGGGGTCGGACCTCTTAAGAGCAGGGGGGATCCGTGTCCCCACGTCAGATGAAAACAGCTTATTTTCGTAGCTCTCCCCAATATTGCCCGATTAGAATGTCACACGTGTGACTTTAGGGGAGGGGGCCAGGCCCCCTCATTGTTTATCTCCAAACCAACTAGCAACAGACTAGTTATAGCCACGATTAAACTACCATGGTCTTAACCAGACCAGTAGCTTAGACCCTTTCGAAAAAAAAAAAAAAGATAACCGCAACTCCGTTGCACCAAAATTCGTTTATCACGCAGAAATATTTTTTCGTGATACAAAGTATGCTATGTGTTTTCCCGAGACTCAAAGTAAACCAAATTGTAGCAAAATCGGTTTAGTGGTTTGGACGTAAATAGGTAACAGACAGGCAGACGGACGGACAGATACGCTACATGTCTGTATGTATGTACACTTTCACATTTATAGTATTAAGTGTGGATGATAGTATATTTTATTTAGTTACAGCTTGTGGTAATTTTCGCAAGATAATTTTAATGCTAAGTACTCACATACGGTTTTGCTCGATAGTTTCACTCCGAATCGAAGGAAATGACATATTTGACATATTTAATTCTATCGAGCCGGCTCGAAGCGAGTAGACCTGGATCCCAAAAGGATAAGACATAACTTACTTTCTGATGGATGAAACCATAGGCTCTTGGTAGTGCCTCGTGAACTTAGAATACCTGCGAATTTGTGTAGCTCTAAGTGTGACCCCTGGTCAGGTACCAGGTACCAAAGTGGACAAAA
Source organism: Lysandra bellargus (assembly GCA_905333045.1). NCBI lineage: Eukaryota > Metazoa > Arthropoda > Insecta > Lepidoptera > Lycaenidae > Lysandra > Lysandra bellargus. The sequence continues at coordinate 6,938,294 of HG995354.1, forward strand.
AATGAGTCTTACTTTACTTATTTTCTGATGGCTAATATTTATATATAATTTGTAGATTATTGTTCTGAACAAGTATAATGTAGTGTAAGATACTTTTCAATGACCAAAACTATTATCAGACGTTTTGAAAATAACATTGTTGCTATTTTTTTCAAAGGTGTTAATTTTTATTTTATAAATTAATATAACACCTTAGAAAACAATACGATATTGCAAGAATTTATTTTCTTACTAGCTGTTGCCCGCGACTTTGTCCGTGTCAGCATACTGCATAGTATAATAACAAAGATGGATAATTTTCCCCTCTTTCCTTACCCAAAGGGTAAAAACGGGACCCGATATCAAAGACATTTCAGTCGGTCCGTCTGTCTGTCTGTCCATACCCAGACTGTACCTCCCCTTTGTAACATGTAGTGAATATTATTAAAGTATGGATACAATTGAGTATTTTTTGGTCATATACCTAGTCAAGTAATAATATCTATGGACGCTTCACAGCGCCTACCTGTTAGATCCAAATCCCAGAGCGATAACACATATTATGACATATCACAATATGGATGAAACCTTAGGTTCTTAGTAGTTCCTTATGTACTTAGAATACCTTCGAATTTGTGAAGCTCTACATGGAGCTATACTTGCACTCTCACTCACTCACTCATAATGTGTAAAAATGTCTGTCTGTCTGTCTGTAACCTCTTCACGCCCAAACCGCTTAACCGATTTTGCTGAAATTTGGTACAGATATACTTTGAGCCCTGGGGTTAAAGTATACTTAATACTTATAACTTGTAGCTTAAGGCGACGCCTTGATAATTTGGCTGCGGCTGTAGGCTGTAGCGATATCGATTTTTCTCAGCAAAGACTAAAGCTAAGAAATTAAAGTTCATTGTCAGTATTCATCATGTCTTTGTCTTTGAATTGTCCATAAGAACCTACGGTTTCATCCATATTGTGATATGTCATAATATGTGTTATCGCTCTGGGATCTGGGTCTAACAGGTAGGCACTTGACTAGGTATATGACCAAAAAATACTCAATTGTATCCATACTTTAATAATATTCACTACATGTTACAAAGGGGAGGTACAGTCTGGGTATGGACAGACAGACAGACGGACAGACTGAAATGTCTTTGATATCGGGTCCCGTTTTTACCCTTTGGGTAAGGAAAGAGGGGAAAATTATCCATCTTTGTTATTATACTATGCAGTATGCTGACACGGACAAAGTCGCGGGCAACAGCTAGTAGAAAATAAATTCTTGCAATATCGTATTGTTTTCTAAGGTGTTAATATATTAATTTATAAAATAAAAATTAACACCTTTGAAAAAAAATAGCAACAAAGTTATTTTCAAAACGTCTGATAATAGTTTTGGTCATTGAAAAGTGTCTTACACTACATTATACTTGTTCAGAACAATAATCTACAAATTATATATAAATATTAGCCATCAGAAAATAAGTAAAGTAAGACTCGTTTTTTTGTCCACTTTGGTACCTGACCAGGGGTCACGCTTAGAGCTACACAAATTCGCAGGTATTCTAAAGTTCACGAGGGACTACCAAGAACCTGTGGTTTCATCCATCAGAAAGTAAGTTATGTCTTATCCTTTTGGGATCCAGGTCTAGAGCCTTCAAGCTGTCAGCTTTGGCGGCCCACACGGTGGTTATTGCCCGATTTGGAGTAAAACTATCAAGCAAAACCGTATGTCAGTACTGAGCATAAGATATACTTACTAAAATGTCACAATATTTTAGTAGACGTATAGGATTCACGTAACGCTTGATTCTATTTTAATCAACTCCTATCGAAAACCCTCAGAAACCGGACAATAGAGGAATATCGTGTCGCAACTCTCAACACTCCGTCCACAATCCACATTGCATGTCTATGACTACTACGGAGTCTAAATACTATTAACGACCTCTTGTTCACAATTTGTACTATAAAGTAGAGATAAGGTTTTGATGGAATAACGGCTGGGCTGTTAATGGAAAAGTTTGAAATAGAAAAGTTATGTTTTAAGGACCACAAGAAAGATGGAACTTTGATCTATTAAAAGTAACTACCAATTAATACGTAATGCTAGGATGTTGTCTCAAAGTTTCGTTAAACCACGCGGTAACCCTACATTTTTTCAGCATAAAACTATCCTCTCTGGAACGAACTGTCACTAGCAGTATTTCCGGACCTATACGATCTGCAAACCTTCAAGAAAAGAGCGTATTCCCTCTTAAAAGGCCGGCAACGCACCTGTAGCTCTTCTGATGTTGCGAGTGTCCATGGGCGACGGTAGTTACCATCAGGTGACCCGTATGCTCGTTTGCTCCCTTATTTAAAAAAAAAAATCCTATGTGATCTACATAATATTATCCTGAGAGAAAACTATGGACCCAGGATCCACAGTATCTGAATTCAACTAAATCGGTTAAGGAGATTGAGTGTGAGAAAATCAAAATAGACAATAGACATAATATTATATAATATAGGGTGTATTATATTAGTATGGATAAGCGCTTTTTGAGTTTTAATAATAGTTAATAGAATAAATCTATAAATTCTAAGTAAGTACCTATAAATAAAAATATAAATATAAAGAAAAATTCAGAGAAAAGAAATGCTCTTAAAACACTTCTGTGGCAACGAAATAAATTATTCAATAAGAATAAACACAGTAAGTGGCAACAATCGTAAATAGAAAAAATCTCAGATAGCTTTAGAAAGGAAATAACACGGAGTCTCAATTTCTTGAAAATACGTTTTAAATGTACGGAGCAACTCTGGTGATTTTATTTATAAAATACATTTTATCCTTCGGAGATAACAAGAAATATATTTTCTTTATACGGGAAATAGACAGAAGTTGCAGAAGTTATTCGTCAATTATATTGTAAGTAGCACAATACATCATTTAGTTGGAATCTAAAGTTTGGAAGAATTCTAAGATTCAAGTTTTAGAAACGACTAAAAATAGAGAAAAGTTTTTTAGATATTACCTGTAGAAATAAGTTTTCAGGTACTATTTATTCTATTCTAGTATGTAGTATCCACATGCATACTAATATTATAAATGCCAAAGTGTGTCTGTCTGTCTATCTGCTGTTACCTCTTCATACCCAAACCGCCGAACCGATTTTGCTGAAATCTGGAATGGAGATACTGCAAGGACATATGATATAACTTTTTATCCCGGAAAAAGTACGGTTCCTGCGCGATAAACGAATTTTGGCGTAAAGGAGTAGCGAGTGTCCTCTAGTTTTTAATTATTCTTCTGGTTCTGTTTCCTAGATATTTAATTATTACGTTCGCTAAAATATACAAAGTTTTTCGTATTTACAAAAAAAAAAAATACAAAAATAGGTATTTATCTCATAATATTTTTACACAAAAGAAAACAAAGAACAAGTTTAATCTTAAGATTAAAAGAAACAAAGTATCCGTTAAATGAATGGAGGCACGTACAGGGATATTGATTATCACTTTGCCGGCTCTTAGCCGCGAAGTTGGCAATAATAGACCATCTGTGCCACCCTCGTACTCGGTGTGGCAACACTTGTACTCGTCATAACACGATCAATATACGGATCGAACTGTTATCTCTATAAATTTGGTATAATCATCATCACACTTACTATAGTTGGGGAGGTGAAGAGGGGATTTCGGGAGTAGCTCGAGCGTGTCAGATTAGGCTTGTATAGGCTTCCGACATGTGTCTAGTTAGTAGTAATATCATGGTATAGAAATCAGATTTCTCATGTGGTGGGTTAATTTTTTTTAAATATTGAAATGTCATCGGATCTGTCAGATTAAGATAGGGGGTGTTTAGTGTACCCCAAAGAAGCCTCCATATAAAGCACTGACGATTCAAAGGTTAGATAAGCCTATAGGGACATCCATACTTTCATACTTCCATACTAATATTATAAATGCGAAAGTGTGTCTGTCTGTCTGTCTGTCTGTCTGTCTGTTACCTCTTCACGCCCAAATGGAGATACTTTGAGTCCCGGGAAAGGACATAGGATAGTTTTTATCCCGGAAAAATGTACGGTTCCCGCGCGATAAACGAATTTTGGCGCAACGGAGTTTCGGGCATCATCTAGTTTTAAAATATAAAAAAATAAAGCTTCATATTTTCCTAACTAAGCTTCGCAGATATTTTATTTTGAACTAAACTAAATGCTTTAGTCCTTGTTGTCTAAAATATATTTATTATTTACCTAAATAAGCGATTTTCTGGATTTTCTTTTTCAAAATTTAAAGTGGCTGCAGTTTCTGAACCCACCGCTAAAATAAAAAAACGCTCTTATTATTTTTTTATCGGTTTTACTTAATGTAAAAAACCTACTAGGTCTCCATGATGCTCGAGTCCCTCCTCTACTACTACTATAACAATTTTGCAACTAAATGTTCGTTTCGCATGTTGTTTATCGCTCGGAAACTGTAGCTTCCGTCATAAGATCTGTTGTATGTCCTTCCCTGGCATTGAAAGTACTTGAATAATAAATTAGTCTAGTAGTTTTAACGTGAAGAGGTAATAGACAGAATATAGCTGACAGTTTCGTATGTATAATCATCATCATCATCATCCTATCAGCCTATATTCGTCCACTGCTGGACATAGGCCTCTCTCAATGAACACCAAGATGACCGATCTCCTGCTACTCGCAATCCAACATGGACCCGCAACTAAACGGAGATCGTCGTCCCACCTAGTTGAAGGTAGATAATATTAATGTGGATATGTTCACAATGATGTGGTCTAACATAATATTATGGTTATCTTTTATAGAATATCACGCCTTATCCGTTTTAAAATGAACAAGAGAGATTAAAACATTTAATCCACAAAATATACAATTAACTTTGGACCTAATACTGGTGCATATTATTCTTTGCAGTTCACCCAAGCCCCCTTAATACTCTGTTCTGGATGTAAACATGTCCAGGTTGTATTTTTTACCTGAAATACCAACCCATACAACCCGTGTTTTCTGAATTCTCAAAAGAAAGTACCCCATATTTCTATGTAAATCTAGTTACTGGAATCCAAAAACCCACATCAGTAATTACCCTGGAGAGGTTAGATGCAGCACCGGAGAATCCCCTGGGGGTTTTGCGGGGAACCCCCGACTTTAATCTAAAAGCAATTTTGTGTTGTCACAGACCCAAATGTAGATGAGTTCATTTTTATTCGATCAATCATTATGACAGCACACTTAGCAGTGATATCTGGAGTCTTGTTCATAAATTAATTTATGTTCTTTTATTGCTAAAGGAAAAAAAAGTTCTATTATCCTGTAAAGTTCCACTTAAACATAATTAACAGCAAAGAGGTCGTTTCAAGCTTTGATACCCACAGTACAAAACACTGACCTATTTTTTTTCAAATTAAAAGCAAACCAGTCTCTTTACAGTGCTGCGTTCATCACAGTATCGCCGCAGGCTGTTGGGGTTTCTAAATTCTTTATATTTATCATCATCATCACGACTGAATCATTATTATGTGTATTTAATTACCATTATAAGAAAATACAAAGTGACAATAAAGTTTAAAACAGTTTAACACTCGGACGACCGGAATTTTGAAACATAGATAAAGAGCAGCAGCTGTTGCCGTAATAAGCCAGCTTATACGATTTATACGTCATATTAATATTATGTATAATAGAAGCATACGGAACAGTTTCTTATGCTTAAGACGCTATATTGAAAGTAATTTTACCGCAAGGGCAATTTTATACTTAATTTGTATGACTATAAAGTCGTGAATACGCTGCGGCCAGAAGCTATCGGCTCGCTCGGAAAACATGCGAAAAACGTAATTTTAATTATTTAAAAAATAACTAGGAGCATTTAAGCAAAATGCTTCTATACGATTTTGAGTTGCAAAAGTGTCTATCAATTAGACTAATTTTCTACACAACATCTATTTTCGTTTAAAAATAATCTTCAAATTTCGTATTTTTAAGAGGTCATTTCGATCGAGAAATGTATCGAGGCAAAATACAGTAATCGTGTTTCTGGTTCCTCTCAAACCTAGATAAATAAGGCTATGAAGATATGTATATCTCATTACCAGATTTGTAACATTTCTGAGGGTCCTATAGTATAACGTCAAAAAGGGCAGTTTTTTTCAATATAGCGCCTTAAGGTATAAAGCTTCGCACACAACGTTACGAGTCACAATTTTACACACAAAGTGACCAAGTCCGCGATGGTCAAAAATCTTAGTTTAAAAAAACAAAGAAAACACGCTTTTTTAAATTTATTTTCAAAAAATTTAACAAATTATTGTATTGTCATTGGCTCTAGTTTCGAATTAATATAGACTACTGGAGAAAGGTAAGAATCCTTCTCAAATATTCCGTTACATACATGTACAGCCCTAAACTAACTTAGTGTAAGTACTTACATACGGTTTTGCTCGATCGAGAAATCACTTAGAGTAAAAGCTACGGCTCGGGCTTTCGTCCACACATTCAGTATTGGTCGATAGTTTTACTCCAGTTCGAAGGAAATTAGGAAGAGGTGTGTCAAAAAATTTGTCAAGCCAGCTCGATTCGGGCCTTCAAACTGGCTCGATGCGAGCCTTCGAGCTGTGAGTTTTGCGGTCCAGACGGTGGTTTTTGCTCGATTTCGAGTAAAACTATCGAGCAAAACCGTATGTGAAGGACTTAGCATAAAACTTGTTAAAAATACCGCCCGCTCCGCGTCGTCACAACGTCAAACCCATGGACAAGCGAAGAACACGTCCAGGAAAATGGCCGAAGTTCCTACTTCACCATAATTTCCATCATGGTCTTAATTTGAATGTAATTGTGACAGATTGGCAATCAGCATTTGGGGCACGTACTGTTACATCCCTAGTTACTTAGTACATTACGTTTAGTAAGCATTTCTATATTCTACCATATTTTTCCGTTTGCGTTGCAGTTTTCGTTTAGCATTCATTTTAATTCAATTTATCGAACAGTTAGAATCTGGAAGCCGGGCTAGTAAGGTGTGGGAAGTCGTAACTTGTAGCAAAGTGTAACTAATTTTAATTTTGGGAAAATAAATTAGTTTAGGGTGAACTTTTGGTTTTTTTTTAAAAACTTACACAGAGGGTGCTGCAAAACAAATTGGTGTCAGAAGTGTGTAGTAATTTGATCCCGAAAAAAAAGTCTAACGTTTTAGACCTAGGGATCACGAACCCGTGGCACCCGTGCGCCGTGTTTAAAGTTTTTGGTCGACGGTAAGACTCCGCCACCGAAGGCGCGAGCCCGCACCACGTTTTTGGACGACAGTAAGCCTCCGCACCTCTGCGCGAGCCTGCTCCAACCGGTTCACACACTCGGACGACGGTCAGCCTCAGGCCCTAGCCTGAGCCCGCTCCAGCTACAACCCCACGAGGACTTCGGTCTGCCCCAGCAGTTTCAACAGCGGTGCTGTGCTGTTTGAGCCGCTCCAGTCTAACTCGCCAGGGCCACATCATCGGCCCCCAGCTCCGGGTAAAGCGTAGCCTCTGCACGCGACTCCGGCTCCACTCCAGTCTCCACGACAACGGCATGCAGGTTATCGTCGTGTTCCTGTGAGTGTTTTCTAATTTTTCTAAATCCTCTGTTTCTACTAAATCCAAGAAATCGTGCTAAATCAAAAGTGCTAAATCTAAAGTGTTCTAAATCGTGAAGTGAATTCTAAATCTAAAATTTACAAACTCTTAAATCTAAAATAATTCTAAATCCTAGTTTATTCTATTTTTAATTTCTAAATTTTTGCTGCATTATTTCTAATTTTTATACAAGTTCGGCATAACATAATTCATAATGTCAGTCAAAGGAGAGTCATCTAAAGACAAAATGTCCGAAAAACTAACGCTTTCATTTTTAACTAAATTTATTAAACCTTATTCTGGTGACAGAGAGTCACTTCCTGCATTTCTCACAAACTGTGAAAATGCTATGTTACTAGCTAGCCCAGATCAACAATCAATTTTATGCAAATTTATTATATCTCAATTAGAAGGCAAGGCACAAGTGGCCTGTAGCTTAAAAACATTTTCAAATTGGGCGGAATTAAAAACATTTTTGCGCTCAACTTTCGGCGAAAAGAAACACGCAACTCATTTACTTTCCGATCTTCAAAATTGCAAACAAATGTATACTGAGGATGTTGTAAAATATTCACTAAGAATTGAACAAATTTTAACTCGAATTCAATCTGATATCCATTATAGTTGCGTAGACGAAAAAGAACTTCCCGGCCGAATTGCGGCTATGGAAGAACTCGCTTTAAATACATTTTTATTGGGCTTAAATTCTTCTATTTCTACTATTGTTAGGTGTAAAAATCCTAAAACCCTCAGTGATGCAATTCAATATGCCACTGATGAGGAGAAATTATTCAATTTATCTAAAAATAGCACTAGGGCTCAAAAACAGTGCTCTATCTGTCATAAATTTGGACATGGCTCTTCTGAATGTTTTAAAAATAAAAAGCCTAATTTTCAGAAATCTTATCACGTAAATCCTCAACATAATTTTAATTCTAACTCAAATTCTAATTTTAATTCTAACTCTTATCCTAAAAATAATTCTATTTCTATGTCAAATAATAATTCTAATTTTTATGCTAAATCGTGTAATTATTGTAAAAACGTCGGTCACACGATCATGGAATGTCGTAAGCGTCAATTTAATATGAAACGCCGCATAAATGCTGGCAACGCACAACGTGACGACGGTCATATTCCTTCACATACATGTGACTTTGAATATAATGCTAATAATGATCATCAGACTCAATCCAAGCACGATGATTTAAATTAAAAAGGATTTTGGTTCCGTGTCTGCCAAAATCCAACGTAAATCATAAGGACACGATATATTCTAAATCTTATTCTAATTTTCCTAATTCTACATCTCAGCCACAGATGCTGAGTCCATCTCAGTCAAAGTTACTGAGTCCATCTCAACAAAAAATGTTGAGTCATTCTAAATCTTCTAATTTTTCTAAATCTACATCTCAGCCACAGATGCTGAGTCCATCTCAGCAAAAGATGCTGAGTCCACCTCAACGAAAAACGTTGAGTCAAACTAACTTTTCAAATTTTTCTAAATCTACATCTCAGTCCCAGTCACTGAGTCCATCTCAGCCACAGATGCTGAGTCCATCTCGACGAAAAACGCCGAGTCAAACAAATTTTTTTAATATTACATCTCAGCCAAAGATGCTGAGTCCATCTCAACAAAACATGTTGAGTCAATCAAATTTTAAATTTACATCTCAGCCAAGGATGCTGAGTCCATCTCAACAAAACATGTTGAGTCAATCAAATTCTAAATTTACATCTCAGCCCAAGATGCTGAGTCCATCTCAACAAAATAAAATGTTGAGTCATAGTTCATCCCAAAATTTGGGTCCTACTAAATCTTCATCTCGATCAAAAGAGTCGAGTCAAATAAATAATACATCTCTGTCAAAAGAGCAGAGTCATTTAAATTTTAATGCCCAAAATAATTGCAAAAATGTAAAAATATTTCTAAATCAAAACATGTCTCATTTTCTAACTTAATTAATACTAATTTGTCTCAATCGTCTCAATCGCCTAAATCGTCTCAATCTAATAAATTAATTTCTACTAATTCTAACTTAAATAATCCTAAATCTACATCTCGGTCAAATGAACCGAATCAAATTAATTTTAAGGACGAAATTGTCCAAAATACTAATTCTAATATTAAAAATAAGTCACTAAAATCTAACATAAATCCTAGTTCTAGTTCTAAGTCTATATACGAAATTAATAATTATACTAAGAAGGTGTCATTGCCTCATACTTATTTGCATTGTAAGCATGCACCGGGATCGGGTATGCTATGTTTTCTAGTTGATACGGGATCAGCCATCAGTATTATCAAGGGGTCCTGTCTAACACAAATTCCAGATCTTTCACATGAAATCGTTAAGCTAAAAGGCATTAACAGTTCCGAAAATCCTGTCGAGACATTAGGGACTTTTCAACTAGAATTTTCTATATCTTTCGAAAAATTTAATTACAAGTTTCATGTGACAAACGATGACATAAATTTAACTAATTACGATGGTATTATCGGTAGTGATTTTTGCAATTTCTTTAAGTCCAACATTGATTATTCTTCTAAATCTATGACTATAAATAATCATTCTGTTCCTATTGTTTACACTCAGCCAACGTATATCATTCCAGCTCGTGCGGAAGCCTGTATTGAGTGTACTGTATCAAATTTCTCGCCCGAGCTTTATCATAACAATGAAGCTTTAGTTCTAGATCATACCTTAAGTCAAGGCGTTTATGTCGCTAATTGCATAGTAAAGGTCAAACCTAATGGAAAAGTGAACCTTACTATTTTAAATACCACTGAGTCCGATATTGAGGTCAAAGATTATCACGTAAAATTAACACCATTCGAAAATGAATGTCTAAATAATTCAAAAAATTGTATTAGTATAAATTCTATTTCTAGTTCCAAATCTAATCGCGCAAGTCAAGTACTAAATTCAATTCGATGTTCTCATTTAAATAATGAAGAAAGAAAAGCTCTCTTAAACTGCGTCTCGTCTTACACTGATATTTTCCATTTAGATGGCGAGCCTTTAACTTGTACTAGTGTCCTTGAACACAGTATTAATACGGGTGACACTCCTCCTATCCATGTTAAATCCTATCGTTTTCCTGAGTGTCACAAAGAAGAGGTCGATTCCCAAATCCGTAAAATGCTAGATCAGAAAATAATCCGGCCTTCTTCTTCGCCTTGGAGCGCCCCAGTTTGGGTAGTCCCGAAAAAGATAGACGCTTCTGGCAAACAAAAGTGGAGAATCGTCATAGACTATCGTCGCCTTAACGACGCCACTGTTTCAGAGTCTTATCCACTGCCTCTTATCACAGACATCCTAGATCAACTAGGTCATTCAAAATATTTCAGTACCTTAGACTTAGCAAGTGGGTTCCATCAATTAAAAATGAGTCCCAAGGACGCCCCAAAAACGGGTTTTACAATTAGCACTAATTCAAGCATGTCTGGACATTATGAGTTCACCAGAATGCCTTTTGGGTTGAAAAATGCCCCAGCCACGTTTCAGCGGTTAATGAATACCGTATTGTCAGGCCTACAAGGTCTAGATTGCTTTATATATCTTGATGATATCGTTATTTTTAGCCAAAATTTACAAGATCACATTGAAAAATTAAAGCGCGTTTTCGACAAACTTCGTCAAAGTAATTTAAAGCTTCAACCAGATAAATGCGAATTTCTTCGACATGAAGTCGCTTATCTTGGTCATGTCATCACCGATAAAGGTGTCACTCCGAATCCTGATAAGGTCAAGGCCGTTTCCTATTTTCCAGTTCCCAAAAATCCTAAAGATATCAAATCCTTCTTAGGTCTAATAGGCTATTATCGCCGTTTCATTGATAATTTTGCAAAGCTTACTAAGCCTCTTACGTGTCTCTTAAGAAAAGATGCTGTATTCCACTGGAATGCGGAACAGCAACAAACATTCGAATTCTTAAAAGAAAAATTAATCTCTGCTCCTCTTCTCCAGTATCCCGATTTTTCTCAACCTTTTAATGTTACTACAGATGCTAGTAATTATGCTGTAGGCGCAATTCTTTCTCAAGGTCCTATAGGCAAGGACAAACCTATAGCATACGCCTCGCGAACTTTAAATAAGCCTGAAGGAAATTATTCTACGACGGAAAAGGAACTCTTAGCAATTTTATTTGCCGTCAAAACTTTTAGACCATATTTATATGGCAATAAATTCAAAATCGTCACGGATCATAGACCACTTGTATGGTTATTTAATGTAAAAGATCCAGGTAGCAGACTCATTCGCTGGCGCTTGAAACTCGAGGAGTATGATTACGAGATTGTTTATAAACAAGGTCGTCTCAATTCTAATGCCGACGCTCTGTCTAGATGTCCGGTCAATGCACTTAATATAAACAACTTAAATAATTTAACCTATGAAAAATACTTTAAAAGTCAATTTACTAATCAACTTCCTATTTCTAATACTATTATTGAAGAATGTACACAAGGTTTACATTTATCTAAATTAAATAATATTGCGTGTCCAGTTTCTCTAGATTTTGACAATTCTATTCCGCATTGCGAAGAAATTTTATCGCAGCTAGAAAATGCTGACGAATTACTAAATTCTGAACGTGAGCCGTTCACAATTAAACATTATAATTTAAAAGATAAAAATTACTATTTCCTTTTTACTAAAGTTCATCATTTTGATGAAACTCATTATAAAGATGTTTTTAATCTATTAATTAAATTAAGAAATATTTTAGTCGATTGCCAAAATATTACGGATCTTGCTATTTCAGATTTTTCAGATCCATTTTCTAAGTTATCGTATACTAAAATTTACAATATGATTTCCTATATTTTTCATAATACTAATATTAAAATTTATATTTACAAAAATCAATTAATTTATCCTACTCCGGTAGAAGTTCCTAAAATTTTAAAAGAAAATCATGATTCGCCTATTGCAGGTCATCCAGGTTCTCAAAGGATGTATAAAAGAATTAAAGCCAGTTATTACTGGAAAGGAATGCGCTCTGATATTGAGCATTACGTTAAAAAATGCAAACTTTGCCAAATCAACAAGCCTTTACGTAAATCTAATAAAGCTCCAATGGAGATAACTTCTACTTCTACAAGGCCATTTGAGAGATTAGCTCTGGATATTGTGGGCCCTCTGCCCGACGCGGGTTTCCAAAATTTTAAATTCATCTTAACGTTACAAGATGATCTTACTAAATTCACTAGCGCTTATCCTATGGTTTCGTCGACAAGTGACGAAATAGCTCGAAATCTTGTTCATTTTATGTCTCTTTTCGGATTTCCTAAAACTATTTTAACAGACTTAGGTACGCCTTTTACGTCTGATTTATTTAAACAATTAACTGAAATTTTAAAAGTAAAAGCATTATTTACTACTCCTTATCATCCTCAAACAAATGGCGCACTAGAACGCTCTCATGCAACTTTAAAAGAATATTTAAAATCTTTTGTCAATGAAAACCAAAACGATTGGCATTGCTATTTATTTAGTGCAATCTTAGCTTATAATACGACGCCGCATTCTTCTACTAATTTTACGCCACATGAACTATTGTTCGGCTATAAACCTTCTATTCCTAGTTCTTTATATGAGAGTAATAATAATACAACTTATAATGAATATATTCGTGCTCTACAATATAGAATGCGCTTTAGTCGCGAAAAAGCAATTCAGAACCTTATTAGTAGTAAAGAAAGGTCAAAACAATATTACGATTCTAATTCTCGCGAAGTTTCTTATAAGTCAGGTGATATGGTGTACTTAAAACACCATCATAGATTAAGAAAAGCCTTATCTCCTATATGGAAAGGCCCATATAAAATTCTGAAGGTTCATAACAAACATAATGTGACTCTACAAATAGGTCGCAAAAATGTCAAGCATCATACTAATGAAATTAAGCCTGCCAGTTCTTAGCTTTCTATCTCTATGTTATAAAAACATATTTCGTCTCTTTCTTTTCTTAATATTATGCTGTCATGGCTTTTGCCGCAGCGACGCGGAGTCAAATATCATTCCTATATCGCAAAAAGCGAATATGAAATGTTTCATTTAATGCGTGAATACCACTATTTACAAGCTCAATCAAAATGAAATGAAATTAAATACGCAAATTAATAATATGAATAATATTCTTTCTAATATTACGGATACAGATAATCTATTATTATACAATTCTAAATTAAACAACTTACTTAATATTATCGAAGGTTCTTTGCTTACTATTTCTAATTTACTAGATACTACCTTAAATTCTATCTTATTTTCTAAAGTAAATGTTTTACATCCTAGTGTAATTAGTCCTATAAGTCTCTATAATGAGTTAATTAAGCATAGCAATCAAATAAGTAAAAAATTGGAGTTTCCAATTTCTCTTAGTATAGAAAATATACATACTTTAATCGATATTTCTAAACTTAATTCCTATTTCTTAAATAATAAAATAATTTTTATTTTACAAATTCCTTTAGTCACACCTGAAAAATTCATGGTGTATAAAAATATTCCTTTGCCAACGCCTCATGATGATGCTCATAATACTTTCGCGTTAATTCAACCCTCTGACTCATATATCGCCTTGAGCGACGACAGACTGCATTATGCTATGCTGAGCTCTTTAAATGATTGTAAATTAATAACTAGTAATTATTCTATTTGTGAATTGTTCAACATTTACTCTTGTATAAGTAATCCAAATTGTGAATCAAAAATCTTAACCGAGGTCACACTTTCGTTGCCCTCCGAATGTAATTCTAAAATTCTATACGGTAATATCGATATATGGCAAAAGTTGCAAAATAATAAATGGATTTTTGTACAGTCAAAGCCAAATAAATTAACTATTCGTTGTGATGATGAAATTAATGATTTTTCTATCCAGGGTACTGGTATTGTTAAATTAACAGCTGATTGTGTCGGCTATTCTAAAACTGTACAATTGTTACCGACTAATTCTTATTCTTTTATGATTAAATTTCCTTTAGATATAAGTTTTGATATTACCGAAGACGATTGTTGTAAAAAGGACATATTTAATAAAAGTTTACCACATTTATCTCCTATTTCCTTAAGTAAAATAAAAGATTCCTTAAAATATGCTTCTCATCAAATGGATAACTTAGAAAAAGAAATTAACAATTTAGAGAAAGAATCTCATTTTATTAAATATGGCCATTACTATTCTACATTTACTTATATTTTAATTGTGTGTCTATTTTTGTATATTGTCTATAAGATTTTCAGATGCTTTAAAAATAAAAATTCTATGAACGAGTCAGGATGTTGCATTCAGATTTTCAATCAATGTAATAATAAGAAAAATATTCGACATAAATCTAAAATTTCAAATTCTATTGAGATGACTCAGATTTCATCTTCAGATGAAGAAAGACAATCAGTCAAATCCTTGCCATTGCAACATCGAACAAATACTTTTGACAAAAGTCAATTTTCTTCGAATAGAAATTTAAATTTTTAATTTGATAATTTTGTTCTATTTTCTATTATTGAATCAATTTCTATATTTTACGAAGTCTACGATTTTTCAATTTTATGGAATCTTTGGTGTTTTATTATGTCAATGTTTTAATGTCTATGATGTTTTATTTTTAGTTATTAACTTTCTATTTCATTTATGTTTTCTATGTTTTATATTTCTATGTTCTGTAGACTTCGCACACTTTATGTCTCTATCTTTTTAACTTCGCTTATCTTAAAAAGATAAAGCTTCGTCAAAAGGGGGGAGCTGTTACATCCCTAGTTACTTAGTACATTACGTTTAGTAAGCATTTCTATATTCTACCATATTTTTCCGTTTGCGTTGCAGTTTTCGTTTAGCATTCATTTTAATTCAATTTATCGAACAGTTAGAATCTGGAAGCCGGGCTAGTAAGGTGTGGGAAGTCGTAACTTGTAGCAAAGTGTAACTAATTTTAATTTTGGGAAAATAAATTAGTTTAGGGTGAACTTTTGGTTTTTTTTTAAAAACTTACACAGAGGGTGCTGCAAAACAGTACGATTAATCCCGCCATCGATTACACGTCGCTGTCTGCTCAAGCGGAATATCTGTAATTACCACCGGATTAATTATAATACTAGAGTCTATTTTCGTTATTACATACTAGTATTAGATTAGAAATAATTTGACGCAAAATTTAGGGTTTAAGGCTGCGTTTCCACCAGAGCTGAGCGGAGCTGTGTTGTGAGGAATGTGTTTTTTCTCACCTCCGGGCGGAAAACGTCAACTGTCTTCCCGGTGCGCTTAACGATGTTGTTGTTTTCCGCCTCCGTCGATGAGAAAAATAGTATACGCACCATGGGCAGTAAATAAGAAAGCCTCAGATCACATGTTTGTTGACCTTGGCTGCGCCTCGGCCAACAAAATCCATACATGTGATCTGCGACATTTCTTATTTTCCTGCCCTAGGTACATAATGTACTAAGTGGTCTGCGGTCGAGACGTTCGCATATAGCGTCATCTCGACCAAAGAGGAGGCCGAGCGCATCAGGGAGCGAGAGGCGCACGACCACCGGCGAAGACGGCCAATGCGAAGACGTCGCAACGGGCGCGACATTCCGCCTTAGCCAGGGAACTCGGGGTGACGGTATGGGGATGCCGCCACTCATTGCACCGAGTCCCCGCAAGGGTCGCGATGCGCGTTGTGTTCCTGCGCATCGCGACACAAAGAAGACGACCGGCCTATGCAAGCCCCCCATGTGAGGCCTCTGTTCGGCCTAGGGTGACAAAAAACTCCCCAAAAGCGTGGGCCTGCTTTGGGTGAGCAGGTAAGCGCGGACGGAAGTCACGGAAGACATGTAATAGGCCCTCGTGTCTCCGTCCTGCGCGGTAGTAGGAACACGGTCGGGTTTTAGTGGGTACAGCTGCGGCCACTTACCATCTCTTCGGCCGTAGCAAGTCCCACATACCCCGGTGGTCCTTCCCCAATGCTGCCGGGGATGCGCAATAGCATTTCACGACCCAAAAAAAAAAAAGGTATATAATGTACTATTGCGAACCAATAGCATCGCCGCGCTGAGCAATGTCATGGCAAAGTCATGTCAATGAAGCGATTCTATTGGTTTTCAAAAACACATTCCTCGCAACACAGCTCTGCTCAGCTCTGGTGGAAGGGCAGCCTTAAGGGCCTTTTTCACCACTTCCTGATAAGGTGCCGGATAGGTTATCCACAATTTATTTGACAGATGATCCTTACTCTATCTGTCAAGCTTAGTTGTGGATAGCCAATCCGGCACTTTATCAGGAAATGGTGAAACAGGCCCTAAGTCTATATTTTACGTTATTACATATACTAGGGTCTTCTATCTAGGTGATAATACTTAAGGGTATGTAAGTGTTCCTTGTATAAAGTTCAATGTAAAAGTAGTATCGCTGAAAGTAAAAATTGGTTTTTGTGATTGTATGGGCAAGCGGCCCGGCGCGGCGTCATGACACCATGCCATGCGTTTGTCCATACACAAAAAATATATATATCCACAGCCGGACATATAACCTCCTCCTTTTTTGGAAGTCGGTTAAAAAGTAAAATCAATTTTGCTCTTTCGGCTCTTTCTACTTGTCAATAACGACGCCTTTATCAAAAGTAATATACCTATCGGAATATAATATTGCATAAAATAATATAATGATATAATAATATAATATAATTATATTATTATATTATAATAATAATAATAATATAATTATATTATAATATTATATAAAATAATATAATTATATAATTATTTCAAATTCAGGGAGGGGGTAGCCGAGGTGTTGCCTTTGATGTTAAAAGAAACCCCGTTCCTCTAGGCCTATTGGGAGCGGAGTTATGGCTACTTTAGTAAAACGTTTGACAGTTGCCGAGCTGTCAATGTCAAAGTTTGAATGCTTGTAACTCGGCAACTATATTTTGTCCTGGATATGGGTTTCTTCGGCTTGATCTTCCTGGATTTTTCTCTATTTGATTCTGGCCTTAGAATTGAGAAAAAAATGATGTCTCTGATTTAGTTCAAATTCAGGGACGGGGTAGCCGAGGTGTTGCCTTTGATGTTAGAAGAAACCCCGTTCCTCTAGGCCTATTGGAAGCTGAGTTATGGCCGCTTTTGTTCAACGTTTGACAGTTGCCGAGCTGTCAATCTCAAAATTTGAATGCTTGTAACTCGGCAATATGAGTTTCTTCGGCTTGATCTTCCTGGATTTTTCTCCTCTATTCGATTCTGGCCTTAGAATTGAGAAAAAATATTTTGAAATAACTATGGCAGAAAGGGGTGTAGATAATATTGCCGGAACATCTGATTTCATATTATATTAAACTTTTTTCAGTTGAATAAACTTTCATTCATTGCTAGGTTATAAGACAAAAGTTTTGTATAACCTCAAACAATGATTTAATTGAAAATTATGAGTAAGGGGGCGACTATTGCAAAATTTTCGATTTTATAATTCATTTTTATGCGTATGGTTAGATACTCGTACTTAAGGAGTAAACTCCAGTCGTGCGTCGGAGCTGATTTTTTATTTTAAACCTCAACAGCGAAATTAACGAAAGCATCTTGGCTATGGACCTGTTGGGTATATTGCTAAACGACCTAATAACACAAAGATCTTCGCAATATGAATTTGAATAGAATGGATATTGTCTGGCTAGATTACTAAGATAAGCTGTAAACATTTTCCACTGCTATTACATTACGACATTTTCTTCGGTTTGAATGAAAATGATCCTTATCTCTTTATCATAAAGGTCCAATCACAGGTAGAATAAGTCAAAACGAGTATGTTACCGTAAAGTTGTAAATACCGGTAGATTGTAAAATCTCTAAGTGATCCTTTGAAAAACAATGTTTTGTTGATTTTCATTTGAATTCGCATTAAAAATAGCTTACAGTTTTAAACTACATCAGGTACGTAGAATATTTATAGAGGTATAATGGATATAAATTGTCAAGTATGATAATGTAAAACTTAAAATTAAGGCTAGGTTCGATGACCGAAACTTACTTTATTATTTAAGTAGCTTTACATAATAGCAGATTTCGTTTATCTTTTCTTTTCACCTAATTCTTATACTTATTAATTCATACGTCATGACATCAGTTTGAAATCCACTAAAACTCAGTTAATTTACAATTACTTAGTAATATTACAATCTAACGGTATTAACAAGTACACGGTGACGAATATAGTGTAGATTGCAGATGGATGCCCGCCGCATCGCGTCCCGCTCGCGAAATATTAAAATTTAGCTCTTTACGTGGAAATTGGCAATCTGTTACGCTCCGTCTTGATTGCCTTTTCTCGTACAAAAATAACAAATCCAGTATAAAGGTGCTTCCTCACCAGGATTCGCTTGTAACATTAATGTTACAGAGTCAAGCATTATATTATCAATGAGAGAGAAGAGCCGAGCATTACAATTCGCACCTTGTAATGATACAGTGTGTAATATCTTGAAACAACTTGTAACATCAATCTGACGTTTTAGAATCAGTTAGATATGGAATGCTGAAAGTCGAATGCTCGTCAGGTATTATAATGTAATGCTCAAAGTCGAATATTTAATGTTACATTACACGTGAATACTCGTCGGTCAGGGAGTTAATTTTGTAATGTAATGCTCAAAAACGTATCTATAATGTCACATTATACGTGAATGTTCGTCGGTCAGGGAGGTATTTTTGTAATGTAATGCTCAAAAACGTATCTGTAATGTTACATTACACGTGAATGCTCCCGGTGAGGGAGCACTTTAATATGACTTTTATGAAGATACTAGCGACTCGCCCCGGCGTCGCACGGGTATAAAATATATAGCCACTGAAAAATGATTAAAATCGATAGCCTATCACGATCCATCATGTGGTCTACTTCTTATCTGTGCCAAATAATATAAAAATTGCTCCAGTAGTTCGCGAGATAAACCCTTTCAAATAATTTCCCCCGTTTTTTCCACAGTCTCCTATTAGTCTTAGCGTGATAAAATATAACCTATAGCCTTTCTGAATAAATGGGCTATCTAACACTGAAATAATTTTTCAAATCGGACCAGTAGTTCCTGAGATTAGCGCGTTCAAGTTAGCCCTTTCAAATAATTTTCCCCGTTTTTTTCACATTTTCCTCTATTTCTTCGCTTCTATTAATCTTAGCGTGATAAAATATAGCCTATAACTTTCCTTGATAAATGGGCTATCTAACACTGAAAGAATCATCAAAATCCGTTGCGTAGTTTTAAAGATTAAAGGGAACAAAGGGACATGAGGGAAAAAAAGCGACTTTGTTTTATAATAAGTATAGAAGCTTCTTTCAGGTACTCTATATTTCTGGACGAAATATAAGTTGTAAGCTAACAACAAAAAGACGTTTTGCATGAAAACTTGAACAAGTGTAGCCTGTAACAGAGGGCCGAAGTAATAAGGTTTTTTAATAATTAATGTAGTAACAATTTAATATCACACAACGTCAAACATTATTGGAATCGGTTGTAACAATGCCTACTGTCTAGTCTATATTTTTTCATACTGAACTAATAATTGCATTGGCCTTATGAAAAGCGATTAATTCTGACCATAAAATAAGAGCATTGTCGCACTGTTTTTAGAAAAAAAACTTAGTGTATAAAAGTCATTCTCCAAGTTTCTACATTCGGAGTTGTTGAACCTTTGAGTGGTCGGAATTTAACGATCTAAGTTCAGCGGGAAATGAATTCGAGAAAAATCACCACTTCACTACTTCAAGTTTGTTAGAATTTATGCCAAGAACGTTGTAATGTCTTTATGTATCAAAGAAGTTGATTCTTAGTGTCTAAACACACTAGGCTGAATTACGCCGGCGTAATTTACGTTGCCGAAATTACGTTCAGCCGCTTACGTCTGATGCGACACACTATAAATTACGCGAAGAGCCGAAATTTCGCGGCGTAATTTCCGTTGCGGAACGAGCGCGTAAGTGAGTATTTAAAATTCTCAGATATAAGTAATGTGTTGTAATAAAGGTTGGATCTGCTATGTTCGGTTTTGATAATTCCGTCGCGTATAGTGTGTTGCTATACAAAACCTTACCGCCGAATCGCTGCCGAACTTTACGCTCGCCTCGGCTCGACGGAAATTCGGCTCGCGACGGAATTTCGGCATAGTGTGTCGTCTGTCGCGTTCCGTCCGTATTTTGTATGCGTTTGAAACGCGGCGTAAACGCGGCGGAATTTACGTCGGCGTAATTCAGCCTAGTGTGTTTAGGTAGGTTTAGACACATAGACAGACGGCGGACCTACGTGGTTTGGTCGAGTTAGGGTCAATTCAGACCGCAACGCGACGAGGCGAGGCGAGGCGCGGCGCGACATATTTTATGGATTTGACAGATTTCAATTGCGTGAAACGTCTTGCGAATCTGTCAAATCCATATACATTTAGAAATGCATCTACGCAGCGTGATGCGGTCTGAATCAACCCTAGGCAAGGTGCGGCGCGGCATAAATTTGTATGGTTTGACAGATTTCAACGCAATTGAAATCTGTCAAACCCACGGAGGTAAGTCAAACCATACAAATTTAAGCCGCGGCGCGCCTTGCCTCGCCTCGTCGTGTTGCCGTCCCGTCTGAATTTACTCTTAAGTACTTCGCTATTTCTTAAGTAAACTAACGCTACTTAAGTAAACGATCAAATTGTTTGTCAAATTTTACGTGTTTGTCAAACAGTTTGATTTTGAACAGCTTTGTTTGAAGCGTTTGTCAAACAAACTAAGTGTTTGACCTGTTTGAAGAAAATTTGGATTTGCGTAGCGTTTGACAAACGTTTCAGAAGTATTTTGCAGTTCTAACCAAAGATATTTATATAAGACTGAAAGGTTGTATTTCAATTTACAAATTAAAAGATAAGCTGAAATTCGGTCGTTACCTTGAACCTTCTCATCTAACAAATACCAAATACAAATTACCGATTCATAACCCAATGTTACAGTCCATTGGACATTTTAGTAAATTATAAGTGATTTTTCATAAGGAAATGCGGACAAATTTCCGGCTGAGGGGCGAAGGGCTCAGCTCGTAATTAAATCTGTCCTAATCCCGAGTTAGTGAAATTAAAATCAATTTTCAGCATCTGTGGCGGATAGATTTGCTCCGAAGGTTTTGCCCTCCAAATACCCTGATTATCCTATTCTAATCTAACATTAAGGCAGCTATGATTCCGATGTTTCGGTATAAATAAGCTACTATACTGATAACATGTAGAATGTTAGCGCGCTCTAATTGGTCCATACTCTCTAAATGTTATATAGTTTGACGTTTGTATTAAGACGTTTTTTTTGATCTGGTACAGGAGCTATAGGTGGCAATAAATAAAATCATGACCTACATGTTTCTGATTTATGACGTTATTATTCAGTACTCCATTTTTACCGGAGAACGTGCAATAGGTGGCAACTAGCAACACGTATCAAGAAAATAATTAACACAAGTTTCTCATTGGCGACACAAGTTCGAAGCACCTTAATTGCGCACGTTCCCTATAGGATAGAAATTGAAGCCGTAATAATTTCGGATTAAAATGGCAGAATAAGAGTACTGAAGTTACAGATGCTTAAAATTGTGAACCCATCCTCAAACCCTAAAGTTATGATAGGAATGACATTTGGAATTGGTTAAATATGTCCAGATAAGATTTGGACCATTATTTTAGTTCATGGGTTCAATAGATATCTAAATTTTGCATCAATATTCAAAAAGAAAGTCTTGCGTCTATCCATTTTTGAGGCTATAAAGAAATAAGGTTAAGGTACTTCCATAGCTCAATCCCATAAAAAAATTATGAATGCTTATAGCTCAGGGCAAATCAACAGTGAATAGAAATAATAAGTGTCATCGAAGATATTAATTTATAGGCAGATGGCAAACCTGCATCATGTAGTCGGATTATGTCAGTTCAATACTTAGTAGTGGTGATCAGTCGACTGAGTTTGACATAACGCGTCCAAATTAGGTAGGTCTGCTACTCAATAGGTTATTATATTAGATATCAACTTCGATAACTTGGCGTGCCCCTCCAAAATTCAAAACGTTTGAAGTGTGTTGTCAAAACGACTTGAAGTGCGTTGTCTTGCGCAGTAGGCTAGTTTTGATTAGTTGACCAACAAAACTGAAATATTACGTGTAGTGTGATTGGTTGAATGCTTACTACATACAAACTCTTTCATAAGGATGTGACTAACTGACTACACACATTGAAACAGTCATTTGGAGGGGCGCGCCATGTTATCGTAGTAGATCTCTACCTACTGCAATGTTTTGATGCTAGAGTGCAGCAACAGCATAGATAGAAGGTAAACTCGCCGTACGGCAACGTTTCTGTCAATATTCTGATCATCATATCAGATTTTCGACATAATATGTAGGATTTTGTTCGGATAATTTACTGTATGTGCGAGTAGTGCCAACGTTTGCGTAATATTCGTTTGCCATTAATGCCAAAATTCGTTTATCGCGCGGGAACCGTACATTTTTCCGGAATAAAAAGTATCCTATGTACTTTCCCGGGACTCAAAGTATCTCCATACCTAATATCAGCAAAATCAGTTCAGGGGCTTGGGCGTGAAGAGGTAACAGACAGACAGACAGACTTTCGCATTTATAATATTAGTATGGATTATTCTCACCGTATAAGACATATATATTGTGGACATAAGCATCAACGGAATTTCAATTTGTTATAGTATAATATACAAGCTGTCCTCTTAAAAGACTTTCCCGGGAAATGATTCACAAAGGATAATTACAAAAGAAGAGCCCAAAGCCGTACTTATTCTCTCACGAGCGGTTTGCGAGGTAGTACTACGGATTACATGATATTCTTTGTAAGATATTAAACAATAGAGACTTATATTTCACATAAAATGTGGGTAAATTTTTGCCGCTTATATTTAAAATTAGTATTTCTGGTTTCTGGCAATATACAGCCAAATTAACTCAAATTTACTACAACCTGTATAATATTATGATATCTCTTACACAGGTGCAATTAAACCTTCCTGACAAAATTTTTCCAGGGCTTAGGTATCATTAGGAGAGTCCATTTAACCAGAAAAAATTGGGTGTTATTTTTTTTTCAATGACATATTTTATCCCATTTAAAATCATTGCAGAATGGTTACTCGCGGCGCGGGGGAATGAGAGGAGGTGACGCGGGATGAGGCGCGTGCGCGGGGGCACATCACGCACGGCCGGCGCATCGTGTCCATTAATTGTAGTGTTTTTAGGATAACTTTCGGAAGCTATTTCTCAACATTTTAGTACTGAGTAAGTATAAAAGAAAAAACACATGTATTTTTATTTTTAACAAGGATCAATATATCAAAATTTGGCAGGAAGATTAAATTGCACCCTGTATATAAAATTCTCGTGTCACAATGTTAGTTACCGCTCTCCGCTGAAACGGCTTTACTGATTTTAACCAAATTTTATATTCATATTCAGTAGATCTGGGAATCGGCTACTGGGTACTTTTTATATTGATAATTGTATTTGTTTAATAAATAATAGTAAATTATTTTCTCTATTTATATTAAATTATATTAAACTCGAGACGATAGCGATGGACGTTGCCAATATACTTATTTAGTCACTTCAATAAAATATGTAATATAAATAACTACATTACAATTTACAACTACAAATAATTTATATGACAAAACAACATTTGCCGGGACAGCTAGTAATTATAATAATAGTAACCTATTAAATAGGGAGAGAACGCATAGGTAGGTAAGCGCTGCATCTTTGTTTTGCCAAAAATCTAAATACTACAGAAAAGCCTCTATCGTTGTAATCCTCATCCACTGAGAGTATTTACCAAGTCATAGTCTTAAGTCTTATTCTTTAAAAGTTTAAATGGACAATATTATTTCAATACTTTCTTCAAATTAATATTTTCTTAAAATTTAGTGTAATATCATGTGAAATTCCTCACATTTTTAAGCTATTTATGTTGGTAACTAAAATTTGGCGAAAAGCTCGCAGGTACTATAACATTATTATACATTGTCTCCCAAACATTAGTTAGGTGTTGCCCGCAGACATTTACCCACAGTTAAAGGGATCAAGTAAGTGGTTTACGTGGTCCCCTATGGAAGGAAAATTTCCCTTTGGTAGGACAATAATCGTCCTAAAAGGGAAAATTATCTTTTCTCTTTGTTACTTTCGACGAATTAACTTTCATCTGTTTAACTTCATTCCTAGATATAGATCAGTTAACTAAAGCTGGCACGTTCACAGTGCTGTCACTTATGCAATTTCACTATACAGTATGTTTAAAAATTTAATATGTTTGCATCATCATAAAAATTATCGTATAATCTGCGTACGATAATAATATGCTATCGTACATCGTACGTACGCACAAAATTATCGTATGTGCACGATAATTATCGTACGGTTCCGAACGCCGGCCGCTCGCCGATCACACGTTACCGACTTGTAACATCACGCTGTATTTATAAACAGTAGCATATGAAAAACAATAACTGTCCCCTTCACGCTCATAAGATAGACCGCGCGCGACGAGAGACGGGCAGACTTTTTATGATGCGTATGCAGTACGACGTCACGCCACGCGCTTATTCACAGACACTACACAAGCGCAATGTTTAAATGTGTTGATCGTGCCAGCTCTTGTTAACTGACCTGTAAACTTTATGTACTATCAGGGAAGTTGATTTCTTGGCAGATGGCGGACCTAAGTAATTTGGTCGCGTTTAAATCAAACTCATCCCGATAACATTCACAGCTAAAGCTAGAAACAAATTATCGGACGCATCCATAAGTCGCGGCTGATGGATGCGGCTTAACAATGTGCACGATTCATCCGCGGACGTCAAAGACCTAACCTACATGTCAATGGCAGACGTCCGCGGATGCAAAAACATCCGGCCAGCCAGATTCTGTTCGGACGTCCGAACGCTCAAGGTCGCGTCCGCGACTTATGACAGACACACATATTGTGCACAGTTTCGTTTATTTTGTATTAATCAGATAGAAACAAGCCGCATCCGATGAAAACGTCCGCGGACGTTCGTCCGATAATTTGTTCCCAGCTTAACATTGAATTGACGTAGGTCCGTCAACTGCGTAGGAATCAATTTCGTCGTTAGTACATCCAAACTATAAACGCGAATATTATAAATAAGAAAGTGTGTTTGTGTGTTTATCTGTCTGTCTATTGCCTCGCATAAACCACAGAACTAATTTTAATGTTTGTTAGGGAGATACTTTAAGTCCCGGAAAAAGACATAGGATACTTTTCATCCCGAAAAAAATTATGGTTCTCGCGCGATAAATGAATTTCCACGCAAAGGATCTGCGGGCATTATCTGGGCGAGGCCGCCAATTTTTGCTGATTTTGCAATTATTTTTCTCCGCCCTTTGTATTTTAAAAAGTATTGTGTTTATCTTATGCTCGAAAACTGACTCTAACAAAGAAAACAAAGTACTCAAGCATGTATTAGAATTATTTAAGTTCCATTAATAGTCTAAATATATATTTACAATTAAACATAAAAAAGGTAAGAAAATAGCTTAAAATATAAAATCCGCCGTGTAAGAGGTGCACTTTAACTGTCGCTGTAGCAGTAAGTATGACAGATTTGAAGATAAATCTGATGTGTTATGAATACTTATATAAATGGCTATTACCTCATGTAATTCTTATAGTATTTTAAGGTAACTTTCTTTATAAACTTTTTTAAATCAAATGAATCGTTTGAAACATCAATTCTACCCCCCCCCCCTTTTAACGTCATCAATAATACCGATTTATTGTTATCGTTGAAGGTAAATATTGAAGGTAAAATCGGGATGTGGCAACGCTGAGTTTTTACGTATTCTGTGGAAAATCTCGTAATATCCGCCTATAAGTATTACTGTTTCACATAAAACTATCAATGCATCATGTGAGTAATCAAAAGGGCCATGTTTGGGGCTATAACAAAAACCACATTGTGTATTATTTACAGAGATAAGTTTGATTTTCTCAACGCTATGATAGCCTCTACACTATCATTTTGGTGCTCCAACGTCATATTTCTCAACGCTATGACAGCGTAGAGGAATAAATTCGCTACAATTTTGGTGCTCCAACGTCACAAACAACGTAGATATTCGCCAATTTTCTTTCTCTCGCAAAATTTTTCTGCGTCATATCAGCAAAAATCGGCGGCCTCACCCATCTATAGTCTTAATAATGGAAAAATATAAAAAAGCTTGACAAATTATCTCTAAATATATGTATATCTCTCCAGAGATATATATCTCTATCTAGAGATAATTCACTCGAGTGATATCTATGTTTATTGAGTTAATTAATGTAGAGATCTAATTAATATTACCAATGTATCTAAAATTCAATCAAATTCAATATCAAATTGTAAAATGTGAATTACATTCTATACTCAAAATAGCGTATTATGATTTAACATTATAATAATATTGGCAAATAATTTGAATCTAATTCGTAGACTGATATCACAGTATTATTATATAAAGAAGACCATCTTTATAGATAATTGAGAGAAATTAACTTTGGAAAATAAAGTAAAATACAGTATAAATTTCGGCGAGCGTAAGCCTTGGTTGGTTCTACATTGCACGAATTTACAATAACACAGCTGAGTTATCCTACTGTACATATTTATATTATGTTAATATTCAATTAATGAAATTCGTCGTTAAATCAGAAGATTATGCACTGTTTGTCATTTAATCTATACACATTACACAGTAAGCTCAGATCAATTAACTGAAATGCTTTGCGGATCTCAATTATTCAGATACTGAACGGAAATGTCACATAATTACATTAATTAATACTAGTTGCATCTAGATATAACTAAATATAAAATATATTATTACATTAATAACTCCCACACCAGTTCCGGTGACGGTGGTCGATTTCATTGAAACCAAGACAGGAGTAATTTTATAGTGCCCAAGTGTGTGCGCAGTATACAAGAGCACTCTCTATTCCTTTTACTCTCATAACCCAGTGGGACGGAAGACCGACACGACTGGCGAGAGATTAGGCGCAGGACCGACTTTTACATGCCCATCCGACGCATGGATCATCTTACTTGTCAGACAATCATGTGATCAGCCTGCATTGTCCTAACCAAACTTGGAAATATCATGTTTCCAACGCGGGAATCGAACCCACGACCTACGAGTCAAGAGCCAAGCTCTGAACAGAAGAGGCGTTACAAAAATAATATATATACCGGTTGCCGTAGCTCTATAATGACAATATGGACTTTTCTCTATCCGGCGACCAGAGTTTAGTAGGAGTATTTTTTAGACTTCTTTAATAAAAAGAAAATTTCGTAGAATCTGTGCACGTTTTCCGCGTACAATTGCGTTTCTCTTTATACTGGTCAGGTAAAATTTGCAAATAAACTTCAGGAGTCATCCATTCAGTCATAGAGGTTTTCATCTATAAATTTTTACCGTCTCTCCGGTATCCACTCTTCACGCAGAAACCGCTGAATCGATTTTGTTAAAGTTTGGCATGGAGATACTTTGACTCCTCGGAAAGGACGTCGCGTTGACTAAACGTCAAATTCTCTTAGGTCGTTTGTGCACTACACGCTTTACCATCCGGCACGGCGCGTTCTTACGTTTTGATACGGCAAACGATGTTATAAACGCTGGACGGTAAAATTCTGTGTAGTGCACAAACACCCTTAAGTCCTGATTTGAGAAATGAAGACACCGCATGATCTTGCGCTAGTGTATACCTAATGTTTTAAATAAGCCAAAACCTACCAAGAAGTAACATCGATCATTAGTTTCACTTCCCGACTGTGTTGGGAGCAGGGAAAAGCCTCCTTACACGTTATTCGAACACACTTTATGCTCCATATTTCGCATTAAAGGATAACATCCATTATCTTCAAGATGCTCTGGGATTACTCAGTGATTACTGTAGGTACTTCAAAATGGCGCAGGGAGCCTTAATCGCTAGGGTGCTTCTTAATGTCGTCGTTACAGGGAAATATTAATTTTTATATCGTCCTAAGTATGCCTTCGGCAAATGACAGCATGCATGAAAATTTCCAAAAACACAATGAGTTAAAGTAAAATATGGGAAGTGGCAAAAATAATGTACCTACTGATGGCAGATCGTTGTGTTAAACCCATCCGACAGATCACAGCTATCATTGAATTGACATAATCCGACCAATTAACGTAACTGCCTATGAATCAATTTCTTCGATGGTACTATCGAGAAGTTGATTCCTAGGCAGATGGGAGACCTTCGTAGCTTAGTCGCGTTATGTCAAACCCACCCAACTGACATGATCCGACCACATGGCGTTGGTTTGTCAACAGCCTAGGAATCAATTTCTTCGATGGTACAAGCAGGTACAAGTTCGCAACTTTATTGGCGCAGAAATTAGTTTGACACCTGGCGACTACATTTTCGCGTAATAAAAACTATTCTCTATCCTTTCCCGAAACTCCAATTATATCTATTTTGAATTTTATGAAAACGGGTTTAGCTGTATAAGCGTGAAAACGGAAAAGGTGACAGGTGACGGCTCAATCACGTTATATATTATAATATGACCAAAACTCTAAGCTTTTTAAGAATAATAAATATTATTATGAACTCATTTAGGCCAAAATATTTGGATGAATCGTGGATCAATCCAATGATATAAATGATAGATCAGTCCATATTGAAACTAATTGATCGAGCGATGAAGCTATTACGAGCTAATGGGACAGTTTAGTCGGAAGCCATCAATCATCATTGACACCATACTGTAAACACCACAGACTTAGTAATAAGTAGATACGCCAGAAATTAATTTTGTACTTCCACTTGTTAAATCTTAGGCCATGCATTGACTAGAGCATACAAAGGCTAAAGCTCTAATAAGGAGTATGCTCGTTACGTCTCTATAACCAATGGTCGGTTGACCGTTTATTATGTTAAATCAGCAAAAACATCATTCAAACCAATTTCACCTAATAAGTTTATAAAAAACAACCTAATAAGTTTATAAAATAATCAAGGAAATTGCCTTTAATTACATTTGATTAAAGTAAATTTTACGAAACAAAACTTCATTATTTGAGTTCAGTACCATAAAAGATCTTGGCTTGAAACTAGTGGTGGTTAATATAACGTATAGCTGAAAAAAGTAGCGCGCTATTTCTTCGCAACGAATAGCGCGCGCTATAAAACTATGCATAAGACGCTACGTTATAACGTATCGCCCGGTCACTGACCTAGCGCGGCGCCGCCCGCGCTGCCGATCGCGCGCGACTTTCGTTGTCGTGTCGTTCGGGTCAAAATCGGGTGAATTCGGTTGTCATAATTTTTTCAGTGTTGCGTTGCGTGCATAGGTAAATTATAATGTTTTATAATCATCAGTAATTGACCCCCTGCTCCGAAGAGCACTGTACTATAATATAATGGTAACTTCCGTTCCATGTGAATGTATTCTTTCTAAATCTGGATACTCTATTAAATTTTTTAAATGTAAGTAAACAAAATGTTAAAAAAGGTATAAAAATAATTGAAGTATATTACCAAAAAAAATAATAATTAAGTAATTAAAAACCATTTAAGTAAATAACTTATAAAAAAAAGAATTGTACTTATATAAACCGATTCCTTTCAATTTCAATATAATATTATTATATAATTATATTGTATCATTTTAATTTAAATATTTCAAACATAATAAAATTAACCAAATAAATAATAATGCCTTCAAATGATTATATTATTCTAAGTTATATACAAATACGTTATATTATATTAACTCACCCACCGCGTTATAATTATTATTAGCGAAATATTCCAATAACGTCGGTAACTTTACAACGTGTCCAATCGATCGTTATAACGTATCATTCGTTATAACGTAGCGTCAAAACTAGCGCGCTTGAAAGAATCGAGATTTCATTCGTTATAACTGTTATAAGTTATAACGTAGCGTCAAAACTAGCGCGCTTGAAATTCGTTATAACGTAGCGTCAAAACTAGCCCGCTTGAAATTCGTTATAACGTAGCGTCAAAACTAGCGCACTTGAAATTCGTTATAACGTAGCGTCAAAACTAGCGCGCTTGAAATTCGTTATAACGTAGCATCAAAACTAGCGCGCTTGAACGAATCGAGATTTTATTCGTTATAACGTAGCGTCAAAAATAGCGCGTTTGAAAAATGTAGCGTATTCCATCTAGCGCGCTATGAAAATATAGCCGTTAGGAACACCACTGCTTGAAACACTTACGCATAAGAAGTGTACCACTTATGCCGCATCGCTTTGTGTCGTATTATCGTATACTGTTATGCTACTTTCCTTTGTTTCTTTAAGGTAAAATAAATCTCTTTACTTAATTGGTTTTTTTTTTCCTTTACACGATCTATAAATGTTTTTGTCCACACTCAACTATTTCAAAAGAATAAAAAAGAACTACCAGTAACATGTCTAGTATTTTCTATTGCTCTGTGGCTCGTAATATAAATATTAAGCCATATCTATTACCAGAATCATTAACTCCATCAGCAATTTACCCAATCTTTGGTCTGACCAACAACATTATTTTTTGTATGCGTATTTGCAAAAGTCAACGGTTGAACTAAATGCGTTAGAGGTACGTTTTTCACGGTGCTTAGGGCCTTTCCTCCAAGCTTCTACTGATTTGCGTCAGGGTCATTAAGAGCCCGGGTTACCCTCGAAATTCTCATACATACGTAATACCAAAATCATTTTGTCATACGAAAATATTTAACATGTTTGAGTTACTTTTCAGCTTAAAATAGTAATTACCTAGGTTCCTGAACAAAAATTAACTTCAAAATATTTAAGCACTAAAAAATTTTTTTGTGTATAATTTTTTTTTACTAAATTTAGTACTTACTAAATATTTAAACACTAAAAAATAGAGTAAAACACTAAAAAATATATACATAAATATTAAATTTACTACAAAATATTTCAACTCTAAAAAATATTTTTTAGTATTTAAATATTTTGTAGTAAATTTACTATTTATGTGTATATTTTTTAGTGTTTTACTCTATTTTTTAGTGTTTAAATATTTAGTACTTACTAAATTTATACACAAAAAATTTTTTTTAGTGCTTCAATATTTTGAAGTTAATTTTTGTTAAGGAACCTAGGTAATTACTATTTTAAGCTGAAAAATAACTCAAACATGTTAAATATTTTCGTATGACAAAATGATTTTGGTATTACGTATGTATGAGAATTTCGAGGGTAACCCGGGCTCTTAATTAACCCTTACGCAAATTTAATTTTTTTCCATGCGAAAAAGTGCATAAAGCTGTTTTCACTTCAAAAATCATTTCCGTAATTTTCTGAAAACAGGCTTATTCATGTATTGTTTTGAATATTTTGTTTTCGAGTATCTCGCCAACCGCAGCATCAATTAACGATCCTAAAAAGCGTGATCAATCTTAAGATATCGTCTAATCATGATTAAGCAGGCTCCGTTTGGAAGGGGGGCTCCTTTCCCCCTGTTTCTTTTTAACAAGAAGCAATTTATTAAAGTAGGGAAAACGCGTAGCATGCTCATTGCCCTCCTAACAAGATCAACAAAAGAAAAGGGTACTGTGTAAAAAATCATCCCATTACAGGACAAAGGATGAAGGGTAAAATACATTTATTGCACACAGTCATAATATTAAAGTAAATTACTCGTTTCATTGCTACATTAAATTAAATTAGTTTCTGCGTTCCCGATTTTTAAAATTGGTTAAAAACGAAAATTCTGTAGGTTTTTTTCTTGCATTAGTATAAATTATGTAAATTATATTTTACTATAAGTAGCATAATATTGAAAACGTTACATGAATAAAATGACCTCAATTATAATAATTAATTATGATTTTAAAGTCAACCAAGCACTTTTATGTCTATAGATATTAGGCTACCAATTTAAATTTACTTTACTTAGGACCTGTTTCACCGCTTCCTGATAAGGCTATCCACCACTTAACTTGACACATAGAGTATGGAGAATCTGTCAATCCTATCGGGCACCTTATCAGGAAGCGGTGAAACAGGCCCTAAAAGTTATCTTAGCCGGTCATTTGCAATTTTCAATGTGCATGACAAGGACATGCAGACCTTGTATATTCACTATGTAAATAATTTATGAGTAAAGGATTAAAGTACGTACCTACTAGTTGTAAACAGTAAAGCACAGTTTTCTTTCCACCCAACAAAGAAGCACCGATTAGGAAGACATAACAACAAATGGTACACGCCATTAAAGACAAACTACTCTGAGTTTTGTAATTTTGGAGCTCTCTGGACCTAATTAGAAAACAAACGAATAGCCTGTCCTTCAAGAGATTTGTTTAGAGTGGAAATTAAGAAAAACCGGCCAAGTGCGAGTTGGACTCGCCTATGAAGGGTTCCGCAGCAGCAATAAGAATTGTTTCTATGAAATTATAAGGTTTTTGATTTATTTTAATATTTAATTTTTGATATAATGAAAATTAAATTAAGGTTTATCATTTATGACGTATAAAAAAAACTTCTAGCTAGATCTCGTTCAAACTAATTTTCGTCGGACGGACGGACGGACGGACGGACAGACAGACAGACAGACAGACAGACAGACAGACAGACAGACAGACAGACAGACAGGTTCCGTTTTTTGCCATTTTAACCCTAAAAATTATAGTCATAAAACTAAAGACAGTTAACTGATATATTCTTAAGATGTTTGTTTTGCACATAGAAAACAACTTTCCCAGATTTTCGACCCTCGCCATTTTACCATCCATACTAATATTATAAATGCGAAAGTGTGTCTGTCTGTCTGTCTGTCTGTTACCTCTTCACGCTCAAAGCGCTGAATTGATTTTGCTGAAATTTGGCATGAAGATACTTTGAGTCCCAAGAAAGGCCATAGGATACTTTTTATCCCGAAAAAATGTACGGTTCCCGCGCGATAAACGAATTTTGGCGCAATGGAGTTGCGGGCGTCATCTAGTTGAAGAATAAAATGTCACAAAGTGAGTCCTAGTATATGGCCCACAATCTTTACATTTTGTGGCACACTTTACGGAAAAACTATCACGCCGCGTGCTTTAACACGGCAATTTTTATTTAAATTATATGTATGTTTCATCATCAGTCAATTAATGTGTGAAGACGCTCACCTCACAAAACTCGGCTTTTAGCTAGTAAAATTAAATATATTAAATTACTTAAGCTATAGCTTAAGTTTTTGTTGAGATCTGTATCAATTAACTTAACAATAATTAGGTATTAGTAGTATATTATAGCTGTACGTAATACGTACGTCTATGAATAAGAGCCTTAAAAATAAAATAGAAAGTTGAAAAGACAAAATCTAGAGAAAACTTAAAACAAATCTATTAGGTAGGTACACAATATAGACTTTTTAGTTTTTTTTAACTGTGTAGTTTTACAAGGTGTAATAAAATTATTAATAGGTAATACTTTAGACTTTAGAGTGTGTCATTGCGTATATTGTGTCCCTTATAATATAGAGTTCACTGTGAAAGTGCTGAAAGAGCAATTTTTTTGTCGCTTATTTTTTTTTTAATGTAATATGGGGGCAACGAGCAAACGGGGCACCTGATGGAAAGCAACTTCCATCGCCCATGGACACTCGCAGCATCAGAAGAGCTGCAAGTGCGTTGCCGACCTTTGGGCAAGCGTGTCATGAATTTTTCTACAGTCCACACAAAGGTGAAAAAAATTTACTCTTTCAGCGACTCTCTGAGCGACCACTGTCAGGCAGGGGAATTTATATACACTTACAGGGTCCCATACACACCCTAAAGTATTATCACTTAGTTTTGTATGAAATGTATCTTAAATATTATTTTCAATTAAAGTTTATGAAGTAAATATTTAAAATGTTAACTTATTCCTTACTGTAATAATTAATGTACAGATGATAGTAAAAAACCTTAAAATACTCTATAAATAAAATATACAAACTTAGAATATAAAATTATAAAAAGAAAAACTTCCCCATGTCGTCCCCATCTGGCTGAGTGCCCAGCAAGCTGACAGCATTGCCACGTTGGATTGCAATTGCTATCCGCTGTGCCAGGTAGCTCCCGGCTCTGGGGTCTCGGGTGGCTTCAATAAGCCTCTTAGATATTTCTCTAAAAACCTTATGTGCCCCCGGACCCCATGCACCTAGGGTTTCTACCCCAAACGGTTCAAATATGAGATCTCCGCTGAGGTTCTCATATTTGCGCCGCTTGAGGTTCTCTGCTTGGTTGGCGGCTGCGCCCGCACAGCTCGAGGTGCCCTGAACATGGGATGAGGCGAGTGTGTCGACACAAGTAGCGTCCCAAACAAGGGTCCGTCCCGTATTCCGGGGGACCAGGGTCATTCCATCGGGTCTCTTGCCATCGTCGCGCGCCAAGCCGGAGGGCTCCAGTATCGCTGGCACGCCGGCAGTGACAAGAGCCCGACGAATGAGGTCATTCAGGTTGTGATGCCGCGTAAAGCGTCCAGCGCTTCGCGAGCAGCACAACCCGTGGTGACCGTAGCTGTCTACGTGCGCGCCGCAAACACACTGATGGGGGACGACATGGGGAGCACCAAGACGCAGAGCAGTGGCTAGGCGGAATGTATTTCGGTCCAGCAATGTTCCTATGTTTTTAGATGGTAGTGCCTGCAGCCAAGCTCCCGACTCCCATCTCTCCACAGCTAAAAGTCGAGCCCGTTCTGCGACGCTGGTAGACGTATTGAAAAGTAAGTTATCTTACACAAGGTAACCATAAAATGTCGTATATTTACGCTCTTACCATGGCCTTTATATAAAGATGAAACCGCCTGAAAAGTATGGTTACATCATTTTATGCTAGACATCCTTGAATTTATTTATAAACAAACCAATTTAATTGCGTAATCAAATACTTACTTTAAGATCTATTATTTAAAGTTGTTCAGTCTATGGTTAAATATTATTTAATTAAGAGTTATGACTGTAAGTAAGTATTTGATAATAAGTGTAACTGATAATATTTATTATTAATAGCATTTATAATAATAAGTGGTATTAGCAGACACTGAATTGCTCGCAACTTCCTTAGGGCAGAACCATTTTATTGCGCGGGAACCATACATTTTTTGGTGACCTTATCCTATCCAGATTCAAACCCATGAGGCCACGGCAGAAGCTTACCTTTATCCTTATCCCAGCCTATCAGTTAATATAATATAATAATATTTATTCTATGGACGCTTCACACCACGTCAGTCTGGCCCCGTGCTAAGTACCTGAAGGACTTGTGTTATAGGTACCAGACAACGGAACTATATTTAATACTTTTATACTACTTATATTTATATTTAAGATTTTTATTATATTATACACAATATATTTAATACACATCCATGACCCAGGAACTTTAAAAACTTTTTGTTCCGTCGGCGGAATTCGAACCCGCGACCCCTGGCTTTAGCTACCAATTGAGCCACAGAGGTCGTCAATAATAATGATAATGATAATGAATGATAATGATGACAACAAAACATGCAGTGTTTATTCAGCATGAACATGGCGTTCAAACCGGAATTAGTATCAGTTACAGGCTGAAATTGTCACGTCCATAAAACGGAATAATATGTACATAACTATTTAGTAATTTGTGGCGTATTAGAATTAAACGCTAATGCTGATTATAATAATATATTATCCATACTTATATTATTAATATTACTAGCGACCCGCCCCGGCGTCGCACGGGTATAAAATATATTATAGCCACTGAAAAAATGATTAAAATCGATCGAAACGAAACGCGGCCCGCCATCTTGGATGGATGATATTGACATCTAATGTCAAATTGTGGTATACTAAATGGAGAAAAGTCATAGAAAGACTTAAAAAAAAAGAAAAGACTTAACAGACGGCCTACTTAAGCACGGATACCGAATTGGGGGGGACGGGGGGGCGCAGCCCCCCGCCAAAACAAAAACAAACATAATCCGGAAAGTCCAAAAGTGGGTTAGGTTAGGTTAGAACTTAGACCACAACACAGAGGGAGCCTAGCGAGCGAAGTGAGCGTGCTGCGGCAGCAGTCGGCGACCGCCACAAGATAAAAGGGGGCTCGGGGGGGCGCAGCCCCCCGCCAAAACAAAAATAATCACAATACAGAAAGTCCAAAAGTAGGTTAGGTTAGGTTAGAACTTAGACCACAAGACAGAGGGAGCCGAGCGAGCACAGTGAGCGTGCTGCGGCAGCAGCCGGCGACCGTAACATAAAATACTGGAAAGATCTATTCGTGGAATTATTAAAAGCTATAAAACATGTTTATAAAGTGAAATAAACCATTTTTGTACAAATTTGTTTTTTATTTTTTCTAAGGAAATCAAGCATTTCCGTCAGGTGAAAATGGTGAGGGGGGAATCTAACCCCAAATTTTAAAAATTCTTTTACCCTTGGTAAGCTACATTGTTTGCAAAGAACATGGGTAGTGTTTTATTCAGAAAAATATTAGGGATCATACCGCAAATCGTAAAAATATAACCCAAAGTGGTAAAAATTTTCAATAAATTACATTATTTCGCTTGCGCTGCGAAAAATACAGCTGATTCATGGAATCATCTTCTACTAGCGTGGCTTTTTTTGCATTATAACAATATATCCTTACCTAAATAAATTACAAAATATTAATTGTGATTCTGTAAAGAATAGAATTGTCTTTTAAATTATTACCATGGGGAAAATATTTTAGAAGTTAGGGCAGTTTGATAAAAGCTTAAAACAAAGCGCCAAAGCGGGAATGGCGGTGGCTATCACGAATTTGTAATGGAAAATATTATATTTTCCAAGTCAAACAACTTGCTATGGATCCTATCGACATCTGCCAAATACGCTGGAGAGATGAATTTGCCCAAATATGTGGGAAATACAGAAAATACTGACGAAGGACTGACTGTTTTGCAGGTCCATTAATTTGTCAGCGAAACGTAGTTCACGGAATCATGTAGTTCTTAAAAATCTCTACATTTTTAGGGCACTTACGTACTACCACATCCTTCATTTTCATGAAAAACTTAGATTAATATTTATTAGATTAATTAATCAAAAGCAGTCTTCTTCATCCGAGATTCTCTATTTATTCTATGGTATTTTTGAGAATAATTTTACTTTTACATAATCTGAGTAATTTTGTATGTTTGTTAAGACATATTGCAAGCTGTGCCTACAAGTTCAATAAAGCTAATCAAACTAGCTACTCAACGAATTTGAGAAAATTATAATAATAGTATAGGAAAAAAATGCTCATGGAAATCTTGTGACTGAAGTTAAGCCTAGTGTGAAAAAAGGTCCTTTTAATACCGTTTTTACGATTTTTAACAATATAGCTTATGTTTTATTACTATTATGTATTAGAAAAATGCCTAGAAAATCAGCTATTAGACACCAAACAGCCAAACACGATTATTGAATGAAAAAATTATATTCATTCATTGTGTATGAGTGACAACAAAAACTTAATTTTCGTACAAAAATGATCTATTTTGAAGCCTTCTGAAAATTGTTTAAAGTCGGTAAGCAACGACAGATATCGCACAAACTAAAAGTGCCATTTAATCAATGAGAAAAATAAATGAAATTATTATGATGTAGTACTACCGACATTTTACCAATTTATCAATTCGCATAACAATATCGGAAGTGGTACTACCGACAATTTAACCATTTATAAAATCGATTAAGAATGTCGTATGTGGTACAACCGACATTTTACACATTTGAAAAACTGGTTAAGAACGTTGGATGTGGCACATCCGACAATTTTAAATGACCTAGGATAAAAATAGGTTAATGAAGGTAACTACAAAAGATTTAAACACCCGTTGAATAGTTGATTAGAGAAAAATTCCATACAAAATAGTCTCAAAACAACTGTTCAACAGATGTTTAAATCTTTTGTAGTAAGACCGTAAGTGTTTATCTTATAATCAAATTTAAAGCAATAAAACATAAGCTGTACTGTTCAAAATCTTTAAAAAAATATAATAAAGAATAGTAAACACCATTTTCCGCACTAGTATTAGCTTCGATCATAATATTTCCATCAGCATTTTATTCCCTATTACTATATTTTTCTTAATTTCGTTGAGTATCTAGTTTGACTAACCGTGCTGATCTTGTAGACATTAAAAATGGCGTCAAAAATTAAAAATATAACTAAGGTTGCAAAAAAAAACAAGTGAGAGCGCGGGGTCCATTCCCTCCGTTAACATAGTCGGAAGTGGCACATCGGGCACTCTCACTCGCCCCCGCGTCCCGTTAACAACGTAGGTAGTGACTATCCAAAATTGTTAGCGGACTATCTTAGTAATATACGACATTTTTAATGTAGCTATTTCAGAAACTATGCATAATATAATTTTTTTCTTTTCAGCGAATGATAGCCTTGGTTATGAGGACATGTTATATGAAATTAAAAAAAATTGACGATTTTGCACATCCGACATTGTTAATAGTCATGGCCGAAAATTTTCTCGTTGGCGTATGCTAGCACGGCAGGTGTGATGATGATTTTATCGAAACCGGTCGTGTGAAACATAATTGTAATAAAATAAATTAATAAAAGTGGAAAAAGTGCATGAAAAGTGTATGTTATTACTGTGAAACATGAATTTCCACCAAGAAGTTACGGTACATTCAATATCATATACTTTCTAATTTTCTCCGTTTTTTCCATATTTTCCTCTATTTCTTCGCTCCTTTTAGTCTTAGCGTAATAAAATATAGCCTATAACCTTCTTCGATAAACACTGAAAGAATCATCAAAATCCGTTGCGTAGTTTTAAAGGTTAAAGAGAACAAAAAAAAGCGACTTTGTGCTATAATAAGTATAGATAGATGAATGAACTTTGTTTAAATCATATAATCTATTTAATCTATTTTATGAGCCGACTAGAGTATGTGATACAACGGCCACTTGTATTGATAATATTTTTACTGACATTACACCGCATAAAAAAGAAATAATAAATAGACTTAGCTCTGATCACTGTGGACAGTTAGCTTCTTTCAATAAAAGTATGATAGTAACTTAGAGGAAAAGCTTGTATTTATTCCTGTGAATAATAAACGTATTGAGAAGTTTAGAAATAATTTAAGTTCAAGTATTCAACTATTGAATGGGTCGAATAGCTCAGATGAAGCTTTTAATAAATTATTTAAGATAATAAGAACCCAATTTAACAATATGTTTACCACAGTAACGGTTAGAAAAAATAATAAAAATAATAATAATTTTACTAAATGGGTGACTGCAGGAATCAAAATAAGCAGGCAAAGATTGTATAATCTGTATGAAGAAAAATGCTTTAATAATAGTGTAGCATTTAAAGAATACGTTAAAAACTATTCTAAAACGTTTAGAAAAGTTTGCAAAGCTGCTAAGGCTATGTAAATAAGGAAAAAGATTAAAAATTCCAAAAATAAAATTTAAACTACTTGGAAGGTAATAGCTAGTGAGACTGGAAACGTCACTTGTCGTAGCTCGGATTTTCAACTGTATTTTGAAAATAAAAAAATTACCAACGATTTAGAAGTTGCGACGGCCTTTGAAAAGTTCTTTGCTGACATTCCGGTCTCAACTACGAAAAACTTGAACTCCTCACCTGCAGCTGCCGAAAAACTACTCAAAGAAGTAAAGGAATGTAATTTCAATTTTAAGTTTAAAGAGATTGACCCCAAAGAGATTATCGATACTTTTAAATTATTAAACACTAGCGACCCGCCCCGGCGTCGCACGGGTATAAAATATATAGCCACTGAAAAAAAATATTAAAATCGATAGCCTATGATCTACTTATTATCTGTGCCAAATAACATAAAAATTGCACCAGTAGTTCGCGAGATAAGCCCTTTCAAATAATTTCCCCTGTTTCATCCATTTTCTCCTTTTAGTCTGAGCGTGATAAAATATAGCCTATAGACTTCCTCAATAAATGGGCTATCTAACACTGAAAGAATTTTTCAAATCGGACTAGTAGTTCCTGAGATAAGCGCGTTCAAGTTAGCCCTTTCAAATAATTTTCCCCGTTTTTTCCACATTTTCCTATATTTCTTCGCTCCCATTAGTCTTAGCGTAATAAAATATAGCCCATAACCTTCCTCGATAAATAGTCTATCTAACACTGAAAGAATCGAATCTAAACGAGTTTTGGCGCAACGAAGTTGCGGGCGTCATCTAGTATTTAGATTTTAGATGTTATTTAAGTTTTTAAAAGCACCTCTACCTATTATAAAACCTCCTAAAACCTCTATAATCTACATAGTAGTAGACAAGTTTGTCGTATTTACTCTAAGTATGCCAAACTATTTAATTAAAGCACCTTTACATATTTTGCCTCGCACCTTTCAGGCGACCCCAGTATGTAAACGTACCTTTATTGCTTCACGCCATCGTAAAGAAGCCACAAAACTTCGAGGTTCGCATAAGAACAGAAGACTTTATGCAATTAAAACTAGTGGTCCGGACAATAAAGAGAATTTTAACGAGTACGCTCTGTTATGAAATCCTTTGTCATTAAGATTGGCATTCTATGGAGTTAAACAGAAGAGCGTATTAGACAACACTAAAAATAAGCGTGATGTTGCAGTATCCGAACGGCCGCCAGTCCGCCTTGTGGTCGGCATACATGACGCACGAATCAATTTCACATTTGAATTTGAAAAAGGCGGGAAGTTGAAGTGTTTTTTTTTTTAAGTTTTGAAAATGGAGTTTAAGGTTTTGTTTTTATGCTTAATTTTGCAGTACGGTACGTAGCCTTTTGTTTTTTTTTAATTAATTTAATAGTTTTATTTTTAACTCTACAGTTTTACTAGTTTTTTTATTGCATTTCAAAAACCTCTTCACATTTTATTATTTTAATTAAAAGGTTGTTGACATCGCTGTTTAAATATTTCAATTCAACTTATACAGTTGACGATGGGTCATGGGTTGTTACTTGTTGATGATGATGCTAATGTAATTAAAAAATACTAGGCCACAAATACAGCCTGCATTCTCAATACATCTGACACAAACGTAGGCGATATGGCCTCTTTATTGCAGTTAATATAATGGTAATGTTTTTCCTTTCTGAAAAAAATCTTGCTCTACCATTCAAGATTTCTAATTAAGAATATTTTAGTTATTCGTTCATTTGTTGTGTACAAAGTTTTGTAACTGCTTCATAATTAGTTTAATTTTATTAAGTATATTATAAACGATTTTACAAATACACTGACGAGAAAATTTTATACTGGACGTTACTGAAGATGCGCAGGGGCATATTTAACCTAAAACCGAGTTATTACAGTATCCTATCGGAATACTAAACTTTTTAATAATAAAAAATAGCCCGTAATATTATGCTACACATACAACCTACACATATAGCCTATAATATAATACGCGAGAACCTTAACGCCAGAAATCTGAACCCGTTTAGCATTTTTTGCGAGAAAAAGTAAGAAACATTCTTTTAATGATTATAATTTTATTTCTACTTCCTGTTATTTTTGTTATAACTTACAATAAATCTTTGGGCAGTCTTTTTCAGCCTTTTAATGATTATAATTTTATTTCTACTTCCTGTTATTTTTGTTATAACTTACAATAAATCTTTGGGCAGTCTTTTTCAGCGACTTGTTAAGTCTTATTTGTTTAATTTTATATTTGTTCACTTGTTTATAAAGGATATAAAGGATAGCAACTTTTCTATACAAAAGAGTTTTAAGTTTATTTATGCTTATTTTACAATGAATATTCAATAACAATAAAGTCGATTTGAATTTGTTGGCTAACAATTTTCTTGCAAGTTTTTCCACCTTTCAGGCGTTTTCCATCTTTCAGTGCAAATGAGTTTTTAAGTGGATAGTTCACGTAACAATTTATTTAAATTAATGTTTTACCTTTGACCTTGGTAGATGCAATGTGAGAATTATATCTATGTGTTTATTATGTATTAGGTAGTTGTAGCACAGTATAGAAATAGGAACAGTAAATCATTTTTATGCAAACGCGCTGCAATCCGCACGCAACTCACAAGCAGGGCTCCCGCTACCATATTATCTGCAATGTGTGCAATACACACGGGCGCCATCCTCTAGGAGCGCCAAATCGCCATCTTTAGGGGCGCCAAAGCCAATGACCCAAAAAAATTGCCTAAAGGGGCGCCAAAATACTTTCTTTTTGCACACAGGCGCTAGTAGCCCTTACGGGAGCCCTGCTCACAAG
Source organism: Lysandra bellargus (assembly GCA_905333045.1). Taxonomy (NCBI): domain Eukaryota; kingdom Metazoa; phylum Arthropoda; class Insecta; order Lepidoptera; family Lycaenidae; genus Lysandra; species Lysandra bellargus. Next base: position 6,981,171 of record HG995354.1, read on the forward strand.
TGGCAGTGGCCACAGCCCACAGCCGTGATTCGCTTTGTATTAACCACATACAAAAGAAGCATAAAAACATAATATTTAATAAAAACTTTTTCTGCCGCACTCTGAAACAAATATTAATTATTTAAAAACTGTAATGAAGATTTTGACATTTAAAGTTATCTGTCAAAGTCTGCTTTAAATATTAATCATTATTGAATTTTGTCTCTGAATGCTACCATTTATCTTTTAAAATTTTTACATATAAAAAACCTTGAAAGAGAAATATGTTTTGCTTCTTTATAAAGTTGTTCCATGAGCCCTGGGCCCTCCACCAAATTTTAGGCTGCGACCGCGACTGGATATGCCGGCGCTCGTTCACATTAAAACAGCGTTTGTATGAAAACGATCTACTTTTGTATACTGTGGTATAATAACCAGGCATCGTGGTTAGCTACCGTGAAGGGTGACGAAGGTGAAAAGTCTCTTATGTTACACTTCCCTCTTCCTCGTGCACCTGCATTACGTCATAGCCCTTCGTCACGTGACATGTGTGACACTTGCCTTCCCTTGAGTTATGGCAAAAAAGATTATGTTTACTGAATGTTTAGAAAGTATCTATTATTCAGAAGAAAAATTTTGACTGAATTCGACTCGGAGATCCTGATTTTTATTTCCTAGGTGGAAAGAACAAAAATTGGTAAAAATTGGTACTTAGGACATTGCAGGCAGAAAATGATTGTCTGACTTTTGATTGCTATCAATTCGTCGAATTAGTATAGAAAAAAGGCGGTCCTGCGTCAGATTTCTCGCCAGTTGTTTCGAAATATTTGTCTTTCGGCCCACAGAGTTAAGAGAGTATGGAAAAGATTGAGTTTACCTCATCTCTGTGTACTGCGCTTACCCTTGCAGGGCAATAATGTAAATATGACTCCTACAAACCTGGCATCAATGAAACCGTCCACCGTCACTGAATCAATGTGGGAGTTATTATAAACTAGAAACTAGACCGGAATTTACCTACTATAGTCAGTATTATATTAATATTCAAGGGCGTATTCCCAGCGGCTCTCGTTATTAAAAGGAGCGAAACAAAATGGCGGCGGTCACTAGCTCGTTGAGCTCATTAAAGAGTGACGCTACCAATTTCTAAAATATGTCGCTCGGTGTTGAAACTATTATGACACGGGATATTCACTATCAGCATCAACAATCCACAGGCAGATGGAGGTACACCGTACAACATTATTTAGTTGGGTTAGCTCGAGATCTGCTGGACATAACCCGTATAAATAACAAAGGTCCTCCCTTGAGTTTAATAATCAGTTTTTAGATAGTACGATTTATCGAGTCTCAATATTATTAATTATAGTTTCCATTTACTACGAGTACAGACACCTCAAAATATTTTAAAACAAGCAAACGACTAAGGACAGTCAAAGCATTTACAGCCGATGATTTTCAACGTTTAAATTCATGCCTAGTCAAGCACCAACTTTATCTACAGTACGTTTTTATTATAGACAAAACAAACTTTACTTCAAAATAAGTATCGATTCCAATTTTTTTTTCGAAAGAGGAAATGGTCACGTAAATTATTAAAATTACATTGAGTTCATTATGAGTAATGACTGAAAAACCAAGTAATCTTTTGTTGCATCAAGAAAAGACAGCTAGTTGAAAAGCCAAGACGGTACTTAAGTGAAATATTTAGGTCGGCGAAGATAACGGCCAAATAATAAAAGCTCATGAGTGCTAATTGAGAGCACAGTTAATAGAATTGCGACTTCAGGCCTACCGCAGCTGTGATACAATCCTTTCAGGGTGTTCTCTTTACAAAACAGAGCAATAATATAATACCTGTGGACGCATCACACCACGTCAGTCTGGTCCCATGCTAAGTACCTGAAGGACTTGTGTTACAGGTACCAGACAACGAAAATATATTTAATACTTTTATATTATACTTACAGTATACATAACATACTTAAGATTTTTATAATATATACACATCCAGACCCGGGAACATTGAAAACTTCGTTCCGTCAGCGGGATTCGAACCCGTGACCCCCGGCTTGAGCTGCTACATAGTCAACCAATTGAGCCACAGAGGTCATCAAGAATAATATTAATAATACTTTCGGGTGTTATAATATTATGTGTTTCTTGTAATTGTAGAGATCACAGTGAATGTAGCAGCGCAAAAAGAGTAAATTGGGGTGCTTGCCATCGGGCAAGCGGGCATCGGCCCATACAAATCCCAAAAATGCTCTTTTAGCACTGCTACTTTCACAGAGTACTCTAAAATATAAGGGACACGTACACACGCATAGTGTATACCTACTGCTAGAGCTACCGCACACCTGAGACACGACTGTCTTAAGACAGACTATCGCATAAGAAAATGCACTAGATGTGCACATTTGAGACAAAACGTCTATTAGACAAAGTTGTCTAATGCGTCCCGCGACAAGTCTGACTAACGACAGTCGGCTTCCCTTTGAAGTGTATGCGAGCGCGCACATCTACGACAAAACTGTCTAGCCACAATAGACATAACTACCAGTAGTTCGACTCAAGGCTCGGAAACATGGCCATTTAGCCGAAACTTTTTCGTTATCGCTTCGTTAAAGAATCGCCGATCAAAACGTATGAAATTGACATAAGACGAGTCGAACGTCAACGTCATATTAACGAACGCTTATGTCAATTCCATACATTTTCACCGGCGGTTTTATAACGAAGCGAAAACGAAAACATTTTGGCACACCTCCCTGGTTAATCTTCGCGATCCTGTTCGTTAGAAACGCCATACATTTCCAAAAGAGCGTTTTCATTTCGATTCCGCTCTGAACGGACCGAAATTATTTCTGGTTTTGTTCTAAGAGCAAAATTAATTTGCTCCGCCCCGCCCACTCACACACACCACGACCATCACCCATTGTCCACACATAAACAAGTTATGGCCTATTGGCTATTAGATGGTGCACTAGAAAGGGATAGAAGATATCACTCCACTAGTTACTTTCCGCGAGAAATTAACCAGGCAATTTCAGCAATACCGCTCGCATCTCTATTTCATTTCGAACGAACACTTATCCAAAAACCTGGTTATAGAGCATTTTAACCTGGTTAAAAAAAATACCGGTTCCGAGAGATACTTTCCGCGAGTAATTAACCAGGTTAATTTCAGAAGTAATACCGCCTCGCATCTCTATTTCGCTCCGAACGAACACTTATCCAAGAACCTGGTTATAGAGCGTTTTAACCTGTTTAAAAAATACTGGTTCCGAAAGCTACTTTCCGCGAGAAATTAACCAGGTTAATTTCAGAAGAAATACCGCTCGCATCTCTATTTCGCTCTGAGCGAGCACTTATCCGAAAACCTGGTTATAGATTGTTTTAACCTGGTTAAAAATGTACCAGTTCCGAGCTCTGGACTTCGACTGCAAAGAGACGGACAGGTTTCAATATATTATGTCAAATTCGTCGGGTTTCACTAAGATTATGAATTGGAAAGGGATAGAAGATATCACTCCACTAGTTACTTTCCGCGAGAAATTAACCAGGCAATTTCAGCAATACCGCTCGCATCTCTATTTCATTTCGAACGAACACTTATCCAAAAACCTGGTTATAGAGCATTTTAACCTGGTTAAAAAAAATACCGGTTCCGAGAGATACTTTCCGCGAGAAATTAACCAGGTTAATTTCAGAAGTAATACCGCCTCGCATCTCTATTTCGCTCCGAACGAACACTTATCCAAGAACCTGGTTATAGAGCGTTTTAACCTGTTTAAAAAATACTGGTTCCGAAAGCTACTTTCCGCGAGAAATTAACCAGGTTAATTTCAGAAACAATACCGCTCGCATCTCTATTTCGCTCTGAGCGAGCACTTATCCGAAAACCTGGTTATAGATTGTTTTAACCTGGTTAAAAATGTACCAGTTCCGAGCTCTGGACTGCAAAGAGACGGACAGGTTTCAATATATTATGTCAAATTCGTCGGGTTTCACTAAGATTATGAATGGAATGTGCCTCGAGCTGGCTGATATAATTTAATTTTAAATACTTATAGATTTCAAAATTAGCTTCTGACAATTTAATCACGTACGGCATACTCTACAATCGGCATACTCTATAATAATTCTGTCTACCCTGTCCGGGCGTTCTCTACTGTTTAATATTATACAATTGTATGCGTTGCGTCATCGTAGTCAAGACAGTTTTGACTTGGTGTGCGCCACATGATAGACACAAATGTTTTAATTGTGTCGTAAGACTGACTTGTCTATGTGAAACAAGACTGTCTAACTACAGTCGTGTCTCCGATGTGAGGTCGAACTTAAACTACATTCCCGTTGTGTCAAAATTAAATAACTGACAAAACCAAAGTAACGAGATATTCAAGTTTTTTCTGATTTCTTTCATCTGCATCAAATTCTGCTGACAGCTGTATAACATATCAAAAGACCGACTGTACATTTTCTTCACCTTCGTCATCGCCATTTTGAACCTTTGAATTTTAGACATATTTTCTTCAGGTATTACCTGTGCATTTCTAGATTTCTTGTTTCCTGTAACTTTTAGATCCTTTTACGTAGTCAGTAGTAGGCTAAAGTTTTCTAAGCTTATTCTTACTAGATGACGCTGTGCTAAAATTCGTTTATCGCGCAGGATTGGATTACATTTTTCCGGGATAAAAAGTATCCAATGTCCTTTCCCGGGACTCAAAGTTTCTCCATGCCGAATTTCAACAAAATCGATTCAGCGGTTTGGGCGTGAAGAGATATTAGAAAAACAGACAGAAATACATACTTTCGCGTTTGTAATATTAAGGATTGAATTCTAATTTCTCTGTCGAAATTATCGAACGCATTTGACCCTTTTCCAAATTCAAATTCCTTACGTTTCTTTCTATTAACCCATCAAGCCCCATAAGGTCACCGGTGGTCGCGACAACAATAGAACAATAGATTTCCAAGAATTCGCGATCGAAGGATTAATTGTAGAAAGTGTGTTGTTGAAATCCCTTGTGTTTTACAACCTGAGAAATCAGTCTAGACGCATTGGATTCTAGTGAATTAAACTAATCAATACTCAATTGAAATACATAAACAGTTAGCCCCAATTTAACAAGACGTTTAAAATAAAGTGTAATGACCTTTGAAAAATTCAATTTCAAGCAAAAATATTCATAGTCCAAACAATTTACATACTTAATTCATTTCCTTTTTCATGAGAAAATGTATTCTCTTAAACACAGAAAGAAAACTGTAACGACGTCAGCAAGTCTGTACAAGTTTTAATATTTACAGTAACTTACCACAGAGAAAAGATTTTGCTAAGGGTCAAGTCACATTGCAAGGTCGCGAGGTGTTGCGATGCTTTTTTTAACGAGCCATTAAGGCGCTATATTGAAAAAACTGTCCTTTTTGACGTTATACTATAGGACCCTCAGAAATGTTACAAATCTGGTAATGAGATATACATATCTTCAAAGCCTCATCTAGGTTTGAGAAGAACTAGAAACACGATTAATGTATTTTGTCTCGATACATTTAATTTTCGAAATGACCTCATAAAAATACGAAATTTGAAGATTATTTTGAAACGAAAATAGATGTATTGTAGGAAATTAGTCTAATTAATAGACACCTTTGCAACTCAAAATCGTATAGAAGCATTTTGCTTAAATGCTCCCAGTTATTTTTTTAATAATTATAATTACGTTTTGTCGCATGTTTTCCGAGCGAACCGATAGCTTCTGGCCGCAGCGTATTCACGACTTCAGTCATACAAATTAAGTATAAAATTGCCCTTGCGGTAAAATATATTTTTGCAACAGATAGCCCAAAACCGCGAACAACTACGTATGTCTATCTAGTCTGTCAATTGTGTATCTTCTTGTGCAGTAAATAAAGTTCGGTTAGGATTAGTACACATTGCATCGACGCTTCACGTCGCAATGTGTACTAATCCATATAATCCATAAGATTTTGGTAAGCGTTCTATGTTGTAATAATATTTCCGTAATTTCTCCAAGATTTATTCTGCGATGTCATTTGAGATGGTCTTTTTAATTAGCTCCTTGAAATTTTTACTCCTTAGCAAACTTTATTTAAGAGTCTGGTTCTCTGTGAGACCGTTGTTACTTTGGAGGAAATAAAATTGGTTTTTGAAATGACTAAACTAGCGGTTTCCTGTGACAGTGCGCTTGGTAAAAATCTGCGTGGGCGGAGTTATTGTCTTAATAAAAGAAGTTGAGATTTTGTGACGGGATATTTTTAAACTACTCTGTAGATTGACGATATAGTTTGATATTTCTTTTGACGTTTGGGGCAGCCCCTTCTCATTCGCCATCGTAGTTTTGAAAACTGATGAAGAATTTTCGATAAATCGCTAAAGCGATTATCGTAAACGCCAACTAAATGTATGGGATTTGATATTAGTTGGTACAACTAATATATATTCTGTGATATTAGGTAGTATTCGCTAGCGAAGCGATTACTTAAGGAAGGGAGGGTGCTATTTTTGTAGTCACTCGAGCGTTATGGAGTCGACCTGGTAGGTTTTATACATTAGGTAAAGCTGATAAAAAATAATAAGAGCGTGTTTTTATTTTAGCGGTGGGTTCAGAAACTGCAGCCATTTTAAAGTTTTGAAAAAGAAAATATATTCAGAAAATTGCTTATTTAGGTAAATTATAAATAGATTTTAGACAACAAGGACTAAATCGTTTAGTTTAGAGCAAAATAAAATATCTGCGAAGCTTAGTTAAGAAAATATTAAGTTTTATTTTTTTAATTTTAAAATGTCCCTACAGACTTACCTAACATTTGAATCGTCAGTGCTTTATATGGAAGCATCGTTGGGGTATACTAAACACTCCCTATCTTAATCTGAGAGATCCGACGACATTTCAATATTTTTAAAAAAAATCTTACCCACCACGTGAGAAATCTGATTTCTATACTATGATTTAAACTAGGTCATGTCGGAAGCTTATGCGAGCTTAATCTGACACGCTCGAGCTACTCCCAAAATCTCCTCTTCCTCTCCCCAACTATTATGTCAAATCGCATACATTTTGTTGGCGTTTACGATAATAATTAATCGCTTGCCCTACGAGACAAGTCTCGTAGGGCAGGTGAAACTCTCAATCAATCAGGTCTTGAATATGGCAAACGACAAAAGTCCTCATCTCAAACAATGAACATCTTATATATATATATATATATATATATATATATATATATATATATATATATATATATATATATATATATATAAATGGATTTTCAAATGTGTTAGTAAAGCTATAACTCGAAAACGGCTGAACGGATGGGGCTAATTTTAGTCTTAAAATATTCGTAGAAGTCCAGGGAAGGTTTTGTGACACGAAGTTCACCGGGATAGCTAGTCTTATATATAAAAATGGATTTTCAAATGTGTCAGTCGCGCTAAAACTCGAAAACGGCTGAACGGATTGGGCTGATTTTAGTCTTAAAATATTCGTTGAAGTCCAGGGAAGGTTTTAAAGAGACACGAAGTTCACCGGGACGGCTAGTAATAATATATTAATCATTGTTTTTATTACTTTTTCGTGTCTACACGATTTTACTTCTATATAAAAGGCTCTACTACGTTAGCTCTACGTTTCATGACTCTAATTCTTTATTTTATTATTTGCGAGGTAAACAACTTTGAGTTTAATAAAATGATAATTTGGCATCTTCTGTAATTACTAATTTACCTTTAAATATTCTAATATATAATATAAATTTCTAATGAGTATAATGATAAAATCCTAACTTTACTATGACACAAAACTTGTTTTGAATAATTTAGCATGGAATTATACATGTAAATCCTTACAAACCTTTGGCCTGGATACATTAAGGCAGGGATCAATCTCAACCCAAAACGATAACTTTGCACACAACCAAAGACCAAGCGTATACGCATCGCAATAAGATTCATTTTAGCTTAGCATAAAACTGTAGTTACTAGGGGCAGATCTTCTCTATTTTTCATGTTTTTTTTAAATATCTTTGGAAATAAATATTAAGAAACAAAATTGTTCGGTTAAAGATATTTTAATATAGATTTACTAACGATTTATTCAAATAAAATGTATAATTATCCTAGATAATACTTATATTTCGATGAATTAGATTTTTGTCGGAGGTGAGTTTGTAAATTAACTACAGCCAAATTATTATATTTTATAAAAATGTTTATGGTTTAAAGTCTTTTAAATATTGTGCTTTATATCTCATATTTTTTTACATTTTGTTATTATATTGGAACTAGGTAAGCCGGGAGTCACGGAATAACAAATTGGGGTTTATGGCTGCCTTAATGGTTTAATAATATTACCTACGTGGAGAGCTTATGTCCCGCACATTGCGAGGGTATTATGCGCTTTGTTGTATTATACTGAACCAGAGCACCTAGTCAGTACGTTTTCTTTACCGCTAATTATTCTGTATAGAATCGTCAATCAAAACGTATGAAATTGACGTGAGTAGAATGAATTTTATAGTAACGAACGCTTATGTCAATTCGTCATACGTTTTTGATCGGCGATACTGCAGCGATATAAAAACTTATTGGCTAGCCGCTAGAGTGTCTGATGTCCTGTTTGTCTGTTCGTGATAATTATAATTATTAATAAAATATTGGAGAAAATAATATACTTACTGAATTTTCTCTGTCTAAAAAAATCTTGATGCCCTTACCCTGGTGGAGTCAATCGATCAAAACTAATAAGATTTAGTGAAATAGTCAAATTATAGTCTCTTGTAATATTTTTAGAAAAGACTATATATTTATCATGTGCTTACTACTTGCTTGTACCTGACGTTTTATTTCTTGTTTGTAAGTACAATATTAGCAACAAATTCGTTTCTGTGCCTAATTTGAAACCAACCTTTTGATTAGGTAGTCATAACTATTTGTGTGCAGTAAGTAATCAATGCACTAATAAGTGTAGATCGTATCTATTCTTACAACTTTTTTTTAACGCCTCCGTGGTCCAGTGGTTCAGAGCTCGGCTCTTGACTCGGAGGTCGTGGGTTCGATTCCCGCGTTGGAAACATTTTATTTCCAAGTTTGGTTAGGACAATGCAGGCTGATCACCTGATTGTCTGACAAGTAAGATGATCCATGCGTCGGATGGGCATGTAAAAAGTCGGTCCTGCGCCTGATCTCTCGCCAGTCGTGTCGGTCTGCCGTCCCACTGGGTTATGAGAGTAAAGGAATAGAGAGTGCTCTTGTGTACTGCGCACACACTTGGACACTACAAAATTACTCCTGCGTAGCTGGCCTGGTTTCAATGAAACCGGCCACCGTCACCGAAACCGGTGTGGGAGCTATTATTACAACTTTTTTGGTGTGTCGACAGTCTGGCCTTAACATCAATAATCAAGATCATGGTTTTCTATAAAGTCTTGGTTAAAAAACAGAGAATAAATTACTTAACTAAAAATTCAACGAATGTAAGAAAGCTTTTTCAATTCTCACGTAGCTGAACAATATAATATTGCTATTCGCAATGGCTGTAAGCTTTAATGCCGGTCGTGCGAATTTACACTGGGTTACTGGGTCGACTATTGTTACACTGAGCAATTTAAGGAACAATTACACTTATCCGATTTTCAATTTGAAGTTTTGAAAGATTGCGTGTCATGTCCCCCAAGTTTACTTTAATATTACGCAAAGGTCGCAGAGGGCGCTACAAGCACATACAGTAAATAGTTCATATACAGGATGTAACAAAAATAAGTGATAATACTTTAGAGTGTGTACGTGTTCCTTGCAGAGAGTTCACTGTGAAAGTAGTAGCGCTGAAAGACCAATTTTTTTTTCACTTTTGTATGGGAAAACTCGTGACGTTCGGGCCCTATTATCCGACATGTTGCACACGTCATAATATCAGAACATTACCAAACGTTGTCAAATGTCGAATTAAACTTTTTGGTTACTGTCTGTACCTACTGGTGCTGCCTCTAACCACAGAATACGTCATATTATTAGTGCAACTCTAACGTTAAACATCGCAATTTACAGTAATATGTCCATTATTGTCCTATTACGAACATGTAGTGGACTTTATTCGTCGATGATTATTATTGATTACCCATGCTTGATGTTGCTTGTGCATACCGTAGAGAGCTGCCAGCTGGAGTTGTCCAACATGGTCTTCAACCAACAATAATTCATTTAGAGCCAATCAAAACAACAACTTTTTTGTTGTTCATTAATTACTCCCAATCTTGTAGGGGTTGTGCCGACGTCACATTATAATTAGAAATCCTCAAAGTTCCAATTCCAAAAAACAATCAATCAAAAGGAAAATTGTGTACTAGATGACGCCCGCGACTCCTTTGCGCCAAAATTCGTTTATCGCGCGGGAACCGTAAACGGTAAAATTTCCGGGATAAAAAGTTTCTTATGTCTAACTGTATATTGGTCACAGAACCATTATAAAGTTTACTGTATAATGGAGTATCAAGTCTTAACAAACATCCAACGAAATATTGCAAAATTTCATTATGATCAAAACAACAATGATGATAGTCATGATAGCACAATAAAATCACACAGCCAATTAAACCATACGACTGTAACGCTATGATGTTATTCTTGCGCTATGTTATATTATGTAGTTGAGCGCTCATTTGCTCGCTGGCAGTCGCCGCGCTGTAATTAAGTCGAATACCAAATATATTTAGGTATGAGCAATTATACAGCTAGCTTTCAACTAGCTAAAAGCCGAGCTTTGTGAAAGCTCGCGTCGTCACACCTTGTCTGACATAATCCCACCAAAACATTAAATGTAAAAGGAGCCAAGCAAAATATTGCATAGCTATGCAATACTTCTACCGTAAAAAGTTTTCAGATCACATTCAAGCCAAGCCTTCAACTTATTTTGTAATTGAAATCAACATTCAGTGAATGTATCAATAGATTTCTTTATTTTAAAATTATTATAGTGGCTCGGCAATGAGCACTATAGAAATAATCAGCGACTAATTGAATTTATATGGGTACCTGCATCGACCAGATGCGTCGTTATTAACACTTATTTGTGTGTTGTTATCGTTAACACTTATTTTTTACCATGATTTCTTTATTTTATTAACAAAATTTGCTAATCTTTGACCTTGTCATCATCCCTATTATAATTATGTGCAATAAAATACGATCTTCATTAAATGACGACACTTTAGATGCCAAAGTATGTTTCTTGAGGACACTTTTCCAACAGTAAATAACAAAATAATATAATTACATTATACATAATATTATTACAGATTCAGGGAGGATGCATGTTTTAAGCTTTAGTTTAAGGAAATACTTATCTTATTTTTTGTTGTATGTTAGATAACTGAGTTTTTGTTTTAAATGTTGACTAATAGATATTTTTATTTTCTTAGTTACAGAACAGATATTTTACTTATATGTAAATGATAGTCGCTTTTATAACGTTTAAATTGTTATTTATTTTAAGTATACATAAGGAAGATTTTTTTAACCGATTTCCAAAAAGGAGGAGGTTATACGTTCGTCTGTTTATATATATATATATATATATATATATATATATATATATATATATATATATATATATATATATATATATATTGTATGTTCAACCATAACTTCGCCGTTTATGGACCGATTTTCATGATTTACCGACTTCAAAAGTACGAATATTAAGTACAGAAATAGTTGAGGTTTAGGCGAAGTCTGAAGACGCCACTATAATAAGGAATAAGAATTATTTGATTCTTTTTAGATTAAGAATAAGTATTACTTTTGTTTTTACCTTGGAAGTCGGTTTTAATTTTTTGTTAAAAAATAATAATTTTTGGTTATTTTTTAGTGTAAGGAACAAAACACTCTTTAACTGTTAAACTTTAAATTAACAAGTTGATTTTAATGTGTTTTTGTTCATTCGATTAAATTATAAATAATTTATCGCTTTTTTATGAATACCGAAAAAATACCGAAAAACCGGAAAACCGGTTTTTGAAATATCAATACCGGTATTGTACCGGTGTCGCAAAAATCCCCAATACCGCTATGCCCTAGTCAGGACAGCTAGTATATTCAGAAAAGTTTGTATTACTGTACCTACAAATCGTGTACATCGCAAAGAGTGTTTTCTTTCTTTCTGTCTACAAAACAGCTACATTTTCTGCAACAAAACAAATTCTTCCCCATTTTGAATTATCGCCTCGTTAGTGAAAAAGCATCGGAAAAGGTGGAGGGCTCGCAATTTAATGTTATCCCTCCCAAGTGCAAGAATTAGCACATTGCAAGGGTGGTTCCCTACAAAAAAAAACTACCAATTCTTTTTTATGGCTAAAACGGCAATGTATCAATGCAATCAAATAAAAGCAGTTTTATGTCTTCATAAATTATACATTAAGAATTTTCCATGTAATTTTGGATATTTCACGTCTGCATTTAATTGTATTCTAAGAATAATTATTGTTGTTAAGAAATTTTATTGCTTGTTATAAGTAATTTATACATTCAAATTTAATTTTTTGTTTGTCTAGATTGGTGCATGTGTGTAATCAATTTAACCTTGTATTCGCTAACAAGATTAATAATTCTCGTATTTTAATTATAATAAGGAACATGTGTATTTCAGGCCCCTTAGACAAAGTATTTTTCGTTCAAAACGATGACGAAATTGTTATCAAAATGTATGGGATTTGACATTAGTCTTCGTCTATGAAATGACATTTAGCGATGACTTAATATGTCAAACCTCATACATTTTGATAACGAATTTCGTCATCGTTTTTAACAAAATATACTTTGTCTAAGGGGCCTGGACTCGAAAAGCAATAAAAATTGAACCTGCAACCCGAGACGAATGATGTCAGAAATATTTTCTAAGACTATGACTATGAGTTATGCCACGAATTAGGATTAAGTTTCCTTCCGTTTTGATGTCACTCTCGTAATGAATGAATCACGAAAAGTTTAGCTTCACCTCTATTATGCCGAAGATCAACAGCTGTACAAAGTAACGAATATAATATATATGTATACTGTACTCGGCGAAATACGGCGGTAGCGGTCATTGACTCCCTGTCAAAAACTTGTCAATTTCTATACAAAGCCACGATTGACAACATCTGACACTTCATTGTCAATCGCGGTTTACATAGAAAATGACAATACAATACATCAAAATACATTATAATGTTACTTCAGTTGAGTGAACAAATAAAGTAACTATGAATTATCAACTTTATGAATGAGTTTTATCAAATTATCGTCCCATGACGTATTTCATATTTTATTACCGTCAATAGGAACAAAACATTTTTAATGAAAATGTAACAGTAACCTAATTGTAAAGACAACATGGTGACTAACAAAAGCAATTAACGTGTTGTTATTATTACACTAATTAGGAATTATTGTCCCTCTGTAGGTTCTGCGTTTCAATTAAATTTTATATAAATGTAAACAAAGAAGATTACGGATACTATGCTACCAACTTAAATGTGACCACGTGACAAAGTAATACACATTAATGCCATATAATTTGGTAGAGTTTTTTTTTTGTACATCAAAACGAATTTTAACCGAATTACACATAGAGATCAACAACGTTAACATGGCGCGCCCCTCCAAAATTCAAAACGTTTAAAGTGCGTTGTCTTGCGCGGTAGGCTAGTTATGATTAGTTGACCAACAAATCTTGGTAATAAGTGACATTAACTGAAATATTACGTGTACTGTGATTGGTTGAATACTTACTAAATACAAACTCTTTCATAAGGATGTGACTATACACATTGAAACAGTCATTTGGAGGGGCGCGCCATGTTATCGTAGTTGATCTCTACACGTAACTATATTATTTTTGCTTCTAAAATTATTAATTTATTAATTATTATTTATGTCATTTTTAGCACACCTTGATGGATTCTGAACAGATCTAGTACGTACCGAATAGCGATAGATATACATAATATTATTTTGTATTATATTCTTAAGTTATGAATTTATGATATTGCACTCTAGTAGAATTTAGCAAGTTTTACTTCACGTAATCGTTTGCTATGTTTTAGCAAGTACTTTTAATCCATATTTTAATCCTTCAAGCCCCATAAGAGCACCGGTGATCGCGACAACAAAATAATACAATAGCATTTGCAAGAATACGCGACCAAATCTATATTAAGGTCTACTGCTATTAAAAGAAAGGAGGCAAAATACTGAAAGAACAGAGACCTGAATCTGTCAGTGAACAACACAAGCTATGATGTATATTGTTTACGTACATCAAAGAACACTTATTGCACGCACCTTCTGTACAACTAGAAGGTGACGTCAACTTTTTTAATGTTTCGTCCATAAATCAAGATACATACCACATGTGCATGTACTATCAGAGAAGTTGATTCCTATGCAGATGGCGGACCTAAGTAATTTGGTCGCGTTACGTCAAACCCAGCCGACCGATCACAGCTAACATTGAATTGACATAAGCCGACCACATGACTTATGGCTGGTTTACACGTATTAAGTAGATAAGTAGTTAACTAAATTTTTACTTAATTTTAAGTTGTTAATTGCATGTAAACACAAAATTTATTAGCAAGTAGCAAGTAAAAATTTAGTAAGTCTAAACTAGATGACAATTAGAATTTAGTTAATTACTTATCTACTTATTACGTGTAAGCCAGCCCTTAGGTCCGCCATCTGCATAGGAATCAACTTCCCTGATAGTACTTCGCGTGCCATATCGCGTTCCCAAACGACAAGCAATGCTCGCCTTTCAAAAGTCTGTTCTTCATTCTGCTATCGGAATCGGACTTCAATCGGAATTTTTTAAATGCCTAAATGCCTAAAAGTGCCGTATTGGGCTGTAGAAATTCAAGTAGAAATTCAAATGAAAATAGATAATGGACACGTTTCTTATAAATGATCAAACGAACTTACCAAGTGAAGTTCGATCATTATTATATTATGAGTCGCTTCATTCGAAGATATATAATTATTAACCAGTAGTACCTCTGTATATGCTAGGCAATCGCGTTTTTTCAAAGACGTATGTGGGTAGTTGAAAAATTACCCGCACGGTCACTGGACGTTTCGGCATGTCTCATTATGTTTAGAGATAAGTAATGCAAAAAATCTTTCTTTCTTTCTTTGGGTACTGCAGCAAACATAGTTTCGTGCAGACTGGGTGGGAGGGAGATTATATCTTCGAATTAAGCGACTCATATAATAATGATCGAACTTCACTTGGTAAGCTCGTTTGATCATTATTATATTTCTTCGCTTCATTCTTCGATATATAATTATTAACCAGTAGATTTTCAGAGTGACGAAATAATATTTTTTTTTTGTTTTACGAAATATCATATTCGTTATGAAATAGTAATCATTATTATATTGAAGAAAGAATTTAACAATAAATAATAATAATACATATAACAGAAACGAAACGTAAGAGACCTCTATGGTTTGTGATTTAAATGATAACATACTGGGATCATGGTGATTAAACATAATATTATAACTGATTCAGCAAAACTTTGTTTATGATAAAATTATGGCTAAGGAAAATATCGAAAGTATCGGAGTCTTTTGACTGTTGTCTTACTAATCGTCATTAATCGTGTTCAGTTTCAGTCCCCGTGTCTACGCTCGTGTCGATGCTCGTGTTGACGCTCGTGTCAACGCTGCGCCGATCTCGCACAACACCTGCTTTATCCTATTTAATATAATCTTGAATAACCATCGCACGGCGTAATAACTTAAATATAACTTGAAACTTCTTTTTTAATAAAAAAAGAATTACATAAATTAATAACATCACCGATCCAATCACGCCCGGGAGTTGATGTATTTGTAATATAAATTTCGATAACGCTATTTAAAACCGTAATTATTTATTTTGCCGAGTTTTATTAGACAGAAAGTTCTAAGTCAATGACTGAATGAGTATTCAGTTGGTACAGAGTGCAAGAAAAAACAAATAATTTATAAGTGGATCCCGGGTACTATACTACTCAGGTATGTATTTATTATACAGGTATTTTTACCGGAAAGCTTCTTTCGAAAGACGCTTCAGTCTTCACACATTCATCTGAGCCAATGTCACCAACCAATAAAGTCAACATTGTTCATAAACAATGACAGTGCACAGTGATGGCTGTAGAAGATAATATCGTGATTCGTATTACAGCCATTGTCAAATTGTTTGGCTAAGGTTCCGATGGAGCGGACGAAGATCTCTGTAATAAGTCTATTTAGTTAATAAGATTAAACAGAGTATTTATCTAAAATTTAAGTCGAAGTAAAGTATTTTAGAATAAATTTTAAGGAGTCTACTGCTTTAACTGGGTCCAGCTCTGTGGTCGTCGATAATGTGATTATTGCATATTAATACGATTAAAAGTCGAGAATATTGTGTTCTCGGTCCACCAGGCTGAATATTTTAACAATGAGACATGCCGAAACGTCTAGTGACCGTGCGGGTAATTTTTCAACTACCCACATACGTCTTTGAAAAAACGCGATTGCCTAGCAGATACAGAGGTACTACTGGTTAATAATTATATATCGAAGAATGAAGCGAAGAAATATACCTAATCATCGATACGTCACAGTAGGTAGCAAAAGTGACACGTTCGTTTTCATACAAATGGAGCGACACGCGGTATCTATTTTATTCTATGTCTGTGGTTTCATCTATACTCTATATTATAGTCTTGGCGCTGGATGTAGATTCATCTACCTAATCAGAAAAAAAAAGATAATAATATGTGTTATATACTTGGTTACTATTGATCCATACATTCATCCGAAAATTTTAAATGACAAAGAGTGTCTGTTTGTATGTTCTTTACGTCTAAGCCACTGAATCGATTTTGCTGGAGATACGTTTATGTCCCGGGAAAGGACATTGGATAATTATTATCCCGGAAAAATGTACAGTTTCCGCCCGACAAAATATGTATTTCATCGTAACGAAGCTACGGGCACCAAAAAGTTTAGTAAAAATGGTATTACGGTAACAAAACGTATAGTTAATGATTTAGTACTTAGTATGAGTTGTGACCTGTAAAAACAATTTGATAAAAACTTATTTGGTGTTATATTTTATTTTAACCACATTGAGAAAAAGAACGGACGAGTTGCTTTGCTAGTAACTAGCGAAGTCGCAAAGTTGTTTTGAGCAAAGCTTGCAAATGTTTAAGCGAAATTGTCAAGGAAAAACATGTTGAGTCGACAACTGGAAATAGCTTTTAGAGTAAAATTGGGCGCATCCGCCCAGCCTAAATACCAACGTGGTGTTTGCACTTTACATAATATTTTCATTTTAAACTGTAATATGTGGGAAAACAATTTCGTATAGGCTGCATCTTACGTTTACTAAAGGCTTTTATTTTGAACCGACTTCAAGAAAGGAGAAGGCTACTTTTCTACTGGATAACTAATTATTGTAAGGTTTAAGGCAAAGTTCTCCGGTATCACCAGTTAAAGATTTAGACTAGTACTCGGCTAACCTTTTTTTAAATAATTTTTTTTTTTTTTTTTATTTAAATAAAAAAGTTATAATAAAATATTATCATGCTAACATTAAAAATAAAAAGTATAAATTCATGTATAATCTATATGCTTAGCAAAAATCACGAATTTTCTCAGCCAAAAAATAATACAAAAACAAGGAACAAATGACGCCATCGAAAAACTTTGAAGTCCGATTTTGCATGAATACAAGGAGAATAAGATGTTAGTCGACAAAGTTTAATATTACAATCCGCAAAGTTTTACAACTTAAATAAGATCCAGGAAGAATTTCCCCATCTTTTCCACTTGTCATAAAGCATCAGAACATTTTGGAGGGAAAATAATTGATTGATAATGCTTTTAAAAGTTATAATTCAAAAACGTGCAAACTTTTTCCTCTGTATCTTAAAATATTTGATCCTAAAAATTACCTACTGTATAACAATCGTTATTTTAAAAATAATATCATGCAAAAAATAAAAATAATTTCGATGAGACTAATTATTATTTATAGAGTACGATATGAATTATTGTAATGATGCTTAAAAACTCATGAATATACTATACTATATAGATAAGTGCTCATATGGTACAAAGCTCTGACCTACAATTATTTCTTAACACTAGAATTTACAATACTAGTAATTTTGTTCCAGGTACCGAAGCCTGCTTCACGTACAACCAAGTCGAGAATACCAAAGTGAAGACCGGCAGTTCATTCTACCAGGAGTGTCACTGCGACGATCCCGGAGCCGGGATTAATCTAAAATGGCTGGATAGCAGAGAAAAAGAAATCGTGCCGTTGGGGTAATTTATTTTTTTATTGTCGTTCGAATTTTAAATTTTGAAGTCGCTTGGAATAGGAATTTTAATTTGTTTTTTTGGCGGGCTGTAGGAGTTTTAAAATGTTATGTAGAGGTACTGTGTCACTGTACACTGTTCAGAGACATGTTTTAAATCAATTATAACTAATAAAAAATCGGCCAAGTGCGAGTCGGACTGAGGGTTCCGTACCATTATAGAGCAAAATTGGGCCAAAAATTGTGTTTTTTGTATGGGCTTAATTTTTTATTTCATTTTAATATTATTCAAGCCGCTAAGACTTAGCGGCAACAGATATACACATTGTGTGAAAATTTCAACTCTCTAGGTATTACCGTTCTCGAGTTACAGCCTGTTGACAGACAGACGGACAGACGGACAGACGGACAGACGGACAGACGGACAGACGGACAGACGGACAGACGGACAGACGGAAAGACGGACAGACAACGAAGTCTTAGTAATAGGGTTCCGTTTTTACCCTTTGGGTACGGAACCCTAAAAAATATTTTCCAAATTGTATTTTAGAAAATATCTAAAATACAGACAGTAATTTATACCATAGACGAGTGTAATAATAACAAACCAGACATGTCGAGGCAAAAAATGAGATTAAACTTTTTACCAAAAAGCATTGTAGTTTGGGGGAACTTTTCTTGCGTAAAGATTTTTAGCTTATGAAAATCTGTTGTCTACAGACTCTACACGCAGCTTTTCTTTCATTCGCCCCGCTTTTCTTCATTGTATGACACATAACATTATTATTTATTATGTGTATCTTCTTTTATCACTCTCTAAGGCCACAGTAAGATATTATGTTTACAATACGACTATTATATTGAGGTCGATCGGCCTTATGTCTGCGGGAGGCAGATATATAAGGTCGTTTGGGTTGGGCGTCCCGTAGCTATAATAACATAGTGTTATTGTTCGGTTATGTAATACGTATGTGTAGCTTATGTTAAAGATAATATATCGCAAGTCGTTATAATATCAGTAAAGGCGAAAAACACAAAATAAGAAAGAATCACGTAGTGTTAATGACTGCGAGCTTCGTTATGCTTTGTTCAAAACTTAGTAGTCAATAATTTTAGTCGTAGCAATATAACAATAATTACTATTGAGTACATCATATATCATAATAATAATGAAAACGTGAGTGGAAGAATCGAACAAGTAACATTTCGTAACATACGGACAATAACTAATTTTTTCCCTTATTGTTGTCATAAAACTTCTAACTTGCCTACTTCATAACCTAGCGAATATATCTGGCTACACATATAATCCACAGTTTTGCTATTTCAGATAATTTTTCCGGCCCTAGAGCCGCCATTTAAGCAAAAAAAACGGGGAGTTTTTTCATGTTACTTACCTTATTCTTCCACTCATGACTTGAATTATTATAATAAGAATATTTTCTTATTATTTAGACAGTGACACGAGATACACAGCGACTTTTCGCTCGCCATAAAAATTGTTTTAACTAGTGTAATGAATTCTATTATTATTACTGCTAAAAATCGAAAGAGAGCCGACGTAGTAACGTACCGCGTTACTCTCTATGCAATATAGTTGCTCTTTATACGCATATATTATAGCCTATCATTCTTACCAACAGCTTAACCATAAAGAGTAGAAATTATTTAATGCTTCAAGCAATCAAGCCCCAAGCGGTCACCGGCGACCGCGATAACAATAGAAAGGTTGTTGTGTCTCGTTTTTCCACTATCCAAGGATTAAAGTGTATCTAAATTTTTTCCATACAAAATTGTTATTTTCGTCAAAAATATGAGAACTACTAAGAAAGAAAGAAAGAAAGGAAAATAAATTTATTTGGTCTTA
Source organism: Lysandra bellargus (assembly GCA_905333045.1). Taxonomy (NCBI): domain Eukaryota; kingdom Metazoa; phylum Arthropoda; class Insecta; order Lepidoptera; family Lycaenidae; genus Lysandra; species Lysandra bellargus. The sequence goes on from HG995354.1 coordinate 7,001,377, forward strand.
CAAATCAATACAAATCTTACAATAAAGAAACTAGCATCCTCATTTTTCAACTCTTTATGGTCAGCTGTAAGTTTTTCTATTTCCCACCTAAAATAAACGATTATTTCACAAGACCAGGTACAAAATCGAACGTGTATTCCGAATGGATGGACAAGAGCACATACAGTGTGTACATAGCTAACATCACCAAGTCGATATCCGGAGCGTATAAGTGTATAACAGTCAACAATGGGAAAATATACACTCTGACATACAACGTGGAGGCTTATGGTATGTATATTAGTAGTTTAAATTATACCAGTACAACGATACCTATTAGCTATGTCCACATTATGCGCTTTCGTCTTAAATTTTCGTCATTTTCTATCATTCAACTTGAATGCGTCAACGAACGCAACGCCAACATCGTCATTTTGAAGTTTTGGATACGGTCAGAGGGCATTGCGGGCATTCCTCACGTTCGCTGTTGACTGCGCTATGACGCAAGCCTTTGACGAACAGAAAAAGGCACAGTGTGGACAAAGCTATACAACAACAAAAGAATTTTGGAAATCGGTCGACAAACGGCGAAATTGTGATTTGTAGTTAAACATACAAAAAATATATACATACGAACCTATAACTTCCCCATTAAGGGAGTCGGATAAAAAACTAAAAAACACGCCCTTTTATTATTATTATTTTTTTCCAAAAAATTGTAACAAATTATGGCATTGTCATTGTCTCTTGATGCGTATGCAAAGTTTCGAATAAATTAGACTACTGGAGATAGGTAAAAATCGTGCTCAAAGATTCCGTTACATACATACAGCCCAAACTAATAAAAGCAGTAAGATGAGCTAAACCTTTTTTCTTTGTCGAGAGTCGAGGCACGAGACTAAAATTTTTTTTTTTTTAATTTTGATTATAAAATAATAATGTTTTGTTTTATGTAAATTCTTGGTATTTTTATTGCTGAAAATTGTTACGGTTCAAGGGAAAAATTGTATAAAAATACTGAGAGATACTTTATTTGTTTTTGTGAGAAGTCTATTAATATAAGCTATTTATATACTGTTTTGATCAATACGCAAACATTGAGATAATATTTTCCAGCTTTAAAGACTCAAACTGTTTCATTCAGATCATCAAATAGAAGTTTTAATGTATGAAATAAGGAACGATGGCACTATGTTAAGTAATAATTATGAGAACAAGCAAGCCTCTATTGCAACTGTAGTTTCAACTAGACTTACTCTTAATTGGATGTAAATATTTGAGACCAAGGCTGGGAAATCGGGGTGTAGGTCGACCTCCAACCAGGTGGGACGACGATTTCCTTTAGTTGCGGGTCCATGTTGGATGCGAGTAGCAGGAGATCGGTCATCTTGGCGTTCATTGAGAGAGGCCTATGTCCAGCAGTGGACGAACGACTGATATGATGATGATGATGAATGTATTCATTATAGTATCACAGTTTCAAAAGTTCAAAATAGTAATGAGCAAACTAGGTCTTGCAGTGTTAGTCTTGGTCTTGCAAACCAAGACGAAGATTATCCTAAAACTACAAACACCAAGACCAGGCAGATTTGACCAAGACCAAGTTTATCTTGTTGACTGTCTTGTTTTGCTCATCACTAGTTCAAAATCTGTCCTCAACTGCCAACGTATCCCCAAAATCTTCAACATCTCCCCAATCTCCAGACGTATCGATTCACCATAATATTTGTTCCCAGACCCTCCTTACTTCGTAAACACGGAGAGTACTCAGTACGTGGTGAGCGGGAGAGACGCGCTTGTGACGTGCGAGGCGCGAGGTGAGACGGAGCCTATGATCGCCTGGTACAAAGACCGGGAGGGTTTTATTGAGGTGAACAAATAGATATTAGCTTAGTGCAGGGGTCACCAAATGGCGGACCGCAGTCCGCATCCGGACATGACATTATAAACATATTTTTTTTTTCTAGGGTTAAGTTTTTTATTTCTGGGACATATAAAATCTTAGGCCCTAAGGCATTTTACATTCGTGGCGACTACACGAAAACCATTTTATAAACAATTTTTTTTTTTGACCGCCTAATTCATTGATTTTGCCGTGTGTGCGCCGACCCATTGTGTGCGGACCACGCATTTTCGAAAATTAACTTCGTATAATAATACATTTCGGTTTCGACTTCCTGATGAACATCTCCAAGGTTTAATATCAATAGCTTGTCCAATTTCACTCCAAACAACAGAGAGATAATTAGCTACCAAAATAATTGTCACTTTTCTCATGGATAATGTAAGGTTACCTTTGTAAATTCCGTAACTACATCTACCTTTGCTTTTTTTTAATGTGCGGACCGCGAAGGTCATTTCATTTCTTAATATGGACCCCGAGGAAAACCAATTGGTGATCCCTGGCTTAGTGTACGAATGTTTACATAAAGATCGTGTTAAGGAGGCATCACACTCATACGAATATTCTAAGGAGGTAAAGTTTATGAATTTGTGACTAAAGCCGTTAGTAATCTCTAGAATCTAGATCTACGAATATGATTAAAAACATCTTCCCCTAATAAAAAGCCACTATCAGCTGTGACTTGTGAGACATAGCCAATTAAAATAATATAATATTCAAAATAACGAAAAAGGTTTAAAACTCTTCCGCGCAGTTAGAGGATCAAAGTGTACTATAATACAATTCGATAAACACAACTTTACGTGGGCTAAACCGCGGACAATAGATAAGGATTTGCTTATAATCAAGAAATAAATAGTAAATATGGTTTCCATTTAATTCCATAGTAATAACAGATACTAAATTCAAAATACTACATAGTTAGAACGCAGCGCCATTTTACATTATCCAAAAATAATAATATTTTAATAAACTTTCTTGTAGATAGCGAACGACGAGAAGTATGAAGTGTTACCAAAGGGTCTTCACATAAAGGACATAACAAAGCACGACAGCGGAATTTACAAGTGTACAGCATCAGACTTGGAGACCGGCGAAGGAATTGATAGAGACATAAATGTACAGGTTAGTTTTTTCTTGTTTAAAGGCCTTATACAGGGTGTAACCAAACGTAGTGATAATTCATCGGTGTGTGTATTATCCCCTGTATAAAATTCACTGCGAAAGTAGCAGCACTGAAAGAATAACTTTTCTTAAGCTTTTGTATGAAAAATTCTGGATACAAATCACAAAAGAAATTGATTTGATACATCTTGTATACGGTTAGACCGAATAAATCGACAGGATGATTTTGTATTTGTATCTTGCGACGGCAATTCAACTGCTGTCAAACGCCTGTTTTATTTCTGTCGCAAGCCGCTGACGGTCTGCTAATATTATACTAATGCAAAAAGCCCGCTTTGTTACGCCGAAATTAGTTTATCGCATTTTTGTTATAAACTACCCTATATTCTTTTCCGGGACTCAAATTATGTCATTACTAGCTGTTGCCCGCGACTTCGTCTGCGTTAACATAGTATAGTAGCGGAAATGGATAATTTTTGCCTTTTTATGGTCCCTTGGTCCATTCTATGGTCACAAAAACCGCGGCGCAGACCTCAAGTTGGAGACTCGGGAAGCGAAGCGCCCCCCACATGGTAATTAAATGGTGGGAAAGGTATATATGTAATATAAATAGTGTTTTAATTTTAATAATATAGAGCCTATGTGTTGATCCGACCTCCCTATTTTTGGCTTCCATATTGTAGATCAGGTACCAAGTATAATTTTTTTAATATTTAATGTACAAAATTGACTTTCCTATGATTTTATTCTGTTTATAGATAATTACAATCGATTGTATAGTTTACGCGCAAACTTCAAGTCTTTTGAGTGGGAACCATATATTTTTTCGAGACAAAGATTATTTTATGTCCTATCTCAGGACTAAATGTATCTTCACACCAAATTTTATCAACATAGAATGAATAGTTTACGCGCAAATTATAAAAGTTTATTGTGTGGGAACCGTAAATGTTTCCGGGACAAAAAATATCCTATGTCCCTTCTCTGGACTCAAAATATCTTCATATCAAAGGAGTATGGGCTAATTTGTATGGAGCCTGGGCTATCCGCAGCCAAGAACAATTCTAACATATATTCATACTTAGGAGTCCTACAATTACCGTGTAGAAATCTCATCGCCGAAATATACTTTAAAAGTAGATAAAATTCTTTTTTATTTTTCAAGATGATATTATGCATAATTTAATAAGTAGGTATATTAGCTTATGTTTAGAGCAAAAGCGGGAAGGTAAGGTTTTTATAAGGAGGGCCAGCTGTGTTTATCAGTAACGTACTTACTCGGGCTTAATAATAGCACCTAATTCCGCTGCTGGTAACCTAACCTAACCTAAGCCTAACATAACCTAAGCCTTTTTTTTGATGCGCAGAGGAAACCCATCATGGGTCCCCCGGGTTGGGAATGTGCCTCAGTTCTGAAGCACCTCGGGGGTATATGAGACTCCTACTCACTAAAACCACCTGCGGTTTGCCTTCAGCCGTATAAAGGAGGGATGTCCCGGATCTAACAAACACGAACAAAAACCTAACCTAAACCTAACCTAACCTAAACCTAACCTAACCTAAACCTAACCTAACCTAACCTATACCTAACCCAACCGAGATACCAGACTACAGACCGAGACGTGTGCGCAGCAGCACAAACTGATTTTATTGTTTTGATTGATTTGGAAGCTTAGACTTATGCATTGGTATTAGGTAAACATAAAATATAATAAATAATAATTATTAAGCAATATTGTTCTATGCGATCACCGCGTTATTTCGCATTCAGTTATTTTCTAAACTAAATGGAACACAATGATACGTCCAAAGCAAATGTTGTTCCTAAATATCAGTACTTTCATTTGACACTAATTTCATCAGTGGTCGCCGATAGCCCAAATGTGCCCATACTCCTTTCATCAAAATCGATTGAATAGGTAACGCGCAAATCATAAAAGTTTATTGTGCGGGAAACGTACATTTTTCCGAGACAAAAAGTACTCTATGTCCTTTTTCGAGACTTAAAGTATCTCCGTACCAAATTTCATCAAAATCGATTGAATAGTTTACGCGCAAATTATAAAAGTTTATTGTGCGGGAACCGTACATTTTTCCGAGACAAAAAAATATCCCTTGTCCTTTCTCAAGATTCAAAGTATCTCCTTACCAAATTTCATCAAAATCGATTTAATAGTTTACGCGCAAATTATAAAAGTTTATTGTGCGGAAACCGTACATTCTTCCGGGACAAAAAGTATCCTATATCCTTTCTCGGTACTTAAAGTATCTCCGTACCAAATTTCATCAAAATCGATGGAATAGTTTACGCACAGATCATAAAAGTTTATTGTGCGGAAACCGTCCACTTTACCGAGACAAAAAGTATTTTATGTCCTTTCCCGGTACTTAAAGTATCTCCGTACCAAATTTCATTAAAATCGATTGAATAGTTTACGCACAAATCATAAAAGTTTATTGTGCGGAAACCGTACATTTTTCCGGGACAAACAGTATTCTATGTCCTCTCTCGGTACTTAAAGTATCTCCATACCAAATTTCATCGAAATCGATTGAATAGTTTACGCGCAAATCATAAAAGTTTATTGTGCGGAAACCGTACATTTTTCCGGAACAAAAAGGATCCTATATCCTTTCTCGGTACTTAAAGTATCTCCATACCAAATTTCATCAAAATCGATTAAATAGTTTACGCACAAACCATAAAAGTTTATTGTGCGGAAACCGTACATTTTTCCGGGACAAAAAGTATCCTATGTCCTTTCTCGGTACTTAAAGTATCTCCATACCAAATTTCATCAAAATCTATTGAATAGTTTACGCACAAATCATAAGAGTTTATTGTGCGGAAACCATACATTTTTCCGGGACAAAAAGTATCCCATGTCCTTTCTCGGGACTTAAAGTATCTCCATACCAAATTTCATTAAAATCGATTGAATAGTTTACGCACAAATCATAAAAGTTTATTGTGCGGAAACCGTAAATTTTTCCGGGACAATAAATATTCTGTGTCCTTTCTTGGTACGTAAAGTATCACCATACCAAATTTTATCAAAATCGATTGAATAATTTACGCGCAAATCATAAAAGGTTATTGTGCGGAAACCGTACATTTTTCCGGGACAAAAAGTATCCTATGTCCTTTCTCGGTACTTAAAGTATCTCCATACCAAATTTCATCAAAATCTATTGAATAGTTTACGCACAAATCATAAGAGTTTATTGTGCGGAAACCGTACATTTTTCCGGGACAATAAATATTCTGTGTCCTTTCTTGGTACGTAAAGTATCACCATACCAAATTTTATCAAAATCGATTGAATAATTTACGCGCAAATCATAAAAGGTTATTGTGCGGAAACCGTACATTCTTCCGGGACAAAAAGTATCCTATATCCTTTCTCGGTACTTAAAGTATCTCCGTACCAAATTTCATCAAAATCGATGGAATAGTTTACGCACAGATCATAAAAGTTTATTGTGCGGAAACCGTCCATTTTACCGAGACAAAAAGTATTTTATGTCCTTTCCCGGTACTTAAAGTATCTCCGTACCAAATTTCATTAAAATTGATTGAATAGTTTACGCACAAATCATAAAAGTTTATTGTGCGGAAACCGTACATTTTTCCGGGACAAACAGTATTCTATGTCCTCTCTCGGTACTTAAAGTATCTCCATACCAAATTTCATCGAAATCGATTGAATAGTTTACGCGCAAATCATAAAAGTTTATTGTGCGGAAACCGTACATTTTTCCGGAACAAAAAGGATCCTATATCCTTTCTCGGTACTTAAAGTATCTCCGTACCAAATTTCATCAAAATCGATTAAATAGTTTACGCACAAACCATAAAAGTTTATTGTGCGGAAACCGTACATTTTTCCGGGACAAAAAGTATCCTATGTCCTTTCTCGGTACTTAAAGTATCTCCATACCAAATTTCATCAAAATCTATTGAATAGTTTACGCACAAATCATAAGAGTTTATTGTGCGGAAACCATACATTTTTCCGGGACAAAAAGTATCCCATGTCCTTTCTCGGGACTTAAAGTATCTCCATACCAAATTTCATTAAAATCGATTGAATAGTTTACGCACAAATCATAAAAGTTTATTGTGCGGAAACCGTAAATTTTTCCGGGACAATAAATATTCTGTGTCCTTTCTTGGTACGTAAAGTATCACCATACCAAATTTTATCAAAATCGATTGAATAATTTACGCGCAAATCATAAAAGGTTATTGTGCGGAAACCGTACATTTTTCCGGGACAAAAAGTATCCTATGTCCTTTCTCGGTACTTAAAGTATCTCCATACCAAATTTCATCAAAATCTATTGAATAGTTTACGCACAAATCATAAGAGTTTATTGTGCGGAAACCGTACATTTTTCCGGGACAATAAATATTCTGTGTCCTTTCTTGGTACGTAAAGTATCACCATACCAAATTTTATCAAAATCGATTGAATAATTTACGCGCAAATCATAAAAGGTTATTGTGCGGAAACCGTACATTCTTCCGGGACAAAAAGTATCCTATATCCTTTCTCGGTACTTAAAGTATCTCCGTACCAAATTTCATCAAAATCGATGGAATAGTTTACGCACAGATCATAAAAGTTTATTGTGCGGAAACCGTCCATTTTACCGAGACAAAAAGTATTTTATGTCCTTTCCCGGTACTTAAAGTATCTCCGTACCAAATTTCATTAAAATCGATTGAATAGTTTACGCACAAATCATAAAAGTTTATTGTGCGGAAACCGTAAATTTTTCCGGGACAATAAATATTCTGTGTCCTTTCTTGGTACGTAAAGTATCACCATACCAAATTTTATCAAAATCGATTGAATAATTTACGCGCAAATCATAAAAGGTTATTGTGCGGAAACCGTACATTTTTCCGGGACAAAAAGTATCCTATGTCCTTTCTCGGTACTTAAAGTATATACCATACCAAATTTCATCAAAATCTATTGAATAGTTTACGCACAAATCATAAGAGTTTATTGTGCGGAAACCGTACATTTTTCCGGGACAAAAAGTATCCTATGTCCTTTCTCGGGACTTAAAGTATCTCCATACCAAATTTCAGCAAAATCGGTTCAGCGGTTTAGACGTGAAGAGGTAACAGACAGACAGACATTCGCATTTATAATATTAGTGTGGATACCAAATTTAATTCTGAATAATAATAAATAATTTATTTAAGGAACAAAAGATAATCTAAAGCTGGTTTTGGGGTTTAGACTTTAGAGAATAGAGATTGTCACTTGTTGCATTCTGCCGAAATCCCATACGATTCTAGAAGCTGTAAAATGCTAATATTGCGCATAGAGATCTCCGTGTAGCTCAGTCGTTTACATGAATGAATTTTAAACTTGGAATGCAGATTGCAGAATATTTAGTTTTTTTTTTTAAAGTTTATAACCAACGAGAACCTGCAGCCAGCATTTTGACTTTTTAAAATTCATTATTTACGGCCAGTAGGTAAAGCAAACGTTCAGTTAGTTAAAGATAAAATCTGTGCATTGTAATTTGCGGCTAGTTTATTTTCCATGCATGAAAGTAATTGCTGGGCTAATGAAAAATCATTTATTAGTTATAAGTACAGCCTTAGCAATACCGGAGTGTTAGCGTGTGCTAGAAGTTGGAAACCATATTTCAAGATAACATCGAGCGGACATTAATAATGCTTTATGGAATTTTAAAGCATTACTCGTGTTCTTTATTTGATTAATTTGAAATAGGATTCGAGTTCATTTCAGGATTAATAGCCTCAGCTCAGTAAAAGCTTTTTAGAGCCAGATGTTAAAATAGTTAGGGCCGCACGTGCAATTTCAACTAATTTTGCCGCTATAATCAAACAACTGTAAAATAAATCCCAACCTGAATTCGAAATAGATTTGTATTGAGAATTGAATCAGCTATTATTACAGTCATATAAGAAATCTACTCTATTAAAGTGAATCAGTCCAATTGTTTGTTATTTACAATAGTTTATAAAGAATAATATTAACGTGTAAAGATACTGATCTTAACGCGAAAATATTAAAATACTGACTTAACGTAAAAATAACATGTATTAGCTGCTGCTTAATAGGATCTAGAGTCATGACTGATACAGTTGCTGATAAAGCTGTATTAATGCTGGACTTAAATCAGTGTAGAAGCTGATTTGAGTGCCGCTTTGTTACGGAAAAAAACTTATGGTAACTTTTTGCACGAGGTATATAAGATAGCTAAAACATTTGTTGGATATTAATCAACGTCTTTGATGAAACTGAATGCTCCGTTGACAGAAAACTGTCCCACAAACCTACAATTCGTTCTATTTTCAGGTTATATCGGTGCCAATTATAACCGGTGTGATTGCGACACCGAACAGCAAGGTACATTATGGCGGGAGTCTAACAATCGAATGTTTGGCCAGCGGAGTCCCCCATCCAGAGTATACGTGGAGAAAAATTAATGACACTGTAAGTTATAAAAGCTTTAATAATTATTTATTACGATGAAGTACTGCCAGTTATAATCTTGAATGAATAGAGAAGAACAAAAATAAGTATGATTAAGGGTCGGGACACAAAAACACGGCACGGCGCCGTGTCGTGGAAATCCGTACGGCGCCGTGTCGTGGGAATCCGTACGGCGCCGTACGACGTCGTACGACGTCGTGCCGTGTTTTTGTGTCCCGACCCTAAATGCCATATTATCATTATATTACGTCTTATTGTGTCAATTGTTTTGACAAGTGAACTCTACATAAGGGACACACCCAATTTGTTTTGTAACACTCTGTATATTGTATAACCATACTAATAAGTAATAAGTGAAGGAGAATCAAAACTTTAAATAAAATAATTGATTATCTCTTCAATTAAACACATCAATATTATTTGCAAGTACTGAATAATTTATTTGCAGGCAAATAAAATAGATTTTCTATCGATAGGGTTAATTCCTTGTTCTAATGTTTCAATCAGCCCGACCCAGTTAAGTGTCTAATGCAAATGAAAGGATTCCCGATAAAAACGTATCTAAATGCATTTGTTGCAGGCTATGTTCAATGTTCTCTCCCTTCGTTAATCATTGTTACCTGATCAATAAATCTGTTAAAAAATAATTGGAAATTTGTGGACGTATAATGAAAATAATTTAAACGCACACATATCATAAATCGATAAACCTATAATTCATAATAATTATAACTAGATTAAGAGCGCCAAAACTTGTTTATTGCAAGGGAAAATTTTGGGGCAAAAAGTATCCTATGTCCTTTTCCGCAGCTCAATGTATCTTCATATCAATTGTGACCGTGTGTGGTTTGGCCGTGAAGTGGTAACAAAAAGACTGACAGACTTTTGCATTTACAATATTGGTATGGTTTAATGATGCTGATAACGATGAATATACCCAACAAGATGTAGATGATATTATCACTTATGAAGATGCTAATGTTAATTTACAGGCAAAAGACAATACAACATGGCGACAAGTTGGCAATAAAATAATATTTGACTCTGTGGAAACCACAGACCAGAGTACATATGAGTGTACAGCGGCTAATTCTGCAGGAAATTATACCATGGGTATACCTATACAGGTAGAAAATAAAAATTACTTTAGAAATTTAAAAGCCTATAATCTTCTTTTAAATTAAATAGAATCTGTTAAAAATAGAATAAAAGAGGGAATAGAAATAATATTAGACAAACACAACATTTGAAAGAACTACAGACAATAAAATATATTCACGCACAGCACAAAAGAGAAATGTCGGAGAGGTAAATGTACCAAGCTTAAATGAAATAACCAAAAAATAGCTAAATAACATTGAAAAATTTGTGAATAATTCGATAATAATTCTAATTTCTTATACCCATTATGACTTTTTACAGGTACTGATACCACCAACCATAACGCAATTTGACAATGTAACAGCAGTAGAGGGTTCGACAATGCAGATTGTGTGTAAGGCTAGCGGCCAACCCATGCCCAAAATAAATCTTATGTATGTCGGTGAAGAGCCTACTGATCAGAGGTTAGTCTTAAATAATCAATACAATACATAACTTATACGTGGGAGAGCCATGCTTCGGCACGAATGGGCCGGCTCGCCGGAGAAATACCACGTTCTCACAGAAAACCTGCGTGAAACAGCGCTTGCGCTGTGTTTCGCCGAGCGAGTGAGTTTACTGGAGGCCCAATCCCCTACCTTATTCCCTTCCCTACCCTACCCTATTCCCTTCCCATCCCATCTTAAAAGGCCGGCAACGCACCTGCAGCTCTTCTGATGCTGCGAATGTCCATGGGCGACGGAAGTTGCTTTCCATCAGGAGACCCGTTTGCTCGTTTACCCCCTTATTTCATAAAAAAAACAATGATATAAATCAGCATCAAACTTCTGATAACTCTACTAGTGAGATTCCAATTCCCTTTTTGTGCTAAGATACTTAGATCATTCAAAATCTGTAGTGTGGAAGGCTGTTTACCAAAGCGTTTTTTTATTATGACAATTTGGTTATTGATTTAGAAAGTTTGATTACAGTTGATTTGACAGACTAACTAAAATCGGAGTGTACAAAGCGTGGTGACAAGAGGATCCGATAATAAGAATAAGAATATTTTTATTTTGTCACCACACAACACATGTAAATCAAGACAATAATAAAGAAGTACTTAGCATTTCTACAACATAATAACGATTCGTTATTTGCAGTATCGTATGGAACACGAAAAATGTAAGCGAGACAGAAGTGGAGTTCTATTTAACGTTCCTGAAAGTGAACTGGACACACGCTGGGACGTACCTCTGCAATGCTAGTAATGAAGGTAACAATAATTGTTTCATCATAAAATAATTATTGTAGTGAAAATAATGATGTAAAAGGTAGTTTATTGCATAAAGATGATCAAACAGGTTTCACACATCTTGCTTACAATTATCAAATACTTGATACCGGAAGAAGAACGATGAAGTTAGTAACGTTATTTTATCGCATTGAACTTTTAGTGGACTACGTGACGGAAGAGATGACGTTGACGGTGGAATTCCCGCCGTTCTTCCCCGAGACCATGGAGAGCGCTTGGAGCTGGCGCGGTCGGCCCGCCAACCTCAGCTGTGAGCATCTAAGTAACCCGCCATCTGAGGTTACTTGGAGGTAGGAATATAAAAGCAAAACTATTGTAGAAATTGAATCTATCGATGGCGACCTACCCCGGTATGACATTGCGCTGATAATTTCCCATAATTTCACCGAAGACAAAATGTTAGTCCCAATTAAATAACGACTATGAGATTTTGTGTCGTTTGCCAAAATATCATTATTATTTAATTAAAAATTTTACGTAAAACAACAAAGAAAACGTAATGATGATAAACAAGAGACTTCAGGCGATAGTAAAATTGGCAATAATATTTTCCAGGTACCATGCAAACGAAGTACCTCCAAAGGACCAAGTTGATATAAACAGACTGATAGCAGCTAAAGAACACGACGTTTGGTTGTCCTTAAATGATGCGAATTTGTATGGAATCTTCGAGTGTATTGCTAAGAACAGGATTGGCGAAACGAGAAAAATGATCAACTTACAGGAAGGAAATGTACCACCGATTGTAAATAACGTAAGTAATATTTAATATTTCGGTTTGAAAAAAAGACTCTTTGTTTGTCCTTTGCCCATTGAGGATTTCAAACAATACGTAAAGATTTGCAAGGTATGTAAAACAATAATTGATTTTGAAAGCTGATCTAAAGTCTTCCTGTTCTTACAATCAACGAGTGTTTTCTAAGTGACTTAATTTGTTCTGTAATGCTAATCATTACTCAAAATTTTAGCATTCATTAGGATAATATTAGAATACCATTAAATAATTTTTAAGTACAAAACTTACTCAGACTTTTGCTTTTATCATAAATTTTAATTTATACACTTCGCATTAAATCATCATTAAGTCATACAATATTATGAAGAAATAAGTTTTTACCTCAAACTAAAATTATTTAGTATTTTGTTACTTCATTCGGAATTAATGGACCTATTTATGCATACCGGACTCAACCCACACGCTGACAGTTCTGAGAAAAAGCCGTTTTTATTAAAATTGTGTATTCTTTAAAACTGATTATTTTAAGTAAAGTTAATTTACAATAGTATATTTGGTAATTTATTCTATGCGTATAAATATGTTAAAAATTACTACTATTTCCAACAAAGACCAAACAAAAACAGGAGAGTTCCTTTTAGCAAAACTAAATTAGCGTGGGATACATATAATCCAAAGCGAACCATCTCTTTAGATTTATTACACAAATCAACAGGATTTTCGTGCATGAGATCTGTGCACCCGATTTGGATGTCTAACATCTAATTAGTTATAGAAACGACGATTTTAACTTAAAAAATTTGCTTTTAAATAAGCTGAGGCCTCATGAACTTTCAAATTTTGAAGAAAACCGGCATTTTTTTCTTTCGGTTATGTAGTAATAGAATGAAATATATATTCATTATATTTTAGTTTATATTGTTGCTTATATTCCCAAAAAAAATATTAAAATGAAAAAATATATAATTTTAGATTTAAAACTTAATATTTTTTTTTTGTATCTAGGTGAGCATATCCTAAATGTACCTTATATGTATAATGTGGCCCTCCTACTTTTTTCTGGTTTTTACAAGGATGTTTAAAACTAGATGATGCCTGTAACTCCGTTTCGCCAAAACTCGTTTATCGTGCGGGATCCGTACATTTTTCCGGGATGAATTGTCCTTTCCCGGTACTCAAAGTATCTGCATACCAAATTTCAGCAAAAACGGTTCAGTGGTTTGGGCGTGAAGAGATATCAAACATTCATACAGATAGACAGACAGACGGACAGACAGACAGACAGACACACCTTCGCATTGGTAGTGATGGTTTCAAGCAACGTTGCAAAAATTTTAATGTAAAAAAAATAATAATAATACAAAAAAAACAGTAATGGAGTATCTTACATTGCCATTTTACAAAATAATGAGCCATTATCGGATTCATTGTCCATTAAATGCAAAGAATGTGTAATGTAAAATTTGTCCATTACATTACTGTAATGGACAAATTTCACATTACTCATTTAAAAGTATTGTAAGTATAGTAGAAGATTCGTCCTTGAAGTTTTGATGTCTCCGATTTAGTCCAGATTCGGGGAGGGGGTAGCCGAGGTATTGCCTTTGAGGTTGGAAGAAACCCCGTTCCTTTAGGCCTATTGGGAGCGGAGTTATGGCTACTTTTGTAAGACATTTGACAGTTGCCGAGCTGTCAATGTCAAAGTTTGAATGCTTGTAACTCGGCAACTATTTGTCCTGGATATGGGGTTCTTCGGCTTGTTCTTTCTGGATTTTTCTCCTCTATTCGATCCTGGCCTCAGAATTGAGAAAAAATTTGATGTCCCCGATTTAGTTCAAATTCGGGGAGAGGGTAGCCGAGGTGTTGCCTTTGATGTTAGAAGAAACCCCGTTCCTCTAGGCCTATTGGGAGCGGAGTTATGGCTACTTTTGTAAGACATTTGACAGTTGCCGAGCTGTCAATGTCAAAGTTTGAATGGTTGTAACTCAGCAACTATTTGTCCTGGATATGGGGTTCTTCGGCTTGTTCTTCCTGGATTTTTCTCCTCTATTCAATCCTGGCCTCAGAATGGAGACAAAATTTGATGTCTCCGATTTAGTTCAAATTCGGGGAGGGGGTAGCTGAGGTGTTGCCTTTGATGTTAGACCCCTTTCCTCTACCCCTTTCCTCTAGGCCTATTGGGAGCGGAGTTATGGCCGCTTTTGGTCGACGTTTGACAGTTGCCGAGCTGTCAATGTCAAACTTTGAGTGCTTAAATAACGGCAAATGTTTATCCTGGATATGGGGTTCTTCGGCTTGTTCTTCCTGGATTTTCCCCTCTATACGATCGTGTCGTAACGGTCGTGTGTGCGCAATACACACGACCACTCTGGTTTCAATGAAACCAGGCCAGTTACGCAGGAGTAATTTTGTGTCGCGTCGGGCCTGGGTCACAATGACCCGTCGCCTTTATATCAACAAAAAACCAGCCACGTGACTGACGTGAGTCTTTGTAAAATATTAAGAAGTAGGCCTTTTTTAATATGCAAACGAGAACCAAGCCGCATGATTCTACTTGCCTAATTTAAAAAAAATCAAGGGACCCTGCAGCTTGGATCTTTTTTAAAAAAACAATACTTATTAATTTGTTAGTTGGTAACTTTGTTGTGAAAATGTTTTGTTCTTCCAAAATTGTTAGATTTGCATGATCTTCATAGGGTCGATAAAAGGTCCATTTTGGAATACTTCTGCATTATTAACTCAATTTTGGCAATGGTGTGGATTGGACTCATTTTGCATAAATAGGGTCAATTTAACTACGCGGAATGGGCAATTTATATTTTTCCTTAGAAGGTAATTTTTGTATAAAATTCGTACCTTATTAACGTTATGATTCCACCCATAAGGGCCATAGGATAGGACTTTCATTCTTTCCATGAAATAATTTCGAATACAATATACATTTTGCATAACTCAGATTTGTATATAAACTGTCACTCCACAAATAACTCTTTCAGGTGACCACCGTGGAAATTACACCGACGTCCGCGGCGTTTTCGATCCAAGCCCCGGAAATTGTGAACGGACCACCCAT
Source organism: Lysandra bellargus (assembly GCA_905333045.1). NCBI lineage: Eukaryota > Metazoa > Arthropoda > Insecta > Lepidoptera > Lycaenidae > Lysandra > Lysandra bellargus. The sequence goes on from HG995354.1 coordinate 7,017,076, forward strand.
CATCGGGTACCGGGCAGAATACGATGAGCTACAGAACTATAACGTGACAGATATACACACAAACAGGACTTGGTCCATAGATAGATCGTTTAAGGTGGACAAACTCAAGGCCAATACGAGTTATCTGATCAAGTTTGCTGCTATCAACGAAGTTGGGGTTGGTGGTTGGAGCGATTTTGTGGAGTTTGTTACTTTGGAAAGGTACCTATTTTTTTATTTTATTTTAAGTGTCTATAATATTTTGTATGTGGTGCATAATGAATAGTACTTACCATCAAGGAACAAATTGTTTGCAGAGTGCAGCCCATCCCACAGAAATAGATCTTGATATTATGTCTGTGGCCCATCCTGTAAATAATAAAAAAAAAATTATTAATTGTTTAAGAGCCCGGGCTACCCTCGAAATTCTCATACATACGTAATACCAAAACCATTTTCTCATACGAAAATATTTAACATGTTTGAGTTATTTTTCAGCTTAAAATATTTAAATACTAAAAAATATTATTTAGAGTATAAATATTTTGTAGTAAATTTACTATTTATTTATATATTTTTAATGTTTTACTCTATTTTTTAGTGTTTAAATATTTAGTAGTAAATTTAGTAAAAAAATTTATACACAAAAAAAATTTTTTTAGTGTTTAAATATTTGTACAGGAACCTAGGAATTACTATTTTAAGCTGAAAAATAACTCAAACATGTTAAATATTTTCGTATGAGAAAATGATTTTGGTATTACGTATGTATGAGAATTTCGAGGGTAGCCCGGACTCTTAAGAAACTATTTTGAGTTAAAAATTTGTGCACAAATTGAAATTCAGTAGGTGAAATACACATAATAATAATTAATATAATTGCTAACGAGTCTACAGGAATCAAGTTAAAAAGTTACAAATTAATGTAACTAACATTAATTACTCTCAAAAAGAGTTCACTAAAAACAAAATATTATGGTCTTAATTTGCCCAACTGAAGCTAAAATTTTAGATGCTTAACACAAAGTATCGAAGGATTTCCTTTTATAATCCTTCGTTCTGGCCATAATCTCAAAGAAACATCAAAGTCAGTAAGTTGTTCAAAGCGCGAGTTTCTCGTAAAACTTGGATTAATCCCGTCCTACTTTCCGTTTCGAGACTTTTGTAAAACCACATATATTATTGTGTATTGCTTTGTTTGGCTACTAGTATAAACATTTTATATTTAAGTCAACTCAAAAAGATTCGTGGCATCTCTTCTAATTATGTGTCCTTACGATTCTTAATTTTCAATTCAATTCAATGAGGCTGTTTGAAATTATATTTGCCACCGTGCTGCTACACAGTAGCCTTAGCGTCTAGCGTGTCAAACTGCTGTCATATTATGTCACAATATAGCTGTCACGTGTCACGATAATATGCATATAATTTCAAATATAATTTCAAACACCCTCATTAACTATATTTTAATTTTTTTCAGGAAAGCCACAATGTCCCCTCCAGACGAGCCAGTATGGGATGTGAGCAAAGAAGACGTGGCCAAGTACCGCACACTCAGGTGGAAGAGTTTGGACACCAGCGAACCCATAGACTATTATGTTCTACGACAGTGCCTGGTAAGTAGTGATAATATTCATTTTAAATACAATTTTGTTGTAGAGCTTGACTTATTTGAAATAACGCGCCCCACCACTTCACTAGTTGATATAAATTTGATATAAATGAAAAATTTTGTACTGTGAATACGAGGGAGGGGCGCGTCTAATGTGACAGTTTTGTATGTTTTTTCTATGTCCGATAAAATGTTGATTAAAACGTCTGTATTCACAAGGGGCCGATGTTTAAATATCTAGTACAAAATGTAGTCATTGGTTCTGTCTTTTTATCTTACTGTTTTTACGTTAAGTATACATTTTAGTTTTTATTTCAGACCTACAACAGTTCCATAGACGAGGACTATTGCATAGAAATAGTAGAATCGTCCACAGAGTACCACATCACAGAGGCAGGCGACATCTATTTCGAACTAGTCGCGCACAATTCTCTGGGGAATTCGTCTGCTCTGTACATGATTATCACCCTGACAGGTGCTGCATTATACATTTGCATCAAAATAGCTCTAACGATCAATGATTTACTATATTGTTCCATTTTGTTGGATTGAAATGGCTAGAGTTAGTCTAGTGTAAATGCTTTCATGATACTACAGAATATATAAAGTTACTAATGAATGACAATAAACTATAGTTGTAACTGTTATATTTTAGCTACATTGACACCGTTAATAGGGAATACTACGCAAAGGTTGTTACGCGAAAATGTAAAGCAGAGGGCGCTACTAGCACATACAGTAAATAATCCAACATGTTGCACTTCATGACAGAATATTGACAGAACGTAGTTAAATGTTAAACAATTTTTTTTGTTTACTGTATGTGCTGGTGCTGCCTCTTGCGTGAAAACATTACAGTAATTTATACCATATTTTGAAGAAAAAATCACTTTCACCTCTAGATGTAAATGTTTTTGAAGTCTAATAGCAAAGTTGTGTAAGTCACATAAATTTTCAGGTGACGAAGAACCGCTCCTATCAGCTGGTGGTGTGATCGGTCTGTCAATAGTGGTGGTGTTTGTCTGTCTGGTACTGCTAGACCTTCTACTACTGACCTGGAGGCGACAAGGTATCCTGGCAAATTGCTGCTTCAAGAAGAAAGATGGAGATGAAAGTTTGAATTCGAGGTTAGTTTATTGAAGATCTATCTTCTAAATTACATTTATTATGCCCTTTATTATTTATCCCTTGGCAAGTTACAAATAAGCGAAGTAAATCTTTATGATCACTAGACAAAAATAGAAGATGAATGCACAGTGTAATATACTATCAAAGAAGTTGATCATAACAAGATGGCGAAACTACGTCATTTGGTCGAGTTATGTCAATTAAATATTATCAGTTGTGATTTATCGGCTGGATTTGACATAACGTGACCAAAGTATGTGGCCATCTGCCCAAGAATCACCTTCTCTGATAGTACTACCTATCAAAAGAGTTTATCAGAGTCAGATGGAGGAGCTATGTAATTTAGTTGTATTATGTCCCTACAACGCGTGATGTCGCAACATTAAATAACCCGACTACGACGTAGATATCCGCCATCCGCCTATGAATCAATTTCTTCGGCATTGTCATGATTCTAAAGTTCGCATGTGATATTGAATTTTCAGTCATAATATATATATATATAATACTTATAACGTCTTATTATACAATTGATTTTTTTAACCGTTCACAATAATACCAATTAAAATATTTCCCAAAAATCAACCCCCTAATTTTTTAAATTTAACAAATCAATTACATTAACATAGACGTTTAAATTGTTGTCAGGGATAAAAAGGAGCTCCTAAAAGATGGCGAAAGCACAAAGCGACCGAGCAACGGACATAAAGAATACGAGTACAATAAAACTACCGGCGTTATTACTGGGAAACACTCTGCCGTGTAGCTACTCTGTAAAGTCGTATAAGTACTAAGTAGCAACTGTATAATGGATTGGGGCTTGTTTACTCTGTGGCATTTAGGAGACAAAATTGTCGCTGAGACGCTTTACTTTTTAAAAATACATTGATAACTAAGGAAGTGTTAAAACTTTAGGGTGTGTATAGTATTTCTCAAATTATTATAAATCTATTTCTATAGACACATAAGTCAAAAGTAACTCTTTTAGTAATGCTTCTTTTTACAGTTGACTTAATAGGATACTTTATACTGCATGTAACACTCTGTATACTGATAATATTAAATTATTATAATATTATCAGCTGATATTGCGAGAATCGAGATGCGGTCTTGTATGTAAAAGGTCTATATAATATACTCTACTGTATGATATTAGTTAAACTGTATCTATTTTAAGACACAAATTTTTACAGCATCAGCTTTGTCTTATGCCGCAGCTGGTAAAAGCATAATATTATGGTGTGATCATGTGAACATACCCTAAGATGGTACAAGCTAAACTACTAGGAACATGAGATTGTGTGAATGTCCGAAAAGTAAGTTTTTGAGTAAAGTATTCCAAATTTTGATAAGATTTTTTTTTCAGTTTAGTATTTTTATGATTTGTATTAAAAAATAAGATGCTACATATTTTACAAAGAATAAAAAGGCACGTTCATGATATATTTTATTACCGTATGATATTTAATTGTGTAAGTTAATATTTTGTAAAAATATAAGTTTAACACTAATTAAGTTTTGTACATTATTTTTGTAACTTTAACATTAATTATTTTAACGTTATAATTTTTAACTTATTATCCTAGATTTCAATTATTTCCAAATTGAAGAAAAATTATTTACGCTTTAAGTTTTTTATAAGCCCATCGATTTTAGTATTTTATTATATTAATTTGAATTAAAATATATGTCTTTATATATTATATTTAAGTTATAGCCAAAGTATTTGTTGTTAAGACTATTATATTGTATTTGATATTTTAATAAACATTTATTAAAGCAAAATTTGTATAATTTGAATTTTGATTAATACTAATTAAGTAAATATAATCCTGCAAAGACTTCTGGTATTTGTAATCGTGACGTATTTGTAGTACGTAATTTCTACGTAGTAACTACATATTTAGGTAGGTACTAATATGTGGTACCAATTTAACGGTAGTAGTCAAAACTCAAAACGTACCAAATAATAACAATATACATAAAATTATATTAATTAAAAAACTTAAAAAACGCATTAGGCTGAAAATCTGAAATGAAAATAGGTTAAAAAATATTATTTTGAAACCGTTACAATGCGTAATATCAAAGTAGGCCATATTAAAACGTTATGGAAAACTGAATAACACTTATACGGTATTATAGTCGTAAATTTAGGGCTTAATACTCTTATCTACTTTATAAAAAGGGCGCATAAATGACTTTACGACATACGAACAGGGGATAAAGAGACTTTAATATTTTTATGAAAATATGACTTACATAGTTTTGGCTCTACGAGGTTTTATTTAATAGCGTAAAAATAAGGCCGCGTTTTGTGGTTGAGCTGAATATAGAGATAATGGGTAAATGTCTTGTTCTGAAAATCTGAAATATTTTTAAATTGGGGTAAATACTCCAAAATAAAAACTAGTTTTTTTTCGCGCTTTGTTGACGTGAAATAGTATTTCTGGCTACGAATAATAAAAACTATCTGGCATTAATCTGGCAAAAATCTGGCAAAACACATATTAGTTAATATGAATATTGAATAGTGAACACATACATTGCCAACGAGAAACGAGAAATATTGCCAACGTTGCCAACGAGAAGCGCCAGCCGACCTACTAAAACCACCTGCGGTTTGCCTCAGCCGTTGTACGAAGGTCGAAGAGTGTCCCGGATCTGTCTAACACAAGACACTTTCTACGACTGGACGGTCTACCTCAGACATAATATTGGACTTGACGTAGCCCAAGCAAATAACATATTATTAGGTCTACCATCTGCTTATGAGTTATGAGTTAATTTCTCTGAAAGAGACTGTCAAAAACCAAAATCTCCTTTCAGTTTCGCTGTAGGCGGATAGTATTGTATTCATTCTGCATTGTTCGTTACAGTTCTAAAATCTGCGGTTACAGATACCAGAGAGTAAGTGTGGCTGTCGTCAGAACAGATGCGCGCTCGCAGGGTACAAATTACTTTAATTTTACTGTCGACGACGGCTCAATTCCGTAGCGAACCTCGGAAAATATTTCCACGTACATACGTTGCACTGTTCCCCGAAAGTCTAAAAGTTATATTTTGTAACAAATGCGAAAAGGGACGCTTATTCACGTCTTTAATCTTTTTTTTTTATATTCATAGACATGTCTGTAAAGCTCTGACGTCATTGCGGCCTAAGTAATAGACTTATTGTGACTGCTTTTCTTTAGAGTGGTATCCACAAATCTCTGTGAGAGCATACCTATATTCGTAGCACCCACTGTGTTAGAGCAGGACAGTCGAAGAAAGTGGAGAAGTGTCTCGTCCTCTTCCTCGCAGAATCTACAATAATTATTATTATTCATTGTCACTAGCACCTATTCTGTCAGGGACCAGGGTACTTTTTTTTTTTGATGCGCAGGGAAAACCCGTCATGGGTCCCCCGGGTTGGGGATGAGCCTCAGTTAAGCTGAAGCACCCCGGGGGTATGTGGGAATCTTACCCACTAAAACCACCTGCGGTTTGCCTTCAGTCGTATACGGAGGGATGTCCTGGATCTGTCTAACGCAGGACTCCCTCTACGACTGGCCGATCTACCTCAAAAGGGACCGGACTTTCACCAAAGTAAGGGAACGCTCCGGCAAACCGAAGCGTTCCCCTCGGCACCGGGACTAGCAAAGCCGGGCAGGTTCCCATCCTTGCCCAGAGCCCCGGATTAGACGGAAGTTTGGAGGTTTACACTTCGCATAACGACGCCTCCACACGCCCTACGCCGGCGGAGCGGAACAGAGGATGGGTCATCCTCTCTGTTCCGCTCCGCGGCCTCTTTCTGCGAAAGGACGGTTTCGCAGAAAGAGACCGCCGCCTGCCATGCCTCATCGCTCTCGAGCATGCAGCGAACCATGCTCGAGAGCGAGAGATCCCGCCCAAGCACCGCCATGAGATCATGGCGCTGCACGGCCCAACGATCACACACTTCGAGGGTGTACTGGGCTGTATCCTCCCCAGCGCCGCACTCATGGCAGGCTGGCGTAGGCTCCCTCCTGGCGACCTTACACAAGGGACCAGGGTACTTGCTTTACTCCTATGCAGCATGCGTTTTTCTAAAACAGCATAAACTTGCATGAATTCATGAAATATGCCTAAGTCTAGGTGATCCAATTTGCACTAGATCTTAAATCTCCATTCTACGTAAATACATATAATACTTTCCGAGAATCTTCCGTGTTAGAAAGTCAGGGTTGAAAAATTTGGGATTACAGAACATACAATAACTAAACATAATTGAGCCTTCTGAAAAAAACGCTTCTGTGTAAGAATCACCTGGAATTCCTGTTAGATAACAACACAATATTTATTAAAATGTTTGAATCTTACGTTCGAAACTTTACCTTGTTAAAATCGAGTGTTGTTAAAGTTTTAAAGGAGATCCGAAGAAAAAGTTTTATCACCTTTTTCATAACTGAGCCTTTTCAGCCTCTGAATTCTTAGCATTTATTATAACTTTAACTTACTTTAAATGCTTCTTAAATCAGTGTGTCTCATCACCCGAAAAAAATAATATATGATATCATAATACTTAGTTGATATTTTGTTTACGTCTGCAGTAACTATACGCGGCCGCACTGAGGAACATAAAATTTTAATGATTACTGTATTTAATTGAATGAAGAGTTTGACAGAAAATGAATAGATTGTACTATGTCAAAATCTTCATTGTTAAAAAGTAATCAAAATATCTCTCTCTTTGCTTATCCCAAAAATCAAAGAAAAACAAAACGTAAATAAAAAGATGTTATTATGTTTATTTCATACACATGTAGGTTCCCACATTTGCCGTGATTAAGTTAATTTATGTCCGTTTTAAGGACGCAGCTGCCAATAATGGTTTCTTAAGGCTCACGTGCTTTACCTCTATAACTATTAGCTCCCTACTACGTAATAAAACTTAATTTTACTATGGAATACATCATAATGTGCATTTATGAGCACTAAAGCATAATATATTTTATTGAAGTGAGATAAGTTTTCCCTGGTTATAATATAATGCGGTATATTTTAAACACATACTAATAACAATAAAATTAATATGTTCGGATCGCAGACCGGTAAAAGTAGAGAGTTCTACGAACATTGAACAAGAAACTGAAGCCGGTGTCTTATACAAAGTGTAACAAAACTAAGTGAAAATACTTTAGGGTGTGTATGTGTTCCTTATATTATTTATATAGAGTTCACTGTGAAAGCGGCAGCTCTGAAAGACCAAAAAAATTTTTTTCAATTTTGTTTGGGGAAACTCATGACGCTGGGGCGCTTGCCCATACAAAAGTAAAAAAAAAATATTTTAGCGCTGCTTCTTTCACAGTGAACTCTCTACAAGGAGTACATAGACACCCTAAAGTATTATCACTTAGTTTTGATACATTCTGTATAAGTGCACACATATACAGGATTAAACTACGCTACGACTCGAATAATTGCAGACGAACGAGAAATAAATAAAAACGTATACGAAAACGAACAAAATTAAAAAGCGTAAAATGGAGCATTTGTCAGCGTAAGCGTGTTTAAATTATAAAATTCTTGCTTCAAAATAGAGACATCCTAATTTTCATTTGATTTGAGGTTTAAGTTCTTGCTTTCTTTTGGTTCTTATATTAAAAGCAGAGTTTAAATTTAACCACAAAATAAAATTAAAGCTAAACCTAGGGAGTGGGGGTGTGAGTTGTAAATCATTCACGGCGCGACGCGAGAACACTAATTACTCATTCTGTACTCTCAGCCCGTAAATTATGTTCAACTACGTCACAGTTTACGGTTTCATTTTTAACCCGACAATGGAGAAAAAAGGAAGTAATGATTTTGATAATCTACTTAAGCGGTTATTGGTAGAGGTTAGTAATATGCTTAAAAGCGCTAAAAGCTAGCTTTTAGCGCTTTTAAGCATATTACTAGCCTCCACCGAATTACTCCATTGCATAAAACGCTATGGATTACCATAGCGTTTTATGCAATGGAGTAATTCGCAGATGCTCCGCTCTCGCCATTAGGGAGTTAGGGACCTGCAGTAGGACTAATGCACGGGACGTGACCGCGTCGCCACACTACATTATATAAATATCTAGAGTTTGGTGAATTTTGAAATAACTGTATTTTTCGATACCTAGTACAACAAAAGAATTACATCAATAGGATGCGAACACAAACTGTTAGCGCGTTCAAATTATAAGCCCTTTCAAAATATAATTTCCCCCCGTTTTTTTCCAGACTTTCGCCTCTATTTCTTCGCTCATAAATTAGCGTGATAAAATATAGCCTATAGCCTTCCTCGATAAATGGGCTATCTAACACTGAAAGAATGACCAGTAGTTTAGCGCGTTCAAACAAACAAACAAACAAACAAACAAACATACTCTTCCCAATTATAATATTAGTATAGATTATAATAATCACACATAAACACAATAATTGTTTTATCTTTAAATTATTTCAAGCAGTCATTTTTTAAAACCGTACAACATAAACGCCACTTGGACGTCCGAATTTTGTTTCAGCAATATCAACAAGAAAGCGCGGGAAACGTAAGAAGCGAGCGCTTTTTAAGATTTACAGTACGAAATTCCTCATTCTGAATATTTATTTGCATGATTACGTCTGGCGACTGTATTACGGCATTAAGACCGAAACAGTTAACAAAAAAGTAATAAGTCTGTAGTTTTTTAGCGTTCGTACTTTAGAATTGATTTCTATGTCTACGTGTACGTGTATGTATCATTTATGAGTGTGGAATTCGTCAAAGTACTCGAATCGAATCAAGAGGAGCATCTCGCTGGTACCGTGAAGTGAACAGTATACGGTAAAAAGATTTAAAAATGCATATTTTCTTTTGTTTTCGCCGCCTATCGCTAGCGCTTAATGAGCACTTAACTCCTTTGTATCATTTATGAGCGTGGAATTCGTCAAAGTACTTAAATCTAGAGGAGCATTTCGCTGTTACCGTGAAGTTAGCAGTATACGGTATAAAAAATAAAAAAATGCATATTTTCTTTTGTTTTCGCCGCCTTTCGCTAGCACCGAATGAGCACTTAATTCCTATGTATCATTTATGAGTGTGGAATTCGTTAAAGAACTCGAATCAAGAGGAGAATCTCGCTGGTACCGTGAAGTGAACAGTATACGGAAAAAAGATTTAAAAAATGGATATTTTCTTTTGTTTTCGCCGCCTATCGCTAGCACTTAATGAGCACTTAACTCCTTTGTATCATTTATGATCGTGGAATTCGTCAAAGTACTTAAATCTAGAGGAGCATCTCGCTGTTACCGTGAAGTTAGCAGTATACGGTATAAAAAATAAAAAAATGCATATTTTCTTTTGTTTTCGCCGCCTTTCGCTAGCACTAAATGAGCACTTAATTCCTATGTATCATTTATGAGTGTGGAATTCGTTAAAGAACTCGAATCAAGAGGAGCATCACGCTGGTACCGTGAAGTGAGCAGAATACGGTATAAAGATTTAAAAAATGCATATTTTAATTTTTTCTCTGCCTATCGCTAGCACTTAATGAGCACTTAATTCCTATGTATCATGTCGACTGCCCCTAAGTATACTGAATCAACTAACAAATTGCAAACTTTACAGGAGAGCGTCAGAAAGAACGAAACGTTATATTTTTAATGTCATGAAAATTAGGATAAAATAAATAGTCATAGATAAATATATATATATATATATATATATATATATATAATACCTATAAAAAGGTCCTTCAACACAGCAAAATAAAAAATATATTATTTCATTATTTACTGAGATAATGTAGACATACTAGTATACGTCGACTATCTGTAAGTTGAAATTGGTCAACTACCACTTATATTTTTATACGTCGTATCATTGAATTTACGTATTTTGACAGTTCTAAATCTAAAATATGGTAAAACTATTTTTAATTTAGAGTTTTCTATCATAAGGTACCACCATTTTGCTCTCATAGTTCGTTTTTGTATAAATATTGGCAGTTGACTCACTTTACATGGATATAAAATAAGAAGCGTCCTATTTTTGTTGGTGAGTCAAGTGTGACAATGTAAGTTAATAATTAAAAAAATATTTTATTTCTTATATTTTGAATTAAAAATAATCAACTACATACAGGGTGCAATTAAACCTTCCTGCCAATTTTTTTCCAGGGCTTAGGTATCATTAGGAGAGTCCATTTAACAAAAAAAATGGGTGTTATTTTTATTCAATAAAAATAGCTTGCTGACAGACAAATGGTCAGACAGACAAATACTGAAGTTCCTGAAATAGGGTTTCGTTTTACCATTTGGGTATGGATCCTTTAGTAGAGGAGCCCAAGAGGAGATTTTGAGCCATGCTTGAGAAGTCAGATTAAGCTTGTATAAGGTTCCCAAATATTATCATGGTACAAAAATCTGATGACTGATACCATAGTTGGCGGATTGAAAAGTTTTTTTTTAAGTATTGAAATGTCGTGAAACTGTAAGATTAAAATAAAGAATGTTAAGTATACTCTAAAGAAGCTGCTCATAAAGATTTAAAGGTAAAGTAAGCCTGCAGGGACATTTTAAAATTTCAAAACACAAAACTTATGTTTTTAAGAAAATAAGCTTTGCAGATGGTTTATGTCGCACTTAATTAAATGATTTAGTCCTTTTCAACTAAAATCTTATAATGAATTACCTATAAAAATATTTTTTTTTCAATATTTTCATAACTTGAAATCGGCTGTAGCCTCTGAACTAAACGCTAGAATAAAAACGCTCATATTATTTTTTTATCCGTTATACCTAATCTACAGAAACTAGGAGGCCTACAAAACAGCTGACTAACTTCATAAATAGCACTTTGGGTTCCCTAACTACCTTAAATAAGTGGTAATTTGGTCTTTTTACTCCGCGGTGACCAAATGCATACTGAGTCAACTTTCAATTTCAACCAAAATGCCCGCAATCGCGTCCCGCGTATACTGGTAGAATTTCCATGATAGTTCCATGTGCAAAAATAAGTAAGTCATGCACTTGACTCTGTATACGTCATTTTATTTCCGGTATTAATAAAGATACAAACTTTTTTTTAAAGCCAGCAGGTAGAATATGATCTAATTACTGTAAATATACCAGAAAGTGTAATTTGGAAAATTTGTTAGTTGACTCAGTATACTTAGGGGCAGTCGATGTATGAGTGTGGAATTCGTCAAAGTACTTAATTCTAGAGGAGCATCTCGCTGTTACCGTGAAGTTAGCTGTATACGGTATAAGAAATAAAAAAAATGCATATTTTCTTTTGTTTTCGCCGCCTATCGCTAGTACTTAATGAGCACTTAATTCCTATGTATCATTTACGAGTGTGAAATTATACTAAAATAATATAAGTGTAAAGGTCACTTTATAATTTTCAGAAACGAAAGCATTGACAATTAATACTTGTAATTATTTTTAATGTTTTTAACGAGTGCATTTCGGTACATTTAAAATAATTATTGCAACAATTATACCGCTTCAGGTTGGGTAATGAGCGGGGATTGCTTTACAAATTGCTTTATTGACTCTGACAGAAATGTGGAGTTTTACTTTAAAACATTGGTAAATAAAATTACAATAAATGCGAAAGGAAATGAAAATATTTAAACAAATCATGTAATTATAAGGTACTGCGGTGGTCTTAAACAGGTGTAGAAAAGAATGTCATAAAGATACAATATCATTAAATTACTGCAATAGCTTTCACGTTAGAGCACAGTAAACAAAAAGTTTTGTTCGATGTTTGACAACGTTTCAATCGATATTATTCTGATATGACGTGTGCAAAATTTTGGTAAAGTCGGATTATTTACTGCATGTGCTAGTAGCGCCCCCTGCATAGGCGGTCGATGAAATAAAGTCGACACTCGACTCATGCTAAGTCAATTCCACATTTTGAGTTGCAACTGTATAAAGAAGCTATAAAAAACGTCTTTGCTAGAGGCTCTGGTCAGAGTTCCAACTTCCAGCTTCTACCTTAAGGGAGCGGAACCCTGAAAAATCGGCCAAGTGCGAGTTCGACTCGCGTACGAAGGGTTCCGTGCCGTTATAGAGCAAATATGGGACTAAAATTTTGTTTTTTATGAGGCCCTTAAACATTAAATTTATTTAGTATGTATTTAGTATTTATTGTTATAGTGGCAAGAGGAATACACAATCAATGAAGTCTAGCTATAGCCTATAGCGGTTCTTGAGATACAGCTTGGAGACGGGCAGACAGACAACGATTAAGTCTAAGTAATAGGGTCCCGTTTTTACTCCTTGGGTATGGAACCCTAAAAATTATAACTACAATAACCTACAATCATCATACGCATTGTGCTACCAAATTGTATCGTTATGGAGACAAGAGGAGTGATTGCGTCCCCTACAGCACGGTACTAGAATACCAATATCCAATGAAACGCGGTTTGTTAGGGGCTTACAATTTTCTGAAGAGACAATAGACTTGATGACTAATTTTTTTTCTTATTGGTAATTGAAAGACCCTTAAAAAATAGAAACATCGCTGAAAGAATGACTCTGATAGCTTAAAAATTCACCAAGATATGCCAATTCAAGCATCTCATAAAATAGACCTGCCCAAAACGCTCCATACAAAGTGCTACGAAAGACTGACGTCACTCTTTCGTAGTTTGTACGGATTGGGAGAGAACTTTGTGCGATAGGTATATTAAATATTGCATTTATGAGAGTGGTTTCATAACAAAAGTTGCTTTTAATTGCATAAGTTATCGAATGGTATACAAATATTAAGAAAATTAATTGAAAAAAAATATCGACTTGATCATCCAACTTTGATGGCGCATAACAAAAAAATACAAATGCTATCGAGCTGAAATTTTGGGAACACTTATTTTTACCGTGATTTCTTTATTTTATTAACAAAATTCGCTAATCTTTGACCTTGTCATCATCCCTATTCTTTTAAAATCAAGGTTTTCAAAAGTAGGTAAGGGGTTTGGGTAATATTGGCGTCATTTTCAAATCTCGCAGACACTCACCAAACCAGCATATATTGAAAGAACATATTTTATTTATTTATGTACTACAATATCTTACATCTAATTACAATTTAATATTTAGATATGCCTAAACACTCTTGTCGAGTTTGTCTAGACATAACGTTCTCAACTACAAAGCTTAATTACTTATAACTATAACTAAACTAATAACAAACAAAATATGTAAAAAATATTAGTTAATTGTAACCATCCAAGTAATATGCATCGAGCGGGCAGATGGAACATCATAACTGCTAAGAAAACAATTCATGTTCGCTGCAGCACCGCTTGGTGCACCTATTATAAACAATGTTACAACACTATACAGGATGTTTTGTTATTACACTATATTTAATGATTGAGTTTAATTACAAATATTATTAAAATGTATTTTCTTTAAGTTTATCAAAATAGTATGTTTTTAATACATGTTTATTAAAAATTTTTTAGTAATTTTCTTCTTAGTTTAATCAGGTAAATTGTTAATTAAGTGTGGTATTAGATAATGAGAGGTTCTTTTGCCATATTCATTATTAAATTTCGGTGTACATAGTTTTTTTAATGCTATACTTCGTGTAAAATGGTCAAAGCAGCCTTAGCTCTCCGAAGTAGCCTTTAGTACCCTAAGCAGCCATAGCTCTCCAAAGCAGTCTTAGCTCTTCAAAGCAGCCTTTAGTACCCTAAGCAGCCTTAGCTCTCCAAAGCATACTTAGCTCTCCGAAGTCCGAAGTATCCTTTAGTCCCCTAAGCAGCCTCAGCTCTCCGCAGCAGCCTTAGCTCTCCGAAGTAGCCTTTAGTACCCTAAGCAGCCTTAGCTCTCCAAAGCAGCCTTAGCTCTCCAACGCAGCCTTAGTTCTCCGAAGCAGCCTTTAGTCTCCTAAGCAGCTTTAGCTCTCCAAAGCAGCCTTAGCTCTCCAAAGCAGCCTTAGCTCTCCAAAGCAGCCTTAGCTCTCCAAAGCAGCCTTAGCTCTCCGAAGCAGCCTTTAGTCTCCTAAGCAGCTTTAGCTCTCCAAACCAGCCTTTAGTCCCCTAAGCAGCCTTAGCTCTCCAAAGCAGCCTTTAGTCTCCTAAGCAGCTTTAGCTCTCCAAAGCAGCCTTAGCTCTCCAAAGCAGCCTTAGCTCTCAGAAGCAGCCTTTAGTCTCCTAAGCAGCTTTAGCTCTCCAAAGCAGCCTTTAGTCTCCTAAGCAGCCTTAGCTCTTAGAAGCAGCCTTTATAGTCTCCTCAGCTTTAACTCTCCAAAGCAGCCTTAGCTCTCCAAAGCAGCCTTTAGTCCCCTAAGCAGCCTTAGCTCTCCAAAGCAGCCTTAGCTCTCCAAAGCAGCCTTTAGTCTCCTAAGCAGCCTTAGCTCTCCAAAGCAGCCTTAGTTCTCCAAAGCTGCCTTAGCTCTCCAAAGCAGCCTTAGTCCTGCTGATCGGAGATCTGATCGCGCAAATGATACAAAATATGGACGCACCTTTCCATCTCCGATCAGATCTCCGTCGCGATCATCGCGTTTCATTTTGACACGCTTCGATGATACGCGACTAGACTAATAAATAATCTATTCCCGACGATACACGACGAGATTAATAAATAATCTATTCCCATGGACCTAACTACTAACTCACAATTATTATGTCCATAGGTCTGTTCCTGTAGATAAATACTTATCTGTGTTATCTGCTTAAAATCTCGGAAAAGAACATGAAATCAATTTTATCTATAGCATAAAAGATTTTAGACTAAGTACATATTTTACAAGTAAGATTTCTAGGCTGAAAATGACAAAAAAATATCCACAGCCGAACATATTATAACCTCCTCGTTTTTTGGAAGTCGGTTAAAAATGCCCAAGGAGAAAGTAAAGTACATTAGTTAGTTTTTCGTCCTTCTCCGATCAGAATTTTTAAGCTACTTTCTCAGTTTCGCCTGAAAGTGGTAGAGAAATTTTAAAATATTTTCTCTTAATAAAATCCTTCATCTCAAATGCAAACTTCAGTTATTACTATTTAAATTACAATCATTATTAAGTCTCTAGAGTCTTGACTGAATTTCAAATTCATATTCCGATTTCCAATAGAATTTTCTGCAGCTACAATTCTTACCGAATTCTATTTATATGCTAATCGCTAATAGATTTTTAATAAATGTAATATATTTAATTATTGTAACTTATTAATTTATGTTTTTACTTAGAAGTGAGATTACCTATCGTAATGCTAAGTACTCACATACGGTTTTGCTCGATCGAGCAATAACGTCGAGCAAAACCCGCGGCTCGGGATTTCGTCCACACATTCAGCATTGCTCGATAGTTTTACTCAATTCGATATATTTAATTCCATCGAGCCGGCTCGATGCGAGCCTTCAAGCTGGCTCGATGCAAGCCTTCGAGCTGTGAGTTTTGCGGTCCACACAGTAATTATTATTATGCCCGGGACACACGAGGCTAGTTTTTCAAGCTAGGATAGCAAGCTAGTGTTTGTAAGCTAGCAAGCTAGTACTTCTGGCTTCGTGTAGACAAAACTATCTTCATTTGTAAAACAGAACTAGCATGCTCCAAGCTAGGTCAGCAAGCCAGGACAGTTTGGTAAAAAACTAGCTTGCTATCCTAGCTTGAAAAACTAGCCTCGTGTGTCCCGGGCATTACTCGATTTGGAGTAAAACTATCAACAAAACCGTATGTGCAGAGTACTTAGCATAAGTACATATATATACCTAAGGCGTAGGTAAGTAGGACGTAATTGAATAGATCTATGTCTAGTTTCTAGGGCTTTTCCCTATTCCCTTGGACTTCCGACTTCCACGAATATTTTTTAAGACTACAAGATTAGTCTTCTCGAGTTTTAGCGACAGAAAATTTAAAACTTACTTAATTTTTATTATATAGAAGATATATGTACAAGTCAAAATTATCTACTGAAGAAACTCGAAAAATATTTATAATCTACATTAGCTCTTCCTTTGTTACAGTAACAAAGTTCTAGATCAAGAACATAAATTAAATTATTATTAGCGTCGTAATGACTTTAGTTGTGAGATGTGAAACTTGCTAGTCGGTAAGTTCTCGCAAGTTTTAGTGACGAATACGAATATAAGATGACACCGCTAACAATATTACTAAGCTTTTAACAAGTAAGGTTTACATGAGTAGACTACTATATTTTCTCTAGAGTAAAATAAATCAACAAAGTTCGTCTGGCGCAGATTCCAGAAAGCGCCATCTAGTGATCAGTGGACGAGATTTTACAAAGAACATTTGTTGCTTTGGGTTTGGGACCAGTGCTAGGTTTACATTTTTTATGAGTGTAGGCCACTTTATTTCGCCACCCCATGAACGAAATCTGCCGCCTCTCTAGAACGCTGCCGTCCCTAGCATAGATAATACAATACATTGATACGTGGGAGAGCCATGCTTCGGCACGAATGGGCCGGCTCGACCGGAGAAATACCACGTTCTCACAGAAAACCGGCGTGAAACAGCGCTTGCGCTGTGTTTCGCCGAGTGAGTGAGTTTACCGGAGGCCCAATCCCCTACCCTATTTCCTTCCCTACCATCCCCTATTCCATTCCCTTCCCATCCCTACCCTCCCCTATTACCCTATTCCCTCTTCAAAGGCTGGCAACGCACCTGCAGCTCTTCTGATGCTGCGAGTGTCCATGGGCGACGAAAGTTGCTTTCCATCAGGTGAGGTGCTCGTTTGCCCCTTCTTTCATTAAAAAAAAAAATACATACCTAAAGAGAGTCCCTAGGCAGCGACCATCCATTGTGGCATGTATGTAACATTTTTGACTAAGTAAAGAAGTTAATCCTACCTAGGTAACGATGAAAACTACAACGTATACCTATTATAATATTATTATGTGGTATGGTGAACGATTATAATTATTGCGGATAGACAATCTATCCGCAAATCGCAATCGTTTCTTTTCTATCGAAATTACAGACGAAGTAGGTATATAAAAGCATTGTTTACTTATGTATTTACGTGAAAATTTTTGGGTTCGGAGATGTTCTTCACACATCCCGAAAATAGTCCTTATTACCAACCAAAAACACCAACACAAGTCACAACACCTCACTTTTCACAACTTACATAACACAAGTTTTTAAACACATCTTATCAAGAAAAGTAATTAATTTACATTAAACATATCGTCACCGGAAAGGCAAAATTACCGAAACGACAAAATAAGCATTTTGAGTTATATATTATATATTCGGAATCAGCTTTTTTTTCTGCGTCGATCTGTCTAGGTCCCATAGCAATACGAGTACTTTTTTGGCGCTTTAGTAAATTGAAAAAAATGGGAGTTCTCGTCGGCACGAGTCCTGAAGCGACACGATTTTGGCGTTTTTTTCGTGCTTGTCACTTAAGAGCCCGGGTTACCCTCGAAATTCTCATACATACGTAATACCAAAATCATTTTGTCATACGAAAATATTTAACATGTTTGAGTTATTTTTCAGCTTAAAATAGTAATTACCTAGGTTCCTGAACAAAAATTAACTTCAAAATATTTAAACACCAAAAAAAATTTTTTTGTGTATAAATTTTTTCTACTAAATTTACTACTAAATATTTAAACACTAAAAAATAGAGTAAAACACTAAACAATATATACATAAATATTAAATTTACTACAAAATATTTCAACTCTAAAAAATATTTTTTAGTATTTAAATATTTTGTAGTAAATTTACTATTTATTTATATATGTTTTAGTGTTTTACTCTATTTTTTAGTGTTTAAATATTTAGTAGTAAATTTAGTAAAAAACATTTATACACAAAAATATTTTTTTTAGTGTTTAAATATTTTGAAGTTAATTTTTGTTCAGGAACCTAGGTAATTACTATTTTAAGCTGAAAAATAACTCAAATATGTTAAATATTTTCGTATGACAAAATGATTTTGGTATTACGTATGTATGAGAATTTCGAGGGTAACCCGGGCTCTTAAGCAATTTTGTTTTCCTGTAATAAACTAATAATTAACTTTAAGTAAATTTATATAAAAAAATATGATGCTGTATTACTCTCGCAAAGTGGCCGTTTACAATTTAACATTTTATGAATCAGGCACTAGAAATGGGTACTGCTACACATGGTCAGAAAATAATGGAAAAAGGGGTGCTAATGAAGTATCATCTATTTTACAGAAGTATGTCAACAATGTGGATCAAAGGGGTTCAGTAAAACATTTGTTATTATATTGTGACTCATGCCCTGGTCAGAATAAAAATAAAATAGTATTAACTTGTTTAAATGAAATACTTCAAAGTTGTAACAATCTGCTATCGATTCAAATTAATTATTTGCTCCCGGGGCATACTTATATGCCAGTAGACTCCATGCACTCCGTAATAGAAAGAAGCTTAAGAGGCATTATAGTGTGGGCACCATCATAGTGGAGCACAATTTTTACTATGGCTAGGAAGTTACCAAAACCATATGAAGTAGAAGTCCTTAGCTATGCTGATTTTACCAAATGGGACATAGTTGCTGAAAAATATTTTAAAAGGTAAAACTGTGTATCATACAGAGTATTTAAGTATGAACAATAGTCCAAATGCTCAAGACTGTTTGGCTGAAACAGACGTGGAAGATGAAGTATCGGCTCAAGAGTGAAATGGATCTAATCCGTCTTTTGTTATTTTATGATTGTTTCTTTTTTATATTTCATCGTATTAACTGATTGTTAGACTGATTTACTCATGGACCAAGAGCTTGTGACGGCCAGACTTTCCTCATTTTAGAAAAGCTGAAAGTTTACCTGTTTGTGACGACCAGCAACTATGGAGTTTCGGTCGCGGTTACTTAGGAGGTATCCAGTTTTGAAGACTTTCGAGATAGAGTAAAGCTCAATTTCATAGCTTATATTTTTCACGGTAAATGGAGGGATCTCGTCTTCCAGTGCCGGACATTTTTGAAAGTTGCTTCCCACTGCCAGACACCCTTAAACTTTCTTAAAGTATTAAACAGGTAAACTTTCAGCTTTTCTAAAATGAGGACAGTGGCCGTCGCAGGCTTGTACTCTATCATAATTATAACATGTCGAAGACTGCCTAAAACTATGATTCTCAGTTTTATTTAAGTAGCTTATATCGTAGAAAATAGCAATCCTTTAGAGGTTTTTGATATTATTATATTATAGTTTAATGTTAGTGTTTTTTGTCAAAGATTTTAAAGACTGTTTTTTATTAATAACAATTTTAGGTACCTTATATAAGTTAATTGTTTTCGCTTAAGAAGTAAACCTGTTTTTGTTTAATTTTTATAATAGATAATCTAACACTCAAGTTCCTCAATTTGCCAGTTGATTGTTTTCGCCGAAGAAGTGAATGGCATTTTGTTTAATTTCTATAAAATAACTTTATTTCAATTTTAAAAGTCAAAGACTGAAAAAAGTACAACTTTGATTATTAATAAGAATAACTTTATAATACAGTGTGTTAGTGTAAACACCGTTATCCTCGAGACCATTAAATGAGCCCGTCAAAATGAACAACTTTTTCTATGAGAACAATGCTGGGAACTCAAAAAAAGTTGTTCATTTTGACGGGCTCATTTGATGGTTTCAAGAATATCGGTGTTTACACTAACATCCAGTATATTAATAAAAATAATAATAACCTAACTTAATATTTTCAAATATATCCGTAATGACTGTTTTTTTGTATTATTTCTTGAAACTATTTTCCTTTTTTTTTTTAAGGCCCTGCCCTACTAATTTACGTAATATTAAAAAAAATGATTTCTGTGATGTAAGAAATTAAGACTTTATTTTTACATTCCCGTAATGGCTTTTGCATTATTTTTTATGTTTCTAGTAACTTTACTTGAGGCACTCCAGTATTTTAATAGGCATTATTGCATATTAACTTAAGTTATAAGTAGTTTAAAAGGTATAGTTAAAACAAAATAATTATCTCTTACGTTTTTTTACTCAAAACGAATCAAACAATAACCTACTTCTAAGAATGTTTAGTGATCTAACATAATAAACCGAATGATTTATAAGTAGTTTTGACATAAATTAAACCGACTTATAAAAGTCCTTTCAGAAATTTAAGACCACTAACATTAAATTACAATTATATTTCAAGAAAATTTGTAGTTCTATAATTAATTTAAGTTAGAGTTATAAGTAAGATTGCGAATCATATTATTTGAATCTGATGGCGATAAAGAAATTTTGCTTTACCGTAAATTGAGGTCATTTTTACTTAAGGGCCATTATATCCTAAACTAACAGTATAAGTATCACAATTAGTATTTCTGGACATAGAAAATGAAAAATGAGTTAAACTTTACCTTGACGTCATCAAAATTCGAGTGCTGGGAAAAAAGTTATGATTTAAAAACGAAAAAAAAAAAAAACTTTAAACGGCTTTTTCTCGAAATGGCCTTTTGCCGTATTAGTAATTTTGCCTTTCCAGTGACGATATTATTTAACACAGTAACATGTCTTAAAATTCAATTTGTTATTATTTTTAGCAATATTCCGCGAAAAAACTTCCACCTTTAAGTAAATGAGTGAGTGCACGCATAGGCATGCGTACAGCACCTCCCTCCTCCCACACTGCCTATGCGTACACTCGCATGCAAGAACTTGCAAACACCACCACACAAGCAATAATGTTGGCAAATCCGTGCAAGGCCCCTCACCAGTCACCACCATGCAGGTTGAAAACCTCGACGCGCGTTTCGCTCCAACACCGGAGCATCCTCAGGATGTGGACTCTACGAACAACGTTCGTCAAGTGCCCCGCCTTTTTATATCCTATCGAGCCCCGCTACTGTCCCCACTACCCCCACTACCCTCACCAGTACCCCCGAACATATTAATAAGCGGTAACGTAGTCAAGCAAGTTTGGTCATTCAACAATGCAAATCTGTTATTTTTCTTTTCTTTTATGATCTCTAATTGTTCCAACACGCTCAGCCGAAAGCCTTTATCGCATTTATCTAAAACTTTATAGGAATGGCCATCTGGCACGGTATGATTACTATCTAAAAGATGTTTAGCAAAATGTGACTTATCAGGATGACCATTCCTATAAGCCGCGATATGTTCTTTATACCGAGTCTCAAAGCTGCGTCCAGTTTGACCCACATATACACTATCGCATTCAGGACAATCGATCTTATAGACACCGGACTGATATTTTTCATTTTCATCATTATTGATGAAAAATATCAGTCCGGTGTCTATAAGATCGATTTCATTTTCATCAATAATGATGAAAATGAAAAATATCAGTCCGTTACTACTACACTACAGTACTAGCTGTTGCCCACGACTTCGTCCGCGTGGACTTCAGTTTATAGCGCGCGGTGTCAACAAAATTGGTGTCAAATTTAAAAGCTTTTTGAAACCCTGGTACCCCTTAAATCAATATACCCAAAAACAGCTGTGCAATGTGCACATAATATTTCATTATTTTAAATTAAACTTTATTTAAACCAAATATTAAAGTTTATTTAGCTTAACATTAGTCAACTTTAGCTTTACCCATAAACTATTTTATCGTTGCTAGGTTTAAGGTTACGTCACTGCATATACAAAGTACCAAGTAGTGAGTTATTTTCAACGTGTTTTAACAATCGAAAGAATGAAAAAACGCAACTAAATATGGTACCACCTCTTAAAGAAAGACGTATGAGTAAGCGCTAGCGCGATGTAGGCGGCTCTTAGCGCCATCTGTTATGAATTTTTGGAACTAACTTAATTTGAACAAATTTACGCATAAACACCCCTTACAGCCCCCTTTTTTAGTTAAAAAGTAGCCTATGTCCTTTCTCAGGCTTTAGACTATCTGTGTACAAAATTTCATCATAATCGGTTCAGTAGTTTTGGCGTGAAAGCGAGACAGACAGATAGACAGACAGACAGAGATACTTTCGCATTTATAATATTATAGTAAAGATAAAATAATAATTAATACCTATGGAACGAAAAAGGCATCTAAATAATACACCATTTATACTTTCTAATTAATATAATAATCATATTATAATCACTTATTGGAATACATTATATTTACAAAACTATAAACATCTACACTTAAAAGTTTAAAATACCACAAAGGTAAGATTACAAGTCTTTCTATTTTCTTCAACAGGCATAGAAAATAGAACTGCTGTCCTTGTTTAATGAATAAGTAGTGAAAGAGATAGAACATCCTATTTTCTATACCAATTTTACAAGCCACCTCGAGTTTCCAAACTTTAGATTTTAGAGTTACTTGATAAATATCGAATATGTACCTAAGCATAAAATATAAACCAAAAATCTTTTGCTTAACATGATCATAGTAAAAACAATCTGCGTACATGGCAAAAGTAATTTATTTTGTCATTATGTACTGATACTAAATTAATAATCCACGAATAGACAAAATAACTTAACAAAAAAGTTTTGTAGACAATTATTTGTAAATTCTTTATAATTACAAAGACTGTACGTTTTTAAGATGGTAAATATATTTTACACTTAGATTTAAGTATGGTGTTAGTTTATGAACTGTGAAGTTAGTAACAAATGTATGATATCAAAGCAGCGCCCCTAGTGGCAAAAAAAGAAAACTAATTTGATATTATACGCAAATTGCTAACTTTTTCACAGCGAATACAACTCGCACTTCAATTTCATTCTTAAGGCGCTATATTGAAAAAACTGTCCTTTTTGTCGTAATACTAGAGGACCCTCAGAAATGTTACAAATCTGGTAATGAGATATACATATCTTCATAGCCTTATCATGTCTGGTCTCTGGCCTTATCTAGGTTTGAGAAGAACTAGAAACACGATTAATGTATTTTGCCTCGATACATTTAATTTTTAAAATGAACTCTTAAAAATACGAAATTTGAAGATTATTTATAAACGAAAATAGATGTATTGTAGGAAATTAGTCTAATTGATAGACACCTTTGCAACTCAAAATCGTATAGAAGTATTTTGCTTAAATGCTCCTAGTTATTTTTTAAATGATTATAATTACGTTTTTTCGCATGTTTTCCGAGCGAGCCGATAGCTTCTGGCCGCAGCGTATTCACGACTTTATACTCATACAAATTAAGTATAAAATTGCCCTTGCGGTAAAATTACCGATATAGCGCCTTAAGAGCAAATCTAAAAACCCAATCATGATAATATTCATTCAGATCTCAATCAAATAAAATTAACATTTTCTTTCTTATATCTCTATAGAGTTACATGGAAATATATTTCGGATAATTAACTAAGTATTTTCTAAAATATAAAGGCACGAACACACATTTTATGTAAAAAATATCCCATGAAATTTAAGATTTTCAGCCATTTCTGTAAGAAGGAATTATTTAAAATTTCAGTGTTTCATCTGAATTTTAAACCGAGCACTGTGAACGCACCATTATATTATGTAAATAACTTAACATGTAAATGAATATCATCTAAGTACATTTCTTTAAAGCTAATATTTATCTAGAAGTCTTCGAGTTAGACCGACACATTTTGAGCTTTTAAATTAAAGCTAGATTAAGCCATTAGGAATAGATTCAAGTATCAAGACTGTTCAATATATAGAACAACAGTCTAAAGTACCCCGCAAACGATCAAATTTGTTTGACAAACATGTTTGACGTAATTTACGTTTTCATCAAACAGCAGCGCAGACGAAACAAACGTGCATCAAACAAGTTTGTTAAACAATTATTAGCTAGAATCAGTTTGAGATCATGAGATCTTGTTTGACAAATACAGCTGAATACGTTCAAACACGTTTGTTAAACGCTACGCTACTGAAAATTTTCTTCAAACAAGTCAAACACGTAGTTTGTTTGACAAACGCTTCAAACAAAGCTGCACACTATCAAACTGTTTGACAAACACGTAAAATTTGACAAACAATTTGATCGTTTGCGGGGTACTTAAGATTAGACACGTCATATTATTGTTGTGGAGTTACTTCTAGTGTCTACGTAAGTCCACAATATAAAATGTATACAGTAGCTAAGCTTGTCCCTGAGATGAAACTAGCACAACACAGAGACATTTTTACGGTTTAGATTAAATATGATCAACAGTATATTTATACTGTGGTGGTTCAAGGACAATGTATAATGTGCCTTACGAAGCCACATATTAGCTACAGATGACAATATATCTTGGGCCGGTTTCATGATCTTCAATATAATAGATAACATGAAGTTTAGCCCAGGATTTTCTTTTCAAACCCACGCAAGTGGGCCTAAGTAACACAGTGTCCAAATTACATTTAGAATATTAAAAAACGTGACACAAATTCAAATATCATTATAAAATTAAGTAATTCAAATCTTCAAAGTCAAAATCTCATAAACTAAATAATTGTTTACTGTTCAATAAAATTGATTATAATCTCTATAAAATGTTTAAATAATTTATTTATTGTATAATATTGCATTTTACTTATATTTACTAAAATAACTATAATTATTGTTTGTGCTTTACTATTTAAATAATAATTAGTAATTGTGATGAAAATTTTACTGGAAGTAAAAAACACCTTTTAAGAGGAATGTACAGCGTACATACTTAATACAATTAATATTTAAAATTATAATTTGACTAAATAAACTTAAAACTAAATATAATTCGTTTGTTCGTTTTAAGGAAGTGGTCAAAACGAAAAACAAATTGTCACGAAAGACCAGAGAAAGTGGCACAGATTCTTCATAAATTGGCCGCAATTTTTTACAAGTAAAGTTTTGTATTGCCAAATTTTTAATAGTATCCACAGCCTAACTAAACGAAATAGATGTAAGATTAATGTGTAGTACCACATTTTATTATATTATGCTGAAAGTAATGTTAAAAAAACTGCTAAATCATTTTTATAACAAACAAGGACAAGACTAACTAACTTCGCTTGGCTCATCTTGGCGGGGGCACTCCCGTGTCCCCAGATACATGCTGCTATCTTTGTCTGATAGTTTGTAAAAGCTATTTGAAAGACAATAATCTTTATCTTCATGTTTACATCTATTTCTTCCACTGACGTCTATAATACACTGGACCGGCGATCGCTATCAATAAAATGTTCCTATTTGAAAGTCGCCATATTGGCGCTGATAGCAGTGGTGAGTGTACTGGGAACTAATACTAGTGATGTACAACTGTCTTTTCTATTATCGATTAAATGTTTACAGATTCAGATAATGTCGACCAATAGGACAAAAATATTACGCTATTTTTGTTACAGACTTCCTCTCGGTAATTTAGTAAAAGTTAGCACTACGATAACTAAAAACAAAACTGAAGATGAGCTTCCAATACTTCTAACAAAAACTTTGTTGTATTGTATTTTCTAATTTCATTTCTAATATCAAAGTAATGCCATAGTATATCGTATTTAATGTTAAACATTATTCGTTTAAGTACAAAAAATAATGTCGCTATAAATGATTATTATGATATTATCGATATCAATTTTGAATTTATAATTAGAATTTTGCAAATGGCCGCTGCATTTTATGTCACAATTAGTTCACAGTACACTCACCGCGGCGCTTCAAATCGGCACAAAAAATAGTTGTCATTTTGTACATCATAGCCTGTCCAGTGTATTATAGAGGTCAGTGATTTCTTCTCGTTATTTCATTTGATCATTCATTTATTCCTTTACCGTTCATTTGAAAACATGTATGAATAAGGTATAAAATTATTACTTATACTGTAAAAATTATACTAATAAATAATATCGATATGTATAACATGTTGTTCAAATAATTTCTTTTCTATTCTTATACTTTTTGCTAACACATTTTTCAATAAAGTTTTAGAAATAAATAAGTAGTTATAGACTAGTATTTAATGAAGACTAAGAACTAAACTAGCGAAACTAGACTCTGTTACGTTGTAGAAAAGATTAAAAATACAAATTAGGAGATTAATAATTGCTTTGTTTTTATTGCCCTTAATACTGCAATTCAGGATTTTTGTCGTAGATTATGTTTCACATTTTTTATAATTTTGTTATCATTGAAATTAATTATAGATATTACAAACATAATACCCCAACTGTTACTAAAAATGTTACATTTAATGAATACGCTATGTCTATGCAATATTTTTTCTGTCGATCAACCTTTCAGACTTATTCGACAAGAACATAACGAAAATATAGCGTTTCTATTGGATAAATATTTCAATTATATTATACTACTTGTATTCTTCATAAAATAATTATAATATAGTAGTTTTTGTAGCTACGCAAAGCAAAATGTAGCAGCTATCCACATTTGTCTAAGAATTTATGGAGGTACACCTGTTTTGAATATTATTGCTATAAGATCGAAATGTTACACCGGTTTTTTGGCGACCGTAAGTTATATCATCACAGTATGATAAAAATATTGTCTACATAATAATATCATATCTTAGTGAAACACAAAATTAATAATAAATTAAAATCAGAATTGTATCTTCAAAAGAATAACTACAATTATTATTATGAGAATTGTTTTTTAAATACAAATAATTAGCAGTACATAATTTATTCGAGTCTTGATATCTTTTTGTGAACAAAATAAAGTTGACTTGTCTACAAATAAATTGATTCAACCTGAAATAAATATTAACGTAAATAATTAAAATTATATTTTGTGATGTTACAAATATTCATACTCGTGTTACACAAAAGATGCTGACCAAACATATAACCAATGTTGAAATACTTGGCAGTTACTTAATTTCAAAGAATATTCTTTATAATTTGTTCTTATGTTTGTAAATATTTTTACGGTGATATCGCATATCACAACAAAAAAAAATGTTCTGTAGTAGCAATTGTATACATTTTTTTACTAATAATTGTGTCCCAATATAATATCAGTAACATAACCTTACTATAGTTTTAACAATGTTTAGTATATTGTATTGTAGATTCGAATCTACTATTATGCAAGTTGCCTCATGCTTGATTTGTAAGCGTCCACGTGAATGATGTAAACAGGGGCGAGATCGCGCAACTACATATAAAAATCGTCACATACAATAGGCTTGATGACATCGCTGAAAGAATGACTCTGATAGCTTAAAAATTCACCAAGATATGACAATTCAAACACCTCATAAAATAGACCTGTCCGAAACGCTCCATACAAAATGCTACGAAAGACTGACGTCACTCTTTCGTAGTTTGTACGGATCGGGAGAGAACTTTGTTCGATAGGTATATTAAATATTGCGTTTATGACAGTGGTTTTATAACAAAAGTTGCTTTTAATTGAATAAGTTATCAAAAAAATTCGACTTGATTATCTAACTTTGAAGGCGCATAAGAAAAAAAAATACAAATGCTATCGAGCTGAAATTTTGGGAACACTTTTACCGTGATTTCTTTATTTTATTAACAAAATTCGCTAATATTTGACCTTGTCATCATCCCTATTTCTTGTGACCTCGCGGTGTAGCGTCCAATCCGCTAGTTCGCGCGGAATCATATAAATCAAGCCTTATCATTTGACGACTTAGTTAAACAGAATTTAATAATGAAAATAAAACATTTAAACATATTTGATATTTCTCAAACACCCTGTTTATACAATATCAATCCACCATGTAACTTGTGTCTAAGCGGGACCAATATTTTTTTGCGCAATATCAAGTACTGCGTAGTATTATTATTGATCGTCTAGGGCTGATATTGACATCGCGCGCCTTGAATCTAATTGCAAAATAAAGTGTTCAATAAAATTGAAGCGTGATATTGCACAATACAATTGATAGTCTAGGGGCCAGCTTACTTGCATATAGCTATCTCGTTTCCACGAGTACAGCAAGTAGCAACAGTGCGCGAATGAAAGGGACAAGTAGCTATAGAGGACAGATACTTGCTTCGACCATTCTATATAAATTAATCGTTTGTGCGTTTAGACATAAAAACTAAGTAGGAACTCGTATTTATTAAATTCCGTTTACCTAAGTTTAGCCACCGCTACACTAAGGCCGCGTTTCCACTGACGCGGAGCGGAGCAGAGAGGAGCTTAGCGGTGCCCGAATCGACCAATCGTGCTATTCCAGCGAAATGACAGCGAAGTGGAGCGAAGATTTCGAGCATGGTGATTGGTCAATTCGGCACCGTTAAGCTCCTCTCCGCTCCGCTCCGCGTCAGTAGTAACGCCGCCTAACAGTCACAATCAGATTTGATACTTAATTGCTTAATTTTAGTTTAATGAAGATTATGACATAGCTTTCATACGATTTCTGTCACTCTTTATTAAATAATTAAATAATAATCACAATATCATGGTAGGCTTGACTAATATTATATTGAAATACATATTACTGTATCGACTATCGAGACCATATTTTACATAAGTGCAGTCTTGTTGACACAGTAGCATTTGCCATTCAGGATTTTCAGTACTGGACTAAAGCATGTTTCAATGCAGTCCAATATTCACCTAGTCACTAGTGTATCAATGTAAGTCAACAACAGATATATAACTCAAAACTTTAGAAGTGGCAACCAGTACCGATTCTGCAATTTAGTATAGTGCGACAAGGCTTTATATAAACGTGGGCGCTGCTGGTAAAGGAGAACTGTCAAAAATGACGTTTTTGTATGATGGCAGCACTGACCTCTATTATACAAGTACGCTGGACTAATGATACCCTTTGAAATGACAGCTATTTTTTGTGCCTATTTGAAGCGGAATCAGCTTTCCCAATATTCGGGAAGAGAACTAAATTTGACGTAAAAATTGGCGCTGATAGCAGTAGTGGGAGTACTTGGAACTAATACTAGTTTCTACCATGGAGGTATACTATTATCTGTGGTTTCTACAAGCAATAGCGATTGAGCGGCCATTTGCAAGTTACGTCAGATTTAGTTCTCTTCCCGAATATTGGGGGAGCTGATTCCGCTTCAAATAGGCACAAAATATATCTGCGTATCATAAGTCCAGCGTACTTGTATAATGGAGTTCAGTGGATGGCAGCGTTTGTTCCTTTTTTCACCACGTTCATTTGAAGCCTTGTCGAGCTGTAACAACACAGCTTCGGTACCATGTGTTGCTGTACAAATGTTGCTCAGTGGATTCCTAGTCAATATCTGCTAATTACACCTCAATATGGCCGTCAGGCAGCGGCGGGTGCTTCAGTTTCTTCGGGTCCAGTATGGAGGGTTTCTGTGTGCGCGTGTGCCACACATACACCTTAGTGCAGTTCTCGGCCAGGGGTTCCAAGTCGTCCTTTGTTGCGAAATACTTGAGAATCTCACTCTCCTGTAATTGAAAAGAAATATGTTTTAGAGAACTGAATAATGTAGTGTAAATAATGTACTGTGGTAGGCACCAGTACTGTAGACCCGACGTTCAGAGAATATTTGAAAAAAAAATATTCTGAATAAATTTTTTTGTGTTTGAGTTTGAGTTTAATAATAGTTAGACGACAATGGAAAATATTATCCACTTATAGACGTTCCGCGAGGCTTCGCGATAAATTACGAATTTCACGGAAACCGTACATTTTTCCACAAAAAATAGTCTATGTCCCCTCACGTGGTCCTCTCTATATCTGTGCCAAATAACATAAAATTGCTCCAGTAGTTCGTGAGATAAGCACTTTCAAATAATTTTTCCTGTTCTTTTCACATTTTCCTCTGTTCTTTCCGTTCTATTAGTCTTAGCGTGATATATAAAATTTTTCAAATCGGACCGAACTCCTGCGAGAGAAACATTAACTCTTCAGCTTTATAATATTAGTATAAATAACTAGAAATGCTGTGATCAAGTACTAAACATTTACACAGTAAAAAAAACTTCACCTTTAATCTCGCTTATTTATGCGGTCAGTAAGCCCTTTAGCGCTAAAAGCTCATAGCATAATAGCGTAACAATGGATACGGGACAAGTAGACCGCAGCTGAAGTCGTGTTAGTGGGTCAACGGTCATACAGGCCCGCAGACCGCTGGCAGGGTTATGTCACACTGCAGTAGCATTTACCCTAAACTGTTTTGTGAGATAGTTGCGAGTTTGGTCTAAACTGAGACGAGTTGCAATACTTGTTATTAAATACTAGATGACGTACAGTAAAGCCGCGAGGAAACCGTACATTTTTCCGAAAATAAAACTCATAGCTCAACAATATCGTACAGTATACAATGTCATAAATCATAATAAAACCATTTTTGTTAAGGCGCTATATCAAAGTAATTTTACCGCAAGGGCAATTTTATACTTAATTTGTATGACTATAAATATCGTGAATACGCTGCGGCCAGAAGCTATCGGCTCGCTCGGATAAAACATGCGAAAAAACTTATAATCATTTAAAAAATAACTAGGAGCATTTAAGCAAAATGCTTCTATACGATTTTGAGTTGCAAAGGTGTTTCAATTAGACTAATTTCCTACAATACCTACATCTATTTTCGTTTAAAAATAATCTTCAAATTTCGTATTTCGAAAATTAAATGTATCGAGGCAAAATACATTAATCGTGTTTCTAGTTCTTCTCAAACCTAGATAAGGCTATGAAGATATGTATAATATCTCATTACCAGATTTGTAACATTTCTGAGGATCCTATAGTATTACCTACGTCAAAAAGGACAGTTTTTTCAATATAGCGCCTTAAAGACACGTCACACTATAAACAATGTGCAGTGTGCGATATTTTCAACCGACTTCCAAAAAGGAGGTTATGCTTTCATAACATTATTATTATTAGCATAGTCTGAAAGCAGTTTTGGGAAGCGTATGCGCTGTACTTTACATATGAGTGAATTTTTTTAGGATGCAATGATTTTTTAAATCTTGCTACCGACAACATGTCTGGCAAAGGGCGGATGCTGTGATAATACTATCTGCGTAACTTATCAATATATTAATAAATTATTTGTAGAAATTAATGAGGTCTACACAAACTCTAACTACACTCAGAGAGTTTCAATATTTAAGTACTTATCATTAATTTAATAAGTTTTTTTTCAATAATCTATGATATCTATATACACATTGTTCGCGCCAAACTCTAGCGCGACGTTGGCAACACTGCAGCGCGTGAGTCTGCACTCTGCGCTGTCAACTGTCATACGCGACACTGTGAAGTGACACATTCCGCTTTGAGCCGTTACCGGCGCGCGTTCGTTAAACATACGAAAATCTCCTCTCGGTTAGCCGATCGGCCCAAACTTCGCGATTAATCCAATAACTATCCGTGATTTTATCCTCATGAACTAAGCTTAGTGATAGTGATTTTAGACCACGGTGACAGTGTGACTATCAGCTCGTCTCATCTCAACGCAGCCGCCAGCATATCAGCTCACCAAGTATACCCCAATTTCCCCTCAGCACAACGTCGTAGGGCTTCGCCCCTACACATATTATAAAACAAAGTCGCTTTTTTCCCTCATGTCCATTTGTTCCCTTTAATCTTTAAAACTACGCAACGGATTTTGATTATTCTTTCTTATATATCGCCCATTTATCGAGGAAGGCTAAAGGCTATATCTTATCATGCTAAGACTAATAAGAGCGAAGAAATAGAGGAAAATGTGGAAAAAACGGGGAAAATTATTTGAGTGGGCTAACTTGAATGCGCAAATCTCAGGAACTACTGGTCCGATTTGAAAAATTATTTCAGTGTTAGATAGCTCATTTATTGAGGGAGGCTTTAGGCTATATTTTATCACGCTAAGACTAATAGGATAATGTGGAAAAAACGGGGGAAATTATTTGAAAGGGTTTATCTCGAGAACGACTGGAGAAAATGTTATTTGGCACAGATAAGAAGTAGACCACGTGAGGGTTCATAGGCTATCGATTTTAAACATTTTTTCAGTGGCTATACATTTTATACCCATGCGACGCCGGGGCGGGTCGCTAGTAAAATATAAGCTCCATACATTATTTGTCAAATTCTTTAATAAAATATGTTTTCGTTAGAGCCATAACACGAATTTCCCCATGTGGCTATTTTTGATATTTGAGCGTAAAATATACATAATATTATACCTTAATAACATAAGTACAGTATTATGTGCGCGAAGATTCAGTCGGTCTTGAAGATGATTTACTGTATATTATTTATACTGTATGTCGGTAACATCAACTCACATCACTGTGTATTGGGTCATTGAACTATTATCTTCGCAAAGTCTACCGTTCGATAATTTTCATTTAAACTTATTTTAGCAGAAAGTAAACTGATATTATAAAGGCGAAACTTTTGTGCGTTTGTTATTTCTTCACGTCTAAACCCTATTACTTATAATTATAAAAAATTACAATGTTTTGTCTTTGTCAGATATCTTAGAAAAGTCGCTTGACTGACAAAAACTGTAAACTATAAAGTCTGCTCAGATAATATGAATCTTTGTTTGGTCTTGGGTCTTGGTTAGGGCATAAGTTAGGATAAAAATATGAATAAAATAATACCTTATAAGTTATAAGTAACATAAATTTTTAAATCTAGATGAATCTTACACTGCCCCGATAAGAAGGGCGTAACTTCCATACACGATTTTGAGATAATCGCATTTTAGTAAAAAGAGTATTTCAAACTATTGGGCTAACATTTTTGATATGACTTGCTTTTGAATTATGTATAAAAAAAATATTTCCTTCTTTTTGCATATTTACTTTTGTAATAATTATTTAAACTTCCCTGTTTCACTTTATGAAATAAAATTTTAAAAATATGTTCATACTAAACAGAAAAGCCATAACTAAGGAAGTAAGGACCTTTCTTGTTCAAAATCGAAATTATGGCTTTTATGGCTATTATGGTTGTACCTAAATAAGTGTATAATAAATTATTTTTAAACAACATTTAGGCTGGTATTTTTGTTAATTAGGATATTTTCGTTCAAATAATCAAAATAATGTTCAAAATTCAGCGTGGCAAATAGCTGGTTAGTGGTTATGATGGGAAAATGTCACCTACTAGTACTGAATATCTCACTTTTCACTGAATATTTACAAATTAAAACACACAGGTGCAGTTATAATTAGTAATGAAGTGGCACTAAGTAAAAAAATCTAATTTTTAGTAATAAGAAATAAATAAACATCGGCCAAGTGGGAATCGGACTTGCTCACGACGGGTTCCGTACCGTTATAGAGCCAAAATAGACCAAAAATTGTGTTTTTTGTGTGGCTGCCCCCTTAAATATCTTTTTTATTTTAATCTTGTTATAAATTATTCAAGTACACATATAACTGAGGATTTTGTGTAAGTTTCATGTGCCTACCTGTTGCCATTATTGGTATCGAGCAAAAAATGCCGAAAAAATTACGTTTGTTGTATGGTAGCCCCCCTTAAATATTTATTTTATTTTATTTTTACTATTTGTTGTTATATGGGCAACAGATATACACAATCTGTGAAAATTTCAGAAGTCTAGCTATAGCTAGACTTCTGAAATTTTCAGATTCTTGAGAGATTTCAGCGGTTCTTGAGATACAGCCTGAAGACAGACAGACCGACAGACGTACAGATAACGAAGTCCCCATTTCTACCCTTTGGGTATGGAACCCTAAAAAATGGATGTGGGTGACTTTTTCCATACTTACAACTAACGTGATTTTTGTGTCCATTTTTCTCGATATCAATAATGACAACAGGTATACATTTGAAATTTTCACAAAGGCCTTAACTGTATTACATGTGTATTTTGATAATTAATATTAATAGTTTTAAAATAAAATCAAAATTTAAGGAAGCTCTCATACAAAAAAAAAACAATTTTTAGCTTGTTTTTCATTAAAACGGTACGGAACCCTTCGTGCGCGAGTCCGACTCGCACTTGGCTGATTTTATTTAATAATTGTTTTATGATTGTAACAGCTTCATAAAAATCGTCAAAAATATAAATTTATTTCTTCTTTTTTGAAGCATTTTCCACCTGGTAAGTCGCAGATTACTTGTATGAAAAGGCGTAAAAAATATATTAACGCCCTTTCATCTTAGTGACATAAATTTACTTGTATGAAAAGCCACAATTTGGAAATTAGGGCTTTTCATCATAAAATTCAGAACGTAGAAGGACAAGTTATGGCTTTCTATCTAATGTTCTGTTAGGGATCAAAAAAACTTTTTTCGGAATTCGACCATGTTTCCTAGACAGAAAAATAGAGTTTTCTCTGCTGATTCTGAATGTATAACTCTATTTGACCAAAAATGGAAGTTACGCCCTTTCTTATCAGGGCAGTACACATGATAATTAAAATCGAAATATAAATAGATAAGATTAGCTAAAAAAATCCTTGAGGCTTAAGGTCAGACTACCGGAAAGAAATTAGTTTTTACAATTTACATAATGATTTGCATTAATTTTTACAACCGATATGCTACGTAGCAACCTAAATATCGTTTGTGACGTGCCATTTAATGGCCGGCCGCAACTCTTCTAATGTTGCGAATGTCCATGGGCGACAATAAGTTGCTTTCCGGTGACCTGATTTTATAAAAAAAAAGTTGGATAACCATGATTGCGAAGCATACATCATGCAATCGACGTCGATCACGGGCAATCATAAATTGTAATCGCTTGTTTTGGTATAAATGTAGATACCATACTGTACGGCGAAACATGGCAGTAGCGGTCATTGACTCCCTGTCAAAAACTTGTCATTTTCTATACAAAGCCGCGATTGACAACATCTGACATTTCATTGTCAATCGCGGTTTATATAGAAAATGACAAGTTTTTGACAGAGTCAATGACCGCTACCGCCATGTTTCGCCGTACAGTATCTATACTGTACTCGGTGAAACATGGCGGTAGCGGCTTCTAAGCCCACATTATGTCACAGAGAAGACATGATAAGTAACATAGATTTTTTTTAGATAAGTTATGTCAATTAGCGTAACAGTGAAACGTCACATCTTATCTAGAATAAAGGTACAAGTTGGAAGCCGACTACATGAAGTTGCAGCAGACGACGTGACGTCGCGACACGTCATTACTTATGTATTTCTATGTATCGCTAGCTGCGCAGGGATTCATGAAATACATACAAACCAGTAGCACGTCGCTGCGACACGTCGTCTGCGGTTGCTTCATGTCGTCCGCTGCCAAACGGCATCTGCTGCTCTCTGACTACGCTATATTATAATAGCATTTAGTTTATAGCTCATAGGACGACAATATTGTGCACCACATTGTTCACATTGTTGAAAACCTACACGGTAATTAAATCCCAATGTTAAACACCAATGTGGTCCAGTGGTTTAGAGCGTGGCTGTGTGTGCTGAGCGTGGAGTTCGATTCCCACGTTGGAAACGTGTTAACTCATAGTTGAGTTAGCCTTTAGGATAGTACCGACTGATCACCCTATTGTCTGACAGGTAAGAGGATCCATGCATAGGATGGATAAATAAAAAGTCAGTCCTGCATCTGATCTCTCGCCAGACGCGTCGGACGTCTGTCCCACTGGGCTATGACAGTAAAGGAGAGAGTGCTCTTGTGTACTGCGCACACACTTGGGCACTATTCCTGCGTAACTGAAAGCGAACAGCTACAGTCACAGAAACCAGTGCAGGAGTTATTGTATTATAATAAACTCCAAAGTAAAAAAGCTCACCTGGAACCCAGACTGCACTTTCCTCGAGAACTTAGCTTCAGGATGATCTAGAAACAGCGTCGCATTGATGGCAAATCCCGCCATATCTATGGGGAATGGTCTGAAGGGTTTCCACACTGCGTTGTATCCGGATACCTTGCCGTCTGTGACTAGAGGCATCTCCACTCTCATACCACCAACTATGCCAACTGGCCAAACGCCCACTTTGTTCTTAATTTTGCGCATCTGAAAGATGATGAAAGTTAAAATTATGTTAAAGTCAGTTTCTAAACACACTAGGCCGAAAATACGCGGCCAAAGTTCGGCATGATTACGTCAGCAATGCGCTACGCATACAATATACCGCGACGTAATTTCGGCATGGTATGTCATCGGTAATTTAAAATACAGGCCTAGTGTGTTTAGACACTTAAACTTAATTTAATGTGCGTTTAAGTGTGTACGAGTTTAATCAGTTCGGCCTTTCACACGGAACAGGGCTTTTATGAACTGATCTGCTTACATTTACGTGCATACTGCATAATTATGCAAACATCTTCATTTGTTGCATAAAACTACACTACTTTTACTCACACGTTATCTTTCGTACGTGATACTTTATCTTAGGGATGATCGTACTAGCAGTAGCTTAATTTGACTTAGAAATCATGAAAAATCTATTTAACTATGTAGAGATTTGTATGTAAAGGTCTGTAAATATTTATCAGCACGCACGTCGCACACGCCGAACGCGCCACATTTTAGAATTCGTTGTATAAAATGATATGAAACCTCGCACATTCGTCCGCACCGTACGCGCCGCATTTCGTGTACTATGCGGTGCGTTCGACGCGTATAGCCGACAGCGCGTACGGTCACAGAATATATATTAGTAGTACCAAGTACGGTGCTGATAAAGTGCGTACAGCTAAATATTTCACTATACCTAAGTATACGTATTTTGTTAAAAACTATTTTACGATACTGTAAATGGGGCTATACAGTTTCTGGTTGAGGAAAGCATAGGGAAAATACTACCTAGTGAGATAGATATCATATTCAGAATAAAAATAATTATTCAGAATTATGAATCATACTTCCAACGGCCATGTCATATTCCCTTTAAACAATAAGAATATTTTTCATTATTAATAATTCTTGAACAATCATGTTTATTGGCTTAAGATTTTTAATTTCCGTTGTAATGTAGCAAAAATTATCTTATTGTAATAAACTGGTAGTAAAACTTATCTTATTATATTTTTTGTTACTTAAGATGTAGTATAGTAATAAAAATAATATGATGTAATTTGTCATTATTGTAACTACCAAAGCTTGCTTGATTAGTACAATTTTCCATATTATTATTTTAATACAAAAATTACTTAATACTTCAGTCGGAATTTCCAGGAATTGCTATTGTATTCTATTGTTGTCGCGATCACCGGTGCTCGCGCGGAGCCTGAAGGATTAATAGGCAAAGAAATAGAATATATAATATTACTAGCTGTCCCGGCAAACGTTTCTTTGCCATATTATATTAAGTATATCGCCCGTTTTATTTTGTATGTCACCATGGCAACGTCCATCGCTATCCCGTGACCCGCGTCGCATAAACAATGGTCGCTCTTTATAGACAAATAATTTGCAATAAAATAAAATTGCGACTATAATGAAAGATCTAAGCTATCCTATCTCTCAAGTTGGAAAAAAGCACACATTAAAAAACAAAAAACATTAAAATCGGTTAAGTAAGTAGTTTAGGAACCCATCGCGGACAAACATCGTGACAGGAGATTTATATATATTAGATGTCTATTTAAACAATATACAGATTGTCTTCTAACACTAATACTTGTTGAATATTTAAAAGAAAAAAATCCTTCTTATTACATAATTCCAATACCAATATAGTTCCTACTTTAGAATTCATTATATAGAAGAAAGAGAGTCGTGTCACTGATCAAACAATAATAATTATTGTCATTATTAATATGTTTTGTTTTCCAATATAGGTATACATAATATTATAGATGAACAATAAAAGAATTTATAAACAAACTAATTGTTTACCTCATCAAATACTTTTAATGAATATGTGTTGTCGTCATCCATGAAATACACAACACCTCTTTTATCTGCCGCACTGGATAAATGATTTCGAAGCCAATTTAAAGCTTCATTCCTTTGCTCTACACCACTAGCCTGCAATAAAAAGAATACATTTAAATACCTATCCTTATTCTGTGAACGAGTTAGTTTGATTAAGAATTAATCATGTAACAAGAACACTGGAATTAAAGTTTAATATTAAAGGAGTGTTATTCAATTAATTATTATTATTATTCATCTTGTAGTCAGTGTTCTTTCATAACTACAATCTGAACATAAACATAATAATTATTAGGGGTGGGCCGAAATTAGTTTTACATTCGGTTTAACCGAACTTCGGTAGCTTGAACCGAACTTCGTCATTCGGCCGAACATGCTGCACTAAATATACTTTCACTATCATAATAAAAATTAACGAAAAAAACGTATCTGTAGTACTTAACAGTGAAATAAAATAAGTCTGATAATTGATATACCTACTCATTCGTAGTCCTTTATATTTTGAATTAGAAAAAGTAATCATACGTGATAAACAAAAAACATAAATTGGTCTTTTTAACTGTACCACTCTCAAAAGCTTTGGTTACTTAATCAAACAAAACACAAAATTATACCGCTCTTCTTACTAACCAAACCAGCCTTAGAAATCTTTCTTACTTAATCAAAAAACAAAATTTTACTGCCCTTCTCAACAAGTCTTAGAAATCTCTCTTACTTAATCAAAAAAACAAAAATTAAACTACCTTTCTTGACAATAATAACCAACTATTATATTTCTCTCTTACCTAGTCAGACTCAGAACACACAATGAAACTGGAAAATCTTAATAATGAGTTTTAGAAATCATTGCCCAAGCAATGATTTCTAAAACTCATCGCAATCAAGCATTCCCCAATGCAAAACAAGGTACTTTGCATAATAAAAATACTAAATTATATTGGTCTCCTTAGGGTCAATTTATACTAGCGCAGAGTCGAAGCGCATCGAAGCGAATTATTAAAACTGAGCATAACAAATTCAACCTTAACTTCAAAGCGTTAACGCACTTTATTACTTCTGAAAATTTAAAAAGCGCGAATTCGCGTCAATGCGCCCGACCAACGCTGATTGGCCTCACAGAAGTAATGTATGCGTTATGCTCTCGAGTTAAAGTTGAATATTCTGTGTTCAGCTTTTTGGGAATTCGCTTCGACTCTGCGCTATTATAAATTGACCCTTAATAGTTGGCCCCGCGAGGAAGCGCGGAGTGCGGGCGGGGCACATCTAGCAATATATGCAGCAAGTGCGTAAACAAGTCACAACACGAAAAAATGCGGCGAAATTGAACCGAAGTTCGGCCGAACTTCGGCCGAATTTTTCATTTTTACCGAATGTTCGGCCGAAGTTCGTATTCTGTTCAAACCACATTCGACCCATCACTAATAATTATTATCTAGTTACTTGTTATGAAATTGAAATTCCTCACAAAACATTTTCAAACAAAGGTTATTTTAATTCTTATTAGAACAAAAAATTGGTTTAAAACGCTTAATACTTTAGAAATTATTTGTCTTCCAGCTGTGTATAAGTTACTTAGCTTAAAATAAGTCATTAACTACTTATTTACTTAGTTTAAGCTTAATATTCTAGGCAGTGTCTAATTTCAATATGTGGGCGAGGCCGCCAATTTTTGCTGATTTTGCAATTATTTTTCTCCGCCCTTTGTATTTTAAAAAGTATTATGTTTTCTTATGCTCTAAAACTGATTCTAACGAAGAAAACAAAGTACTCAAGCATGCATTAGAATTATTTGAGATCCAATAATAGTCTTAAAATATATTTACAATTAAACATAAAAAAGGTAAGAAAATAGCTTAAAATATACAATCCGCCATGGAAGAGGTGCACTTTAATTGTCGCTGTAGCAGTAGGTAAGTATGACAGATTTGAAGATAAATTGGATATGTTATGAATACTTATATAAATGGCTATTACCTCATCTAATTCTTATAGTATTTTAAGATAACTTTCTTTATAAACTTTTTAAAATCAAATGAATCGTTAGAAACACCAATTCTACCCCACATTTTAAACGTCACCAATAATACCGATTTATTATTATCGTTGGGTGTTAGGGAAGGTAAAATCGGCAACGCCTCGGCAAAATCTCGTAATATCGCCATTTCTCGACAGTTCACATTTAAACCTCAGTCGGGCTGTGTACACAGTTTTTTCAAAGGAAGTTTTTTTGTGACACAAGTATTACTGTTTCACATAAAACTATCAATGCATCATGTGAATTGTGAGTAGTCAAAAGAGCCATGTTTGGGGCTATAATGAAAACCACATTGTGTATTCTTTACAGAGATAAGTTTGATTTTCTCAACGCTATGATAGCGTAGACTGACGCTGGAGCACCAAAATGGTAGCGAATTTATTCCTCTACGCCGTAGAGGAATAAATTCGCTACCATTTTGGTGCTCCAGCGTCACAAGCAGCTTAGACATTCGTCAATTCCCCTATGCGAATATTCTATTCTTCTGCGTCATATCAGCAAAAAAAGGCGGCCTCACACATGTATTTTACAAGATCAGACTATGAAAGGTCCCATAAATAGGTTGGACCATCAATCAAGCCAGATTGATGGCAGCCAACCTAATTCGACTTATTTTGCTCATTCCTGTGTGTGCACAAATCAGTAAGGTTTAAAAAAAATGTAAATTAAAGAACACAATATGTGGATTAATGAAGAACACACAGAAAAATGTAATGACCAACATACACAATACCAACGAGTGAAGTATGAGTCCAATTTAAACACACAAATATTGACATCCATTTCCTGTAATACCACAAATTATTGAATGAATGAATAAAGACAAAAGTGCAAGAAGAGGATTCTATTTCTTTCATGAAAAGATTCAACTTGGGCCCATAATCAGGACTACTGATTTTTTTCATCTTAGACTCAGTAAAATGTAGCTTTAGTAATAAGTTTTTACTGAAATATGATCATCATTGATTGCAAGACTAAATAGGTTATGTTTGTTTGTGACAATGAACTATTTATTGAATGAGGACAATAGCTAGTTTGTTCGCTATTTCAATTGATATCAATTGCTGCCAATATTTAGTCGCTATTTACAATGTCATTTTTGTTTTTTGCAACAAAATATGTGCATGTTACACTTTTTGTCAGAAACAAGTATAATATGATATTTTCAGACCTACCTACCTACCTACCAAATCAGATCTATGTCATATTTTAGATGTAATAAAAATTAAGAAGGCACAAAATATGCACAATTTGAGTTAATTTAAATGGCACAGAACTAGTTTTTAATTATTCTCAATGTCATTTCTATAATTTCCTATCATTTTTCATAATATCATACATAGTATATAAGTAATTGTCATATTATTAAAAACATTTAAACTAGGAATAATAAAAACTAAGGAAAAGTAACTCCGTCAAAAAACAAAAAACATGCACCACAATACTAGTCTTGTCAAAAAAGTATACCTTAGGTACACATTTCAATACATTTGCAATATTTAGGTGGCCTTGAGCGGTATAAAGGCTGACGTTACATGACAGTTTGAAAGGAACCAAATTTAAAATGGTAATAGTATGGGAGTTATGTTTCCTTAGTTTTTATTATTTGTAGTATTTAAAAAATAAAAAAATATTATAATAAGTTTTATTTTTATTTTACGAGATTTTTTTTTACAGGAAGTACTTACAGTAGATTGCTTTGACTTGTGGGTTTTAGCATTAAGATGGGTGTATTTCAGAGTGGACTCTTTCAATAAATTAGCAACCAATGGTGTTTTTGTCTCAGAATCTTCGATGACAATCCAATGAAAGTTCTTAACCAG
Source organism: Lysandra bellargus (assembly GCA_905333045.1). Taxonomy (NCBI): domain Eukaryota; kingdom Metazoa; phylum Arthropoda; class Insecta; order Lepidoptera; family Lycaenidae; genus Lysandra; species Lysandra bellargus. The sequence goes on from HG995354.1 coordinate 7,059,302, forward strand.
CATCAAAGTTTGAGACAATCTGAAACATTACATTGAATTTGTAGCAGGAAGATCAACATCACATACATTCATTTGTCCTTATCTGTCAAGAAATATTTCTAATGTATTAGACAAAGACAAAACACTGTTCATGTAAAATGTATGTACATACAGTGTAGATATTTATATTGGTAAAGACAATTAGCATAAAAACGTCAATTCCCTCTTAGCATAATTGGTTCTGTTAAAATGTTATCTTAATGGAAATCAGAGCCATTGTAACACAAATGACATTTTTTTCTGAACTGCAAAGAGACTAATCTTTGCAAATGAAAGATTGTAAGCTTAATACTTGACAATATTAATACAAAATCGCATAATATATTTTAACTACTTACAATATTTTTCCAGATACTGAAACCATCAAGACTAAGCTGAGTGTCATTAAGAAGATACTCAACATTGAGAGACTTATCTCTCAGCCTCAGTTGCATTGCCAAAACCAGTAAATTCCTTAGAATTTACTGGTTTTGGCAATGCAACCGAGGTCTAAATAGTCACGATGTGTGCTTACCTTGTGAGATCGGCCTTTTGGGCAAGTCTGGCGTAAGTCGGAGTGATGCCATAGATCGTTGGAAGGTACGATACAGGCATTTCCGTAGTATACTGACACTGAAATGCTGGCCGACTGTTGAACAGGAATAGCGCTAAGAAGAGTAACATCGCGAATGCTAAATACTGCTTTTTAATTTGAACAAAAGGCATCTTATTGTCAGAATAATTTATCGGTAGTCCGATTTTAACACGTCGACTTCCGAATACACATTATTGGCACTGCAAACAGCGATATCCCGCCCGTGCACACTTCATCCAATTAATACTTTGAGTTGTTTTAATCAATTACAACTACTGAAGTCCACTTCCAGAATATAATTTTGGTGTATTCGTGAATAAACCAAACTTTTGAGCAACACGACACTGACGCTGCCGAACGAGCGAATGCGGAATGACATTTTTCGTGAAACGTCAAACGTCAACACAAAATATCAACAGCTGTCACTTTTTTTTTTATTTGTATAGAGCTGGATACGAGTTTTTTGCTCTATTGCTGGATACTAGGCTTATATATTGGTGTCTATCGTCGCGCCGTCTGGTGGAGATAAAAAATAAGAAAACCTCTCTTTGCCAATGGGGAGCGCTAACGCTGACAGGTATTGACATCAGTGTTACTAGATCTCGGAGAATTCGATTTGTCAAAAGACATCGTCATTTTTAATATGGCCTTGTTTTATGTTATTTCAGCAAGATTATTCAAGTATATAATTAGAAAAAGAATTACATTACATTATTTGAAACATATTAACGAACAAGAATTTTTTTTTTTTATACTGACCCATTCAATGCCACCAATCCACCTGTAACATACCGGTGGTGCCACTTGATATTTTTGTTTTTTCTAACTTAAAATACATTGTTTAGCGTATTTTATATTAATATAATAATGCAATAAATAACGAAAACCTCTCTAAATACGATAAACGCACCAATTGCGTTGTTGGCACTGGTGAGACAAATCCAATCACAAGTGCCATTCAACGTACCACTTACGTTGATGCTTTTATGCAACATAGTGGGAAGCTGAATAATTTTTAAATACAGGTGGGTTTTTTTCTACATATAATTAACCGCTTAACAAGCTACCTGTGGTAATTCAAATTCCTTTATCACCTTCATTCTTTGAAAAAAAAAAACTGAAAATTGAAATAAAATCCTTATAAAATAAATAAAATCCTTACTTATTTGAAATACTTTTTTTCTTAAATATTGAAAAATACAACTGGTCAGCTAGTAAAAGATTTTGTATCAATTTAATTATAAATACAACGAATGGTTGGTAAAATTTACTAATTTGAACATAGTAGTGTTGCGACATGCATGAAACCATCCAACAAAATTCACCGTTAAAATGCCATTGAACGCACCATTTGCGTTATGGTAATTTTATTCATAAAATATACCATGAATCGAAGAAAAATTGTAATATACCTAAATATATTGCTTACTTTTTAATGTTCTTAGTCAAAAACTTCTCACTCTGAAAAAAACTGAAAATATGTTGAATTGAAATCAGGCAGTATTTGGGCTAACTTAGGGGCTAACGGTTTTTTCGCTGTCAAAAAAAGAGGGGAGGTCCAGACCAAAAACCGACAGTGTAACATGTAAAATATATCTCCAGTAGCGGCAGTAGCTAATGAGGCCAAAGATTCAAATTAAATATAGCCAATATACAGAAAAACCGGGAAAAATATCAAAGGTACTCAACGCATATGGTGCGTTGGTGGCACTGAATGGGTTAAATAACTGGCAACACCAATTTCTATGACCGTATTGGATCCAATCTCTCAGCAAACGTCAAAAATCTATGATCAAGGAAGAAATTAATCATTTATCTATATTCCATTATCCAATATAAATGACTCAATGATCCAGGATCCAATATACCTAAATGATAATCTAATACCCCCTAAAGCCGCCTCCCCATATAGACGAACGCACTGCCAACGCGTTGGCCAACGCGAACGGCGGTGCGTTTGCAACGGCGCTTGTGAGTAATCCACACATTGGAAAGTCATTCAGTATGCTTTGGATCACGCCAATGTGCGGACGGATTCGAAATGGATGCTGAGTCGCTAACAGCTGCAGCTGTATATTTATTCACAGCTTATAATTACATTATAATAATAATTATTACCTTATAATTATTATGATTAATATATACTTATTTATTTTTTAATAAATATTTAATTTATTTTGTTTTTAGTATATTTATTGTTAACAGCGACAACAGATATATAAGTACTTACACAATCTGTGAAAATTTCAGTAATCTAGCTGTAGCGGTTCTTGAGATACAGCCTGGAGATAGACAGACAGACAGATAGACAAACAGACAGACAGACGGACGGACAAAAAGGCAGACAGAAAAGCAGACAGACATTGAAGTCTTAGGGATAGGGTCCCGTTTTTACCCTTTGGGTACGGAACCCTAAAAAACATAGCATGTCCAAGAATCTTATTTTTTTAGCACTTTTGATATGATTTTTTTGTTCCACAGGAAGATTTACTCTGATAGTTAACTCAATAAATTTAAATGTTTACTCGATAGTCGATACTTAAATTGTTCGCTATTTCGACAAGTTAGATGTTAATTCGCCACAAGAAGGAAACGTGCACTCTTCAGCGCTGCTCCGGGCGAACTGATCGCGCGGCCTATGTGTGGACGGAACGCAAGCCTTGCGACAGGCCTTGCGACAAATTTCCTTTGATCATTCCGACACCGCGCGGCAAGCTCGCAAACGCGTTGGCCAACGTCTAAATACGTACCGCGAACGCGCGAACGCCTGTTCTACACATTGGGCCGACGCGTTGGCCAACGCGTTCGCCTATTTGTAGTGTCGACATAAGATTGTTCGGACTTCGGGGACCGCGCGGGCGGCGCGCGGCGGATTGACTTGCGTCTCCCGTTTTATTTTATTTAGTTTTAAGTATTTAACTCATGTGGAAACGTAAATAAACACAGTTTCTGCAGTATATAAACGCGAGTGTTTTCGAATTGTGGTGCAAGACCCACGTCTCCCCTACAATTTGGCTGCCCAACGTTTGGCCGGACGTTCAAGGACAAACCGGTTTTCTTCCGTTTGAAACAAAAGCGGAAAAACTTTTACAGTGTAATCCAGTGAACTATTTACTGTGTTACCGTGATAAGAACTGTGTCTACAAGCTTTTTTCACGTGGAGTGTTCTAAGAACTTTGTTTTCATCCTAGTTGTGAAGCGTACCTACTCCTATAGGTTACCTAGGCTTGTCGAAATCTCACTTCTAGCGACAAAATCCTAGAACTTTGTGTGCCCGCGTAGTGCTGACTCTGTTTTCGGTTCTTTTCTTGTGTTCGGTAATTTAGAACTGTAATTCCACCACAAAACACTCAAGTTTTCGTTTATACTTACTTAGATCGAGTTTCGAACTCAGTTGAACTGTGTCTGTGTTAAAATCTAGACTTTTGGGAACTGTAACTGTAAGATGCCTATTCTATATGTGAAACGTGAATTGAAACCAATATGATTTACAATTTTGCAATGAACAATTTTTCAAACATTTTGTCGTTACTATTGGAACTCGACTCGAAAAACGAACTCGAAAACAAGTGCTTTTCGATAATCGTTAGTGGAACAAACTGTTAATAATCTAGACAATTTTGTGATTGCAAGGATTAGTTTTGTGTTTATATAATTTGTTAGAACATTTACGGGAACATTCTCGATTGCATAAAACTTTTAAAAGTAAGTTTAGTGTGAGTGACTTGTACATAAGTGAGATCACTAACTCGATTATAGTGTAGTGACTATTATTACGAGTTCTATGATCCAAATAGACATCAACTACGATAACATGGCGCGCCCCTCCAAAATTCAAAACTTTTGAAGTGCGTTGTCTTGCGCGGTAGGCTAGTTATGATTAGTTGACCAACAAATCTTGGCAATGAGTGACATGTGAAATATTACGCGTACTTTGATTGGTTGAATACTTACTACATACAAAGTTACAAACTCTTTCTTATGGATGTGACTACACACATTGAAACAGTCATTTGGAGGGGCGCGCCAAGTTATCGTAGTAAGTAGTTGATCTCTACGTTGCATCGAGTGTTGTCGGCGCCTTGTTGTGGTCGCCGAGACGCTTTGTACTTTGCTGCCTGGCGCCGGCGACGCGACGCCCCTGCTGCCTGATTCACGATCGTCGGAAAGTTTTCACGTGAAAAGATCACATATTCTGTCAGTATTACAGCGATTCACAAACTTTCCGCCGCGGGAATGAATCCGAAACCAAAGAGAATAATTGACACTAGTTTTTTTTTGACAATAAGTGCTACGGCATATATAGCTACTCATTAAAAAAAATACAAAACATTACTTATATTCGTGAAATCCAGTTAAAAAAACTTCGAAAAAAGTACACTTTATAGCAACACACTAAATAACGTACAATAGCCGAAAAGATACTAATCGCCCATAGTCTAGGTATATTGTAGTATTTTTCATTCAGAATATAGCCAATATATCAAGGATCGTACGTCTAATGAAACTTATTTATTCTCAGTATATTTATTACCTATGGCTGTCGGTGGGCGCACTTCGAGTAGTGTCGAAGTTATTCGTCGCTTCTCAGAGGTAAGTAGAACTTTTGTTTTTATTTTGTGCCATTCCTGGGTTTTGGACAATATTAAATGTGGACTTACAGATTTCATATTAGGGTATGGACACTAGTGACTTGTGTTTAGGGTTGCCAAACGAATCAAAAATGTCCAATCATAATCGCAGGAGTAATAAATATTGCTGTGTGTTTGGGTGTTTTAATAGTAATGCAACAATTCCAGAATTGTCTTTGTTTAAATTACCAATTGAACAGGAAAGGTAAGTACTACTCACTTATTCTAGCATAATATAATTTTTACTTGATGATCAGATACCTACTTACTTCTTTTTTTATTGTATTAGTTTTCTATCACACAAACTTTCCCACTAGAACATAGTATCCATATCCATACTAATATTATAAATGCGAAAGTGTGTCTGTCTGTCTGTCTGTTGCCTCTGCACGCTCAAATCGCTGAACCGATTTTGCTGAAATTTCGCATGGAGGTACTTTGAGTCCCGAGAAAGGACATAGGATAGTTTTTATCCCGGAAAAATGTACGGTTCCCGCGCGATAAGCGAATTTTGGCGCAAAAAAATATAAAAGAATGTTTTAGGTAGGTAAGTACTTTTGATCAGTCAACTCATTTACCGCTATTGCTTTGTTGACGTTTAGTAATGCCGATTTCTTTGTATTGTAGGTATATTATATTAACTAACTACTTACAGACAATTACTTATTTTAAATCGTAATTAAAAAAAAGTAATTGGCTGATTGTAAATCGGATATTAATTATACACATAAAGCAAAGTTCGAATCATAACAACAGATTTGTTTATAGTAGGTACCTATAAGAGACAGGCGTTAGTTTTTAATGTTGTTTTAAAGGGTATATTTATAATTTTATTTAGACATCGGAGTATATGCACGATCCAAGTGCCGAAATATGCATGCAAATATGCCCGAAAATTGGCCGAAATATGGACAATCAAGAGTCACTTATTATTATTAAAAGTCGGAAGACCGCGACGTTGCCGCTGTTCATGCGGTTGCGAACGAAGCGATCCGCGCTTGCTGCTCCCACATCATAACGCCGCCGCGCGCCGCCGCCTAAAATTGACAACCCTAAGACAGTAGGTAATTAAATCGCGGATTGGGCCGGAGTTACCCTACTTCCTCTCCTTTTACTATGATAAAACCGACTTCAAATTTTTGTACGTAATTAAGAATTAAAATTCCCTATCTCAAAAACTACTGAACCGATTTTGATGAAACTTGCATTATTCCCTAAGTTGAACAATACCTAGTACAATAAAAAAAGAATCACTAAAAGGGACTTGTGGTTCCGGAGATAAGCGTGCACAGACATAAAAACATACGTATACATACATACACTTTTGAAATTTGGCACATTTAGTTCAGAAGCTGTTATAGAATAACATATTATACAAAAACTGGGCAGTTCTGAAAATATTACATACATACGCGTCGAATTGATAACCTCCTTTTTTTGAAGTCGGTTAAAATTTAATACACAGTATAAAAATAAAGTACTTATTATAAGTAATTTATTTTTCTTTATTAAATTATATCTAAGTATACTTAATAATATTATAAAGCGGAAGAGTTTGTTAGTTAGTTTGTTTGTTTATTTGAACGCGCTAATTAGTTTAGGAAGTTATGCATCGCTCCCATACAGAACCTTTAAAAATTGTATTAAGCTATGAGCTTCATCACATATGTTCCTTATGTGATTCTAAGCATTTTCAGTCCGGGGCACAGTGTTTTAGAAACGCCCAAAATGACTAAGTTATTGCAATAGTCGATGGCGTCTTATATTTCAAATGCAAGAGTAGAACTCCCGTGTGCGCATTTTACTTCGTTTTTGAGAAAATTAATTTTGAAATTGCTAATTTTTGAACTCCCTAAAAATGAATTTATTTTATTTAAATTAATTACGAGGGTTTGTAAACTTGCTATCTAGCTGATTAGATTAATCGTTAAGAGACACAAATTTTGCACTTTATTTCATTCCTACAACTCAAGTAGTTCCTGAGATTTTAATTTTTTAAATATAAGACGCCAGCGACTATAGCAATAACTTAGGCATGTCCAATTTTGGGCGTTTCTAAAACACTGTGCGGGGGCAAAACGAAACATGCGGCTAGCGGGGGAGAGGGGGGGTTCAAAGATGGCCGCCACCCGGTCTCTTTAAAAAAAATCTATCCTCGTCCTGGTGGCTACTAGGGCAAGATTGGTATCATTTTCGTATAAAACAAAGACGTAGAATCTGTTTCTGATATTAATTATACTAAGTTTCAAAGTGATTTTACAAGAAAAACGTAAAAATGTGAAAATCTCACTTGGGAGATTTTTGATTTGAGAGCTCATTACTTTTATATAGTGCTTAAAAATACCATACAAAAAATACTATAATATAGCGCATTTTATGCAGATTCTAAATATAACACTTTTAAATATTACCTTCTACAAAAATATGCTAAAAAAATTAAAAACTGCAGCGCGGGAAGCTACACTCGCGCTAGGCGGGTGACCAAAACATGAAATGTAATAGGAGCCAAGCAAAATGCATAGCTGTAATACTTCTGTCGTAAAAAGTTTTCAGATCACATTCAAGCCAAGCCTTCAACTTATTTTGTAATTTAAATCAACATTTAGTAAATGTATCAATATATTTCTTTATTTTATAATTATTATAGTGGCTTGGCAATGAGCATTAGAGAAATAATATAATATATTGGGTACCATCGGCCACATGCGTCGTTACATACTAAAATACTTTATGCTTTCCGTCTGTGTAAGTATGAACTCCTTTAAATATGCAGTTTTATATTTTTGTTTCTCTTGTGCTCATTGCCAAGCCATAATTATAAAATAAAGAAATCTATTGATACATTTACTAAATGTTGATTTAAATTACAAAATAAGTTGAAGGCTTGGCTTGAATGTGATCTGAAAACTTTTTACGACAGAAGTATTACAGCTATGCAATATTTTGCTTGGCACCTTTTACATTTCATGTTTTGGTGGGATTTCATTTCTTTTTTTAAGGTTTTTATTTCTTTTCTTTTCAGGTCACGTTATAACTTGTCTGTACTTAGCTTGGTTCTCATTCTTTATCTTCTTTATATTATTTTTTGAGGCTTCGTTAGTTCTGAGTCGATTATTAATATTCATATATTTTGATATTATAAGTTTAAACACTTACGGATTTTGTAGCGGAGCACTTTTATTAATCCCGACGTTTCGGCTGCTTTATTTACAGCGGCCGTGGTCACGGGTGGTCTTCGGGTAGTTAAAGAAGTTCAAGAAATTGGACACCTGTCACCTCAGTCCACCCGTGACCACGGCCGCTGTAAAGCAGCCGAAACGTCGGGAATCGGGATTGTTCTGAAGTGCTCTGCGACAAAATCCGTAAGTGTTTAAACTTATAATATCATGAATGATACTCGCGAAAACTTAAGAAATCATTATTCATATATTTTATTTGACTTTTAAGCTTCAATACTTGAAGATGGTCATTTTTAGCATAGCGTTGAATACATAGCAGCACTGATGTAAGCGTCAACGTTCCTCACAGGAAAGGAGCACACCTTATTTCATGTGATAACTTAAAACTCCCATATTACAAGTACATAATATATCGAGCGAGTAAGGAGTGTATATCGCAGTACTGATTGCATTTATATTTTAATCGAATTTAATTATTGTTTCATTGTTAACTTTGTTAATACTTCAGTCGGAATTTCCAGGAATTGCTATTGTATTCTATTGTTGTCGCGATCACCGGTGCTCGCGCGGGGCCTGAAGGATTAATACTATTTTTTGTTTAATCAATACCATTTCATTATAACAAATATGCAGTCGAAACTCATACTGTTCTTGTAAAGTTACAAACATAAAAATGATTTCTTTTATTTAATAAACTACTATATATTATTATTCGTCGCCCATGGTTGGTACAACTAATATATATATATATATTCTGTGCCCTTGGACACTCGCAAGTCGCAACATCAGAAGAACTGTAGGTGATTTGCCCGCCTTTTGTGAGGTAATAGGGTAGGGGAGGGTAGGGAAGGGAATAGAGTATAGGACTAGGTATTATTTAGGAATAGGTATAAGTACCCTTTTTCAAAATTTTCATGAAATTGTTTTTAATTTAATTTACAACATATGGCTGCACTGGCCATATGTCAGCGCGCGTCAACGTTAGGGGGGGGGGGGGGGGGGGGGTCATACCAGCAACCATGTCTCGTTGAAACGACGAGGGTTAGTTGTAATGCGACATTTTGTGTTATTAGGTTTGTACAATTTTTTTATTTATTATTATTATAACTAAAATACTTTTGATTTTATTACAAGACGAAAGCGCTAAATTGATCCAGCTTACGTAACGGATGGTCATGACAATGTTTGCAAAAAAGTGATATTTCGATTTCCACGACAGAAACTGGACAAAATAATACAGCTCATGTACCTCTTGTACAAAGAGAAGGAAAATATGTGCCTTATGTCCGAAAAGCACTTGCAAAAGTCGTTGTGCGGAGAGCACAGTTGGAGAGGACAGCTGCCCCCTGCCCCTATCTGGGTACGCCCATGGTTGCAACATTTTTTTTATTAAAAATTAAACAAAGGTAAGTACCTTGAAAAAATTAAATAATCTATTATGGAAACAACTACTATCTGACCATCCGCGGCTCTGGACCGGTTGTCGATGTTGAAGTCGAAGTATGAACCGTCGAATATAGTCAGGTCATAATAGCCAAACAGCTTTATTGTAATTACCACCGAATATCAACTACTAGTGGTTATGACATTGATTGCGTAACAATGAGATGTCACAATCCTCACGTCATCGATACGTAGAACAAAGGGCCGGTGTTGAGTTGCGGCCTCAGCTACGAACACGCTGTCTGTCAGTTACAAACAATACTAAGTTTGGGTTACAACTTCGAAGCCACATTATTAAGTTGCGGTGCGTTGCCGCAGCGGCGATTTTCCAACGTTCATAGTACATATTATATTTTACGAATAATAATATGCCAGCTAGACAAAATATTGCGTCGTCAGAATTGCAATATTACGCATACTTACCACAATATCTGTGATCACTGGTCGGTGCGTCAGCTCGTAACAATACAATGCCTACGTTAAACAAAACTGTGTCAATTTTACCGCAACGCGCATTCACACAGTCACAGAGCAGTGTGGGCTGTGGCTTTACAGGTAATTCAGTTTCTCAAGTGATTAATAATAATAATTTATCTCTGAACAAACACCGTGACACGAGAATTTAATTTATTAGGTAAAGTATTTCAGAGTCCACCACTCACCAGCCCTGTTTGTGCGTCATGCCAACCTTACCGACTTACGTCGTAATACCTAGGTATTACGACGTAAGGCGAGGTATAAAGGCTATAGTTGTTTTGAGCTTGTGGGTCTATATATATATATATATATATATATATATATATATATAAAACTCAAAGGTGACTGACTGACATGGTGATCTATCAACGCACAGCCCAAACCACTGGACGGATCGGGCTGAAATTTTGCATGCAAGTAGATGTTATGACGTAGGCATCCGCTAAGAAAGGATTTTGATAAATTCCATCCCCAAGGGGTTAAAATAGGAGATGAAAGATTATATATAATAATTAATAATACTTCTTACCGCGAGCGAAGCCGCGGGCAAAAGCTCGTATTATGATAAAGCTACACGAGCGTTATTTTTTGAGCCGCGAGTCTCGTAATTTCTGCTCAGCAGAAATTTTGTTGAGCCGCCACTATGCCGTAATGTATAAATTTAAAGTTGCTATTTTTCGTTGTCGAGCCGCAAAAAAAACTGTGAACTTTGCTAACATATTCGTGGTGCATTGCGTTGACGCTCCGACGCCGCAAAGCAACGAGGCATTATGGCTTCAAAATTATACTCTTCTATAACTCTTAGATTCCATGGAAGTTCACCTATATCGTTAGTTTAATCTTAAAAGTGGTGTGTGGTGATCTTTATCATAATGCTACATTATGAAATTCCTAAACAACCCCCGATTAAAAGCTCTAATAAGTGTTAGGAAGAAGGAGAATGTGAGAAATCAAATATTAAGATATTATGAAACCAATGGAAGTTTTTATTTGCAAAATTTCGTAAAATAGAACTAATTTTTCAGCACTGAGCGCGCTGACGACGATGAACTAATAGTAGGTAACAGTTTCGTTCATGTCATGTCAGTTTTGAAACGAAAACAAAAAATTGTTTACCCTTTCGAATGCTACGATGCCCAGATGTACACACTTGCAGACAGACAGACCTGTTTTTATTCGGGCTTTAAAAATTGCAAATAAAATAATATCTTTTATATATGATGATTACAAAGGTACAGTCTGTCATGTTGTAATTTTAAGGGTGGTATAAATAGTCAGTACTTAAGATGCGACCCGGTCTCAAGACGCGGTTCGGCTCTGTGATTGGTCCAAATTTTGACAGCCAACCAATCACAGAGCCTGAACCGTGTCTTGAGACCGAGATGCATCTTGAATACTGACTATTTATACCAGCCTTAAAATCTCTTCTCTAACGACTAGTTTTGAAAAAAGTGGGTAATTCGCAAAACTTTTATAATGCTACAACGCAAGCGAATCGCGGGAAATTTCGAAGCAAGTTTGCAATAACCCGACAAAGCGATGCCCAGCCGCCTTAAATGTATGGGTACGCATCCAGCCATTTCATTGTGAAAGCGGCTGGGGGCTGCCCGGGCTTACCTGTCGCACACACACAGGGCGCGGGGCCGCGCACACTCACACAGCGAGGCCGCGCCGTCCGCACGGGCCATTAGCGGGCGAGCGCTCCCGCCGCGTGGTCGAGTAGGCCGGGACAGGCCGGGCTAGGCCCGCGACGCGCGCGCTGCCACTTGTTGAATCCGTCGTCCGCGATTTCAATTTTTCCTCCCTGTGATGTCTCTTCCATTTCTTTTCGGACGACGTCGTTGTTGTTTTTGAATATTTAGACTGTTGTTATACTCGTATCTGTGTTACCTGTTGACTATTACTTAGTAAAAATAACTGAAAGCGCCGCTGTAAATTGCTGAACGAGTTCTCCTGTTCTGAGGTAAGTGGAACTCAATTTTATATCAAGTGTTGTTCTTTTCAGGGAGAAGTACTGATAAAACGAGTTTCTTGAAACATTTTTCTTCTGAAATGTTGGTAGTTGTAAATTTTTATGTCATGGTATGCGTTTTCAAATTGTGAGAAAGGATCTAGGTATTAAAAACTTATATTGAGTGGTCCGCATTAGTTCTTCAATTTTAAATAGACGTATTGTTATTCAAATTATTTTTTAAGACAAGAGAAGATGATTTCGAAGAATTTATAAAAATTAATAGCAACATTAAATTACGTAAAATTTGCTCATAAAATATGTAGGTAACAGGAGTATTGCATTTTCAAAATGGTTACGTAGTTTTTAACCATACGGAGTAAATTATACTTCTGAACTACACTTGAATGTGTGAGTAAAACGTATGCTGTCACAGTGTATGCTGGCCACGGGAACTGAGTACGGTTACTGTGAATCAAACAGAAATATTTTATAAGGGTAAGCTTCTGAAGTAGGCTCAGAGGTAGAGTAACTATTTTAGTAAAAAAAAAAACAATAAAGATTGAAAAATAATTTAAGATTCTTTAGAATATTCACGAACACAGAAACGTTATAAATAAGAAAAGGGTGGGGAAGGGGGTGGTCATGAAATATTTTTTCATACCATAAATCACTCATTCAAAGGTTTATATTATCAGTGATTATAAAAAATGTTGAAAAACACTGATCTAGATGTTGTTGCTGTCTGTGGAGATCAGTGTTTTTGTGTGCCATTTGCGTGCCCACGCACGCAGAAAAATTTTAGTAAGAAATGTATTTTTTATCCCGGTAAAATGGCGAGAATCGAAGGATTAATATATTTTATCCATTGTCTATAATCTTATATCTTATTATATTTATAACTTTAAACGAGCAATAATTCTTGTATGTGTTACGCTCAAAGACCGAAATCGCTCAATGAGCGAAAAAAAGGCTCACAACGCGTTGTGGTAATTATATATATGGTAATTATATATATATATATATATATATATATATATATATATATATAATTGGAATCTCGGAATCGGCTCCAACGATTTTCATGAAATTTAGTATATATAGGGAGTTTTGGGGGCGATAAATCGATCTAGCTAGGAATCATTTTTAGAAAATGTCATTTTATTCGTGTTTTATCGAATACCGAGCAAAGCTCGGTCAAATAGCTAGTGATTAATAAAATTTCCCATTATCGTTGTTGTCGTTTGTAGATTTTTTGGCCATATTACAATTTAAAAAATGTATAGGCCACTTCTCAGACCAATCCCGCTAAGCATAGAAACTCTCAAAATCGGAGGAATTTGAATAGATGGATTACAAGACTTGGAATCGGAAGCAAATTCCAATTCAAATACCCTTTAATATAATGAGGACGTATTTGAGTAAAGGTTGTAGAAAATCATGACGAACATCGAGTAAACCGCTGACAATATTAAACCAAATGAAGTACAAGGCTGTACCACAATAGACAGAACGAACCAGTAGGCCGACATCAAAATATAAGCTCACAAATCGGCGCGTTGTACCACATAGTACCGCTGCAAGCATACGGCTTAAACGGCTTAGCAACGCAGTCAACCCGCGACCACCTTGCTTGTGGCTTGAGCCACCACACGCTTTTAACCATTGAGCCACGGAGGTTCCAGTGCACGCAGTACCATAAAAATCAATGCAAAGTAACAAATCCTTCGGCTGCGTACGCTCTGATTCCGATCTGATGGACCTTTACGGCGCGCGCCGGCAGATAATTTATGTCATACTACGTCAAACGTATAAATTTTGAGACCACTTCAGTCGGCCTACTGATTCGTTTAGTATATTGTGGCAGTACTTATCAAATGTTTCATAAATCATTATTCGCCAGTCGACGCATCAGCTGCAGGAACATATTTTAGGGGCAGTGAACTTTAAACTACGGGTCTTTGTGTTTTACTTTATTAAATGAATCGCTTTTTGGCTTCAGGGTTGTATTTTACGTAATTTTATGAAATAATAACGATTATAATATATTTTATATATTTTTTTACATTATAGTGATTTAAAAATCACAAAACACTAATAAAAATACCATATTTTTATAGCCAGCTATTATGCTTTGATAAGTTTTAAGGTCAAGGTTTAAAAAAATGATTGTCAACTTCTGTAATAACGCTTAGCAAACAAAGAAGTTACTGTTTGCTGCCTTATTGGTGTCTTGAGAATGAAGTTTCTTTCTAAGGTTTTTAGGGTTCCGTACCCAAAGGGTAAAAACGGGACCCTATTACTAAGACTTCGATGTCTGTCTGTCCGTCTGTCTGTCTCTAGGCTGTAACTCAAGAGCGGCTATAGCTAGACTTCTGAAATTTTCACAGAATGTGTTTATCAGTTGCCGCTATGTCAATAAATACTAAAAACAAAATAAAATGAATATTTAAGGACGCTCCCATACAACAAACGTGTTTTTTTGGTATTTTTTGCTCGATATAAATAATGGCTATAGGTAGTTAGGCACTTGAAATTTTTACAAAATCCTCAATTTTATTAGTACGTTAATAATTGATGATAAAATTCAAGTAAAATAAATATTTAAGAAATATTTAATATCCCATACAAAAATCACATTTTTGGGATATTTTTGCTCTATAACGGTACGGAACCATTCGTTCGCGAGTCCGACTCTCACTTGGCCGATTTTAATTTATTGTAATGTAACTAATACCAGCACTGAAAATGTAAGAATAAAGAAAAGAATACTCGTAGCATACTCTGCTACAAGAATGCTACGTCGCGTCGTAGAGGGCTACGGCGTAGCATTTGCGTAGCCATACCTCTACGTCTGGCTGTTTTTCTTGACAGACAGACAGAGAGATAGGCAAACAGATAGATAAACACACTTTCACATACATACTTAATTATAAATTCGAAAGGGTGCTTGTCTGTCTATTACCTCTTTACGTCCAAACCGCTGTACCGATTTTGCTGAAATTTAGTATAGAGATAATTTAGTTCTCGAGAAAGGATACAGGATATTTTTATCCTGAGAAATTGTACGGTTTCGCACGATAAATGAATTTTGGCGAACGGAGTTGCGGGTGTCATCTGGTTTGGGCGTGAAGAGGTAACAAACAGACAGACAGATTCACATTAATTATAATATTGAGTAAGGTTTAGTAATTAATACGAATTATCTATCTATACATATTATAAAACAAAGTCGCTTTTTTCCCTCATGTCCCTTTGTTCCCTTTTATCTTTAAAACTACTCAACGGATTTTGATGATTCTTTCAGTGTTAGTTAGCCCATTTATCGAGGAAGGATTTTATCATGCTAAGACTAATAGAAGCGAAGAAATAGAGGAAAATGTGGAAAAAACGGGGTAAATTACTTGAAAAGGCTAACTTGAACGCGCTAATCTCAGGAACTACTGGCTCGATTTGAAAAATTATTTCAGTGTTAGATGGCCCATTTATTGAGGAAGGCTATAGGCTATATTTTATCATGCTGAGACTAATAGGAGAATATGGAAAAAACGGGAGAAGTTATTTGAAAGGGCTTATCTCGCGAACTACTGGAGCAATTTTTATGTTATTTGGCACAGATAAGAAGTAAACCACGTGAAGGATCATAGGCTATCGATTTAAAAAAAAAAACAGTAGCTATATATTTATACCCGTGCGACGCCGGGGGGGTCGCTAGTAATATTATAAATTCGAAAGGGTGCCTGTCTGTCTATTACCTCTTTATGTCCAAACCGCTGGATCGATTTTGCTGAAATTTGGTATAGAGATTATTTAGTTCTCGGGAAAGGACACAGGATATTTTTTATCTTGAAAAATTCTGGTTTGGGCGTGAAGAGGTAACAGAGAGACAGACAGATACACTTTCACATTTATAATATTGAGTAAGGTTTAGTAATTAATACGAATTATTAAAAATAATACATGAATAAGCATTCCTTCAAATATTAAAACTACATAATATAAGCCGTACATACACCGTACAAGTACATAAAGCTATCAGATCGTAGCTCATTAAGAAGTAACTATCTGGTTAATCAGTTGTGCGAATTTCCACCTGGCCGCCCCCAGGAGTCCTATCTGTGATCGCCGACAATATTCTCTGAGAAATTTCATTAATATTACCGTTTATCTGCCCGTTTGAAATGATCTTACACAAATATATTTGTAGCTTTTGCCCGAGAATTTGCGATGTTTACTGGTTAATATTTGTACCTTTTTGTGACTTTTCAAAAGGAACTATACTCCTGAATATTAGCTATTTTATCTGTTGCTTACCTTAATGACAAGTATTTAGTTGGAAGCAATAGCCTATAATTATAAATATATCCAGAATTTCTGTTGCTTTTGAGCTTCAGATCTCATTTAAAGGTCAATAAGAAACAAATATTCACCCCGTACAGTAAAGCGAAATATAACTATAGTAAGTATTTGAAGGCTGCGATTACTCGTAATTCGAATTAAATAGTAAGATTAAAACAAAAAATCTTTAGTCACAATTCCAAATTTTAGCACATTAGGCTAACGTCAGTCGTGAATCAACTAAATCTCGGACACAGCCCACGCACCCATTAAGAAGTCTGTCCTAATAAAAATTGTATAAAACGGCCAAACTCGTACATTTGACCTTATTAAAACCTAGAAATATTAATAACGGTGGGTCTTCGTGCCCCGAGGACGCCGGAACCTTCATTAAAATAAATATAATAACAAACTCCAAGATTTTTCACGCACAGGGGAAGTGTAAAAACCTGAACTTCGCAAAGTAATAAAAAACTCCCCTTTGACTGTTTATATTTTCACATTTTCTCTCACGCGTGTCGGTAACGCTTCAATTAGTACTTGGAATATTGGACTGTATATAAAGAGCAAAATTATGTATTGTCATATTTTATGCATCAGCTATTATACGTACCCAATATACTTAAACCGCAAAACCAAGGGAATTTAAGAGGGCGAATAAAGCAAAGTAAATGATTTTATAATAATTAAATAATTGTTTATTTTTAAACATATTATATACTACATTATATTTGCGAGGGTCTGTACTAGCGAAAACACGACATCTTAAAAAATATCGATAAAAAAAAATCATAAAAATGCATAGCCTCTTTTCACAAATATTTAATTTCTTTTCAAAACGGTGCAATCAGCTGAGTCAATATTTTAATAATCCATATATCCATATAATATTATAAATGCGAAAGTGTGTCTGTCTGTCTGTCCGCCTGTCTGTCTGTCTGTCTGTCCTGACCTCGTCACGCTAAAACCCCTGAACCGATTTTACTGAAATTTGACATCGAGATACCTTGAGTCCCGAGAAAGGACATAGGATAGTTTTATCCCGGAAAAATGTACGGTTCCCGCGCCATAAACTAATATTGGTGCAACGGAGTTGCGGGCGTCATCTAGTAAATAATATAAAACTCTATTACTGAGGGAATGTACTGGCAGATTTTCAAAATGTTGTTATCGAGTTGTTAAGAAAAAAAAAAAAAACCGGCCAAGTGCGAGTTGGACTCGCCCATGAAGGGTTCCGCAGCAGCAATAAGGTTTATTTCTATAAAATTAAAAGGTTATTGATTTATTTCTATATTTTAGTTGATTTAATGAAAGTTAAATTAAGGTGTACCATTTATGACATATAAAAAAACTACTTGATAGATCTCGTTCAAACCAATTTTCGTTGGTAGTTTTTACGGTAATGTACATCATATATTTTTTTTAGAATTATCATGCCCCTACTTTAGAAGTTACAGGGGGGGGGGGACACACACACACATTTTACCACTTTGGAAGTGTCTCTCTCGCAAACTATTCAGATTAGAAAAAAAATGATATTAAGAACCTCAATATGATTTTTGAAGACCTATCCATAGATACCCTATACGCATAGGTTAGACGAAAAAATTTTTTTTGTTTCAGTTGTAACTATGGGGACCCCTAAAATTTTTGATATTTTTTCCATTTTTGTATCAAAATCTTAATACGGTTCACAGACTACATCTACTTACCAAGTTTCAATAGTATAGCTCTTATAGTTTCGGAGAAAAGTGGCTGTGACATACGGACGAACAGACAGACAGACAGACAGACATGACGAATCTATAAGGGTTCCGTTTTTTTGCCATTTTGGCTACGAAACCCTAAAAACTAACTTGGCGCTGATTCCGCGTCGTCTTTTTTCACCTGGCATAATATTGTGTAACACGGGCGTGAGTGTGAAGAGAGAAGGACGATGTTTGATTTTTTTCGCTCTCTTAACGGGTAATACAGAGTGATAGGGTTTTGGACTACCTACCTCTTAGTAAAAAAAAAAAAAAAACACCCTTTTAAAAATATGTTAATTGAAAAAACAGCCTCTGATTAGTTGCGTCATGCCCCAGTTTGGGTTAAGGCACTTTTAGATATATATTTGAAGCTGTAGCCTGTAACTTTACAAATTACAAATTTAATTAAACTTATAAACGAAAACTTAACCTACGTGTCATATTAATTAATTTAAAGCCGCGACTCAATAGTTTGTTAAGGATTTAATTAAAATCAGTAATCAGTATGTTATATATCTCACGATGTTTGTGTGATATTAGTTATAGTATTTGGTAATGCTTACAATTGTTTGAAGCAGTCAATATACGTTATTTGAATATTATCAGCAGCATTAGCAGTAATATTACATTATAATATTTGCTATTTACTAGTATGATTAAACAGGTAGGTATCCAGTATTAAGAAGTAAGCAGTTTTAGTTTTTTAATCGATTTTCATTTAATTCTAAATAACAAATGTTTTGTCATGTAAAAACAACATCTTCTTAGCTTAATTTATTCTTTCTCCTCTCTCTATGAAAACCTCTATGAGAGATGGATAATATACTACAAGGTTGGCTATCGAAGCATATAATAAAGAGTTGATAAGAAGACAGGGAAACGTTTCCGTGGCTCTACCAGCGAATATGAATATTTGTGCATCCGCTTATAACTCAAGAGTCAAGATAAATAAGATCGCACCAAAAACATGAAATGTAAAAAGGATAGCCTAGCCTATATTATAATATGCAATATTTCTATCGTAAAAAGCTTTCAGATCACATTCAAGGCATTTAACTTATTATGTAATATTAAATCAAAATTCAGTAACTGGCTCTGCTTGTAGCGGATATATGAATCTTTGCGCAGCCGCTTATAACTCAAGAGTCAAGACAAATGAGATGTCACCAAAAATATGAAATGTAAAAAGGATAGCCATTACCAAGCCTATATGCAATCTTTCTATCGTAAACAGTTTACAGATCACATTCAAGACAAAGAGCATTCAACTTATTATGTAGGTAATTTTAAATCAAAATTCAGTAACTGGCTCCGCTTGCAGCGGATATAATATGAATCTTTGCGCAGCCGCTCATAACTCCAGACAAATGATACATTTCGAGAAATAATAAAAAAAGAGATACAAAATGATCTTAACTTTTAAGGGGGAAAATTATCAAAATATTAAGAGTACTAGATGATGCCCGCAACTCCGTTGCGCCAAAATTCGTTTATCGCGCGGGAACCGTAAATTTTTCCTGGATAAAAAGTATCCTATGACCTTTCCCGAGACTCAAAGTATCTCCATACCAAATGTCAGCCTGAACTGCAATCCGACTGCGCGTTTGGTTTGCAGTTCTATTGCAGTCGTATTGCAGTCGTGTCAACTGCATTCAAAATGCACTTGAACTGCAATTTGCAGTTGAATTGCAGTTGAAATGCAGTCCGTATGTCTAGACCCTTAATCAAGTGACACATACACACCCTAAAATATTATCACTTAGTTTTGATACACTTTGTATACTTTTTGGTCAGTTTTGTATAAGTTACCTCAAAAATATACACATCAATATGCATATGCACATCAATGTTTCTAACTAATATTAATATTAAAACTAATATTAATATTAAAACTAAAACCCAACATATTTCTTTTTTATTTTTATGAAATCTGCTCTTAAAGAATAAACCTTATTCCAAAGTATTTATATTCATCTAAAAGGCACTACATTAAGCATGGAATATATTTTGATAGGTTTCGATAAATAAGAAATAAAATAACTAACTAAATAACTAACTTTGAACGCTCGCGCTAAAAGCATAGTGCTATTCTATTCCCTCGCATATAACAATAAAATTTATTTATTCCATATTTATTTTAGAATGTTTTGTGAAGTTTCGAGTACATTTTTGGATTTCATTACAACAAAACGACCGATTTAAATGCGAGAGCAAAGAGAACCTTTGTGTTTAAAACAATTGGAATTAATTAAGTTTCAATATAAATTTACAAACATTAATAAATCTATACAATGCCTGGAATTTGAAAATCTTTTGAGTGGAAACCCGTGAAATTAAAATCATCGGGCCGGCTACGAACAATTTTGTGTTTATTTTCTACTTGAAAGTTTTTCTATTAATTTTATAGTTGAAACATTAATTCATTTCTGTGTGCTCTTTTGACTTTAATACGTTTTATCGTTTACGTTAATAGTTTACATTGAGATTATTTTTTTGCCAAACCATATATTTTGTTGTAGCAGCATCTTATGCCAGATATCCGTATTTTTTTTATTTTTATGAAATAAGGGGGCAAACGGGTCACCTGATGGAAAGCAACTTCCGTCGCCCATGGACACTCGCAGCATCAGAAGAGCTGCAGGTGCGTTGCCGGCCTTTTAAGAGGGAATAGGGTAATAGGGGAGGGTTGGGATGGGAAGGGAAGGGAATAGGGGAGGGTAGGGAAGGGAATAGGGTATTGGGCCTCCGGTAAACTCACTCACTCGGCGAAACACAGCGCAAGCGCTGTTTCACGCCGGTTTTCTGTGAGAACGTGGTATTTCTCCGGTCGAGCCGGCCCATTCGTGCCGAAGCGTGGCTCTCCCACGTATTAATAAATTTTCCACACATAACAGTAACAATTTCTTGAATATTATGCGGTCGTACCACCGAAAATTGGGACTGCGTTGCGGCATCGCGTCGCAAAAACAACATCGCACAGAAATACGATGCGATGTCGCAACGAAAAAATTTAATCGGATACGACATTGTACGATAAGGGAACATCCACAAAGTATTTCACACCTAAGGGTGCGTCCACATTTGTATCATTTGCGCGATCAGATCCCCGATCAGATCTCCGTCGCGTATCATCGAAGCGTGTCAAAATGATACGCGTATCATGATACGCCCCGATCGCTATTAACCCCGTATCTAATACATGCCGTATCAAATACTCGCATGATCGGCAGAATGATCTAATAGGCGTCCACACTATGACACGCATACTTTATACGGCGCGATGATCGCGACGGAGATCTGATCGCGCAAATGATACAAATGTGGACACACCGTAAAAGGGGGTTGACGAAGTGTGACATGGCGTGACAAGGTGATAAATTAAATAGCAACATTTTAAATAATATGTTGGTTATAATTTTGAATTGCATATTTGTGACGTCAAACTATAGAGGGGGGGCTCACAAAATATGTGACCTGTGACAAGGGAGGACGGGGGGTCTAAAAATCATGACAATCGTGTGACGTACTTTATGGATGGTCTCTTAGACGCTACCAACTTAAACCAACAGTTTTCACGTTGCGCTATGCAGCGTCGTAGATTTTTACATTGCAACGCCGCAACGTAGTGTAAGTAGCGTGGCCCATTGAATTGCAGTTTTAAATTGACGTGTCCAGGGGCGTTTTATAATTAAGTTAATTTACTTTACAAGGCCCAGCGTCTTGGATTACACCGGAATTCCTGAAGAGTTGACGAATAATTAGAAAATAATTACAGTTTCCGAATTGAGTTGTAAAGTATTTCTTGTCTCAACGGGGAAGGACAATTATTGCTCGGAAACGAAAATGATTTCAGTTTATATCTCCTCCGGGGTCCAGCGATTATGTTAAATAGTATAGGTATTTAAAAAATGTATCATTTAAATTTTAATTAAAATTAAGGAATAATTACTAAAATTAAAATCTTAATTGATTATAAAAGTAACTTACAGGATTGTAATTTAATTAGATACGTTCAAGTTAAGTTAAAATTACATTTTTTTGTGAGATTGTTATAAAAAAGCGATATTGAGACATTGAACTTTAAGTGCCTTCCAGTCGCATAGAGACAAGCAGTCACTGACAGAATTTTCTTCTATCAGACTTCTATCAGAGTAGACAGAAGTATTTATACGGTCTATTGTGCTTCTATAGTAAAATACGATCTTTTTATCAATGTTTTTGTCAAAATAGATAATGTCGGAAATACAGCAAGTTTTTTTGTGTACGATAAAAAAGCCAAAGTAATAGTTATAGCAGAAGTTTCATTTGAACTTCGCTGTGCACATCATTACGGGGAAATTTAAAACATATTTTTCATATCGCAACTCAAACGAAGCTGCAACTTTTGATTCAAAATATTTTTTCTCTTTGATAGAAGGAAATGAGCTTGTCATATCTAACTTTCTGTTGGGAAATTATCTCGAGATATTAACCGGTGGAAAAATATACAAGAATTTAAGAGTTTGTTTAATGCTTGACCATTTTGCTGTGACTGTTTCCATGAAAGTTAATATAAGTTTTCTACTTTTCTACGAAATAAAGTATAAGTTAGATCCATATTTTATGGTCTTTCCTCTACATTTCTATCTTAAAATAAAAAAGCTTAATAAAGAGTTTAGAGAATTATTTTTCTTTGACTCTGTGTTGTTTTGTGACCAAGGGTGACAATAATCAATTTAAATCAGGCCATCTGCTTACGTGGATTTTTTATAACTATACTAAACTAATACCAAGAAAAGAGATTTATATAATACATTTATTTATAACTAAATAATATGTTAAACTAAAATTAAAAACAAGAATTTTACCTACTACAACCAATGACTACAAGTCTACGACACAGGAAAAATTCGGCAACAGTAACGTCATTTAATTAGTTGATGTGTATAGCTCCTGTATAGCGTTAATATAATATGCAAATGAGGTCACTAAGTCACGACATGTACAAAACGTCTGAATATCCCTCAACACGATTTATCATAATCTAAGCAACAATCATACATATTCCTTACCGAGGTTGGGCGCCATTAATACGCATTACGCAGAAAGGCATTAATTAATTTTAAGAAACGTTGATTTTTAACCGACTTCCAAAAAACAAGGAGGTTATATGTTCGGCTGTGGATATATATATTTTTTTTTTGTATGTTCAACGATTACTCCGCGTTTGTGAACCGATTTTCGAAATTTTTGTTTTGTTGTATTAGGTTTCACTGCAATTTAGTACCATGTTCACAAAAGTGGTGACTTGATGATGGGATCCATGAGTAATCGAGGGAACTCCTCGAAATTTCTATGGAAACATACGGTGATTTTGGTTTTATGAGAAGCATCCTAAGCATATGCTACCAAAACGCAACATTCTGCACCAAGGTATACTATGGTTCCGAAGATACTAAGAGAACTCCGGATTCCTTATAGATACAAGTTTGGGGGTTTAGGTGCTGTTTTAAGAACTGAAAGCATATGCTACTATAGAAATTACATTCATCATCATCATCATTACCACGTCAGGGTCACCAATGTCACCAAAGTTGAACAACAAAATATTCAACCTTATCTCTAGAGCGTAAGGCACACATTTGACATTACTTCTGAGAAGTAAGTTGCTTCGATAATACAAGTAACATGCTAGAGTGCACAGCTGTCACACTTACCAATCGCGGCCACGGGCGGGCGGCCGTAGACTTCTCAAGCGATACTATGTATTACAATAATAAAGATAAAGTTTAAAATCATATGACACTGAAAGCCTCGCTGCTACTAAAATTCCGGTTTGGCGCGGCCCTAGCACGTGTCCACTTCGATTTTTTTTAATGTATTGTTTAAAATTATCTGCAGCTGATATTATATTTTGTAAGTGTGACCGTTAACAAATTGTAATAAGATACGTAGAATAGTATACAGGTGTATTAGGGCCGATTCACACCGAATGGCAGAGGCGAGGCGAGCAATTTCAGTGTCATATGATTTTAAACTTTATCTTCGTGTTGTAATAGATAGTATCGCTTGAGAAATCTACGGCCGCCCGTGGACGCTTGTGGCCTCTTGCGGCCGCCAGCGGCGTCGATTTCTCAAGCGATACTATCTATGTATTACATTAATATGTCATATTATGACACTGACACTGCTCGCCTCGCCTCTGCCATTCGGTGTGAATCGGCCCTAATCTACGTTTAGCACGCGATGATTTTACTAGGTAACTAAAAAGAGTGAAATTATTATTTTTAACAAAAAATTAAAACCGACTTCCAAAGTAAAAACAATAATAACATCCTTATAATATGAACTAAAAACTATTAAATAATTTTTCCTATCTCATGGCGCCTTTTTCCGAATTTGGCTAAAACTCAACTATTTCTGTATTTCAAATATTCTGGCATCTGGATTCAGCTATATATCTGGTACCGACTTCAAAATTATGAAAATTGAGTACAGAAATAGTTGAGTTTTAGCCAAATTCAGAAAAAGGCACCATGAGATAGGAAAAATTATTTAATAGTTTTTAGTTCATATTATAAGGATATTATTATTGTTTTTACTTTGGAAGTCGGTTTTAATTTTTTGCTAAAAATAATAATATAAACGGATTGGCTTTTAGCCAGAACAACTCGTTTTATTGCGTGTATAAAGTGGTATACTTCTTAGAACATCATTTAAGAAACATTTGACAAGTTTAATTTAGCATAGGAATAGATGACATGATGTATATTGCCTGCTTTAATTTTATTGTATGTTATTATGTGTGGAAAGAATTGAATTTGATAGTGACCAAAGGATATATTCTTATGTTTGACTGAAATTAGAGCATTTCTTTTGATTTTGTGATTCTTATAAAATACCTAATTGATGCAACTTTTATAGTATAAAACTTAAGTTTTTAATACTTTTGCTAATTGTGAAAAAATATACTGAGTCTGGAATTATACTTCGAATTGCACGCTACAAGGAATTAAAATTTATAATTACGGCTGCACTCTTAATATAACTTTAATGTTATCAATTTATTAATCAAATTAAAGTTAAGTAATCATTAAATGAGAGTGCAGCCGTTAGCTTTCTATTCACTTATATCTAAGTTTTTAAGTACACATATTATATCCCATAATTTTTAATACGCCACAATAATAATTAACTTCTCACACCGATTTCGGTGACGGTGTTCCACCAGGCCAGTTCCGCAGGAGTAATTTTATAGTGCCCAAGTGTGTGTGCAGTACACAAGAGCACTCTATATTCCCTTACTCTTATAACGCAGTGGGACGGAAGACCGACACGATTGGCGAGAGATCAGGCGAGGACCGACTTCTTACATGTCCATCCAACGCATGGATCATCTTACTTTTCAAACAATCAGGTGATCAGCCTGCATTGTCCTAACCAAACTTGGAATAACACGTTTCCAACGCGGGAATCGAACCCACTACCTCCGAGTCAAGAGTCACGCTCTAAACCACTGAACCACGAAGGCGCTAGTCACGTAATAAACGTAACATGTACGATGATGTCGAGAGCCTCGTGATATTTTACCTCAACAGTTAATTACGTATCGGTACATGTACGGTATCCCTTAATGAATTCTGTCAGAATTTAATTAGTCCATATCAGGCCGGTTGGTATTCTTGAAAGAATTTTATTACGTCCGAACAAAGTTTGGTAGGACTGAAAAAGCTTTATTTTTACCGGCGCGGCGCTGGAAAAACTACAAAATGAACGCTGAAAAATGTTTACGTGCGATGTAAAAAGGATAAAAATCGAGCTTCTAATTTTAGGTTTGATGGATATGGTTACTCAAATCGAAATTGAAAATATTGTTTTATTCCATTAAATAAGTATCTAACTATGTATGTATCTTTATTCATGTAGTGTGTTTCCTACTGAAAACTATTAAGAGCCCGGGTAACCCTCGAAATTCTCATACATACGTAATACCAAAATCATTTTGTCATACGAAAATATTTAACATGTTTGAGTTATTTTTCAGCATAAAATAGTAATTACCTAGGTTCCTGAACAAAAATTAACTTCAAAATATTTAAACACTAAAAAAAATTTTTTGTCTATAATTTTTTTTTACTAAATTTAGTACTAAATATTTAAACACTAAAAAATAGAGTAAAACACTCAAAAATTTATAAATAATTAGTAAATTTACTACAAAATATTTAAATACTAAAAAATATTTTTTAGAGTTGAAATATTTTGTAGTAAATTTACTATTTATTTATATATTTTTTAGTGTTTTACTCTATTTTTTAGTGTTTAAATATTTGGTAGTAAATTTAGTAAAAAAAAAATTTACACAAAAAAAATTTTTTTAGTGTTTAAATATTTTGAAGTTAATTTTTGTTCAGGAACCTAGGTAATTACTATTTTAAGCTGAAAAATAACTCAAACATGTTAAATATTTTCGTATGACAAAATGATTTTGGTATTACGTATGTATGAGAATTTCGAGGGTAACCCGGGCTCTTAAGTTAGGAATTTCTTATAGTGAGGGAGGCCTACAACATTTTTTTGTGATTACTGACAAGCTAATTTTTTGTGAGTAGCTACATTTTGATACGACGAACAACATTTTTATTTTCAAAAAATCTCGAAAGTGGGAGCTGATAGAGATAGAAAGGATTTTATACTTTGACTTGATGGTCCTAAAATATGGATTGGTTTATTTGTATGACAAGATTACACTTAAATTAAATAACTTTTAACCTACAAATCAAAGTATGAAATCAAAGGATTTGAAAGAAACTGGTAGCTAACAGAGATAGAAAGTAGGATAGAAAGCTACCTTTGTTAGCTACCACTTTCGAGACCTTTCGAAAATAACAATTTTGTTCGTCTTATCAAAATGTAGCTACTCACAAAAATTAGCTTCTTAGTAGATAATAACAAAAAAAATTGTTCTAGGGCTCCCGTACTATAAGGTTATTTGTGCCCAATAACTGACGTTTTATGATAGGAGATAATATTGGCGCTTTTGATTATAAAGTACCAAAAAATTACTAATTGGCAACGCTGTTGTATGTTAATGCTCCTGTTGCTAATGACAAAAACCTCTGGAACTGCACTTAAGCGGTATTCCAAGCCTTAGATTTAAATTTTTATACACTCACAACCTTATTAATTTTGTCGGATTATGTCAAGTGCAGCCGACAGATCCTGACTAAAATTATTATAGGTATAACTCCAACAAATAACGTACCTTTCCCTGCCTTCAATTTCTCTGATAATACATACTCTAATTCTAATAAATTATATTCGAACTTAATTACGTATAACTAAATTTGCGTAACCTCAGCTACATATCGGCCATGTTAAATACATAATGGCCAGTATTTGTGGCCGACCTGCCCCAGGAGGGTGGCTCGGGGACAAACGATGCACGCTCCAATGACCTTTTTTCATATACGGCTTATTATGCGTAACAGCGAGGGACGTATTTTAGAAAACAGGGTCACGAGAATCGAAACTCCGAATATCTGATGGGATGAAAATATAGATACTTACCTTTTTATACATAATTCGAAACTGAAGATATTAATTAATTCTGAGGCTCAGTGGGTGGGCTGCTGGTAGCTCAAGCCGGGGGTTCGCGGGTTCGAATCCCGCCGACGGAACAAAAAGTTTTCATAGTTCCTGGGTCATGGATATGCATTAAATATGTGTATCATATAATAAAAATCTTAAATATATGTATAGTATAAACGTATTAAATATAATTATTTCCGTTGTCTGGTACCCGTAACACAAGTCCTTCAGGTACTTAGCACGGGGCCAGACTGACGTGGTGTGAAGCGTCCATAGATATTATATTATAACTAGACGCTCACCGCAACTCCGTTGTGCCAAAGTTCGTTTATCGCGTGGGAGCCGTACATTTTTTGGGATAAAAAGTATCCTATGTCCCTCGGGACTCAAAATATTGCCAAACCAAACAGCAAAATTGGTTCAGCGATTACAGATATTGAAATACCTAGAAAAAATAACAAGACAGCCTTAACTCTCATTTCCCACACCAAAACTTCCTTCAAAGATTTTGCAGCCTCTAATAGAAATATCCTGCAAAAGGTATCCTATCTTTTCCGAGACTTAAAGTATGAAAATACCAAATTTCAGCAAAATCGGTTAAAGCGATTTGGGTGTGAAGAGGTAACAGACAGACAGACAGACACACTTTTATATTTGTAATATTAAGTATGGATACTCCATTTGTCCATATTATCAGTAAGTTGTGAAACAGTATTAGAAGCCAAAATGAAACTTGTAGTTTAAAAAATTTATGCAATTTCTGCGAAGTTGTCAAATATGTCACGGTGTGGTCGAGCCATTCAGCACTACCCACCCTCATTCATCGCCATTAACGACGAAAGCCACAATTGATCACCTCCACTTACTAAATGTGGCTCGAACCTGCCAAATCTGCACCCCCATTTTGCTTTAACCCAACAGAGTAATCTTTGGACGTAGATTAAGTAGTAAACTAGCTATTTGACCGAGCTCGGTATTCGATTATTATTTTTAACAAAAAATTAAAACCGACTTCCAAGGTAAAACAATAATAACATCCTTATAATATGAACTAAAATGTATTAAATAATTATTCCTATCTAAAAGTGCCTTTTTACGAATTCGGCTAAAACTCAACTATTTCTGTACTCAATCTTCATCATTTTGAAGTCGGTACCAGATGAATCTTCTGTTCTCTGACAGAATATTTGAAACTTTTGGAACTGGCACCGACTTCAAAATTATGAAGATTGAGTACAGAAATAGTTGAGTTTTAGCCGAATTCGTAAAAAGGCACTATTAGATAGGAATAATTATTTAATACTTTTTAGTTCATATTATAAGGATGTTATTATTGTTTTACCTTGGAAGTCGGTTTTAATTTTTTGTTAAAAATAATAATTTCACTCTTTTTAGTTACCTAGTAAGCAAACGCGTACTATACGTAGAATAATACACGTGTATATTATTCTACGTATCTTATTACAGTCACACTTACAAAATATTATAATATCAGCTGCAGTCTGCAGATAATTTTAAACAATCATTTAAAAAAATCGAAGTGAACACGTGTGACGTGCTAAGTAGCCGGTCACCGGACTAGTTTCAATAGGCTGGCACTCGTTCTGGATCGTTCTGGATCGCAGCGCACATAGTACCTCCGTGAGTAATTTGTATTCTGTGCATAGTACCCGGCCCGCGCGCGCGCCGCCGCGCGCTTGCTTGACAGCCCTGGCAGATATGCGATGCGATGCGTTATTATACTATGAACGCTAAACGCAATGCAAAAGGTTGAAATTAGGTTGTTTTCCAGAATATCTCGGCGAAGTGGAACAGAATGTTACATTATCGAAGCAACTTTAACTTCTCAGGAGTAATGTCAAATGTGTGCCTTATGCTCTGGAGATAAGGTTGAATTTGGTGACATTGGTGACTCTGACGTGGTAATGATGATGATGATGATGAATGTAATTTGCATAGTAGCATATGCTTTCAGTTCTTAAAACAGCGCCTAAACTCCCAAACTTGTATCTATAAGGAATCCGGAGTTCTCTTAGTAGCTTCGGAACCATAGTATACCTCGGTGCAAAATCTTGCGTTTTGGTAGCATATGCTTAGGATGCTTCTCATAAAACCAAAATCACCATATGTTTCCATATAAATTTCGAGGAGTTCCCTCGATCACCATGGATCCCATCATCAGGTCACCACTTTTGTAAACATGGTACCAAATTGGAGTGAAACCTAATACAACACAACAAAAATTTCGAAAATCGGTTCACAAACGGCGGAGTAATCGTTGAACATACAAAAAAATAAAAAAAATAAAAAAAATATCCATAGCCGAACATATAACCTCCTCGTTTTTTGGAAGTCGGTTAATAAAACACCAACAAAATGACATTTTCTAAAAATGATTCCTAGCTAGATCGATTTATCGCCCCCGAAACTACATTTCATGAATATACTAAATTTCTTGAAAATCGTTGGAGCCGATTCCGAGATTCCA
Source organism: Lysandra bellargus (assembly GCA_905333045.1). Taxonomy (NCBI): domain Eukaryota; kingdom Metazoa; phylum Arthropoda; class Insecta; order Lepidoptera; family Lycaenidae; genus Lysandra; species Lysandra bellargus. Next base: position 7,089,740 of record HG995354.1, read on the forward strand.
ATTATATACAAGAATTGCTCGCTTAAAGATATAAGATAACTGAGAAAAATGCGATTTCCTAGGCCTGGAGCTGCTTATAATAGGTCTGACAACTTAGCTTTATTAGTAAAGTATATGACGCCTGCAACTCCATTGTGCCAAAATTCGTTCATCGCGTACGTTTTTCTGAGGTAAAGTATAGCAAATTCTGTTTGGTTTGAGAGTAAAGAGGTGAGAAACAGACAGACAAACAGATAGATTTATTACACTTTCGCATTTATTATAACATGTATTAGTATGAATAACTAAAAAAACGCGTCTTGTTTCGAGGAACAGAAAATTGCAGTTAGTGCACACCTCAAAATAATTAAGAACAGACTACAGTAGAGATAATCTACGATAATATGGCGCGCCCCTCCATAATTCAAAACGTTTGAAGTGCGTTATCAAAACGTTTGAAGTGCGTTGTCTTGTGCCGTAGGCTAGTTATGATTAGTTAACCAACAAATCTTGGTAATAAGTGACATATTACGAGTACTGGTTGATTGGTTGAATACTTTGATTGGTTGAATAAGGATGTGACTACACACATTGAAACAGTCATTTGGAGGTGCGCGCCATATCGTAGTTTATCTCTGCCTGAACACTTGGTAGGACTATTAGGTAGGTAGTATTATACTATCAAATAAATTGATTTATAAGCAAATGGCGGACCGACATAATTGTGTTGGGTTATTTATTAACACTGGTTTGACATAACACGTCCAAATGACGTAGGTCCAGTACCTGTCGATGAATCAATTTCTTGATAGTACATACCTATATACGTTATACAAAGTTCACTGGTTATACAATAATTATTTTACCGTTTAATATAAAAATGTTTTCATCATATTCTATCTGTTAAGGGAACTGAGCGTAAATTAAATTTGTATAAGACAAGACCTCGCCTAGAATTTAAATAAATGAGATTAGTCTAGGTACTAACAATAAACAGGAGGAGTGAATTAGAATAGAGTTCCCTAGGGGAAATAGGTGTATCCGTGATATGACTAGGGATAAAGATAGCCTATAATAACTCTATATAATTCTATATTAGTATGTGCAGTGCGTTTTTAGGGTTCTGTAGTCAACAAGAAACCCTTATAGTTTCGGTCTGTCCGACCGTCTGTCCGTCTGTCTGTCTGTCTGTCTGTCTGTCCGCGGTTTCGCGGTTTTGCTCAGAGACTATAGGACCTACAAAGCTGTAATTTGGCATGAATGCGCATATTAATGATGCCGACAAAATGGTATATGAAATCTTAAAAAAAAAATATTTTTTTATGGTACTACATCAAGCGGGGACGAATTTTTTTTTCGCGTCCACCCTTTCGTGTGGTTGTGTGGTGTCGTTGGATAGTTTTTTTTTTTAATATTATGAGTATTCATTAGATCATTTTCCAATTTAGGGATCCGTTTGTGTAATATTAAGTTTTAAAATGGAAAAAATCGTTAGTCCAGTGTCCCCCCCCTTCTTCCAGCTAAACGGTTGCTTCTGGAAATGTGAAAAAATTCACGGGAGTAGGAAATATCCTGAATTTAAAAGGAAAACTATCACGGCTAAGAAGACTTCATAAGTTATTGAGTAATAGTCGATCAACTTAAAAAATGTATTCAGCGAAGTATAAAGGAACTTTTCGTTCAAACTCCTTTGAAAGTAACTGAGATGATGTTGTTAGTAGTGTAAAACAAGTTATAAATGTACATTCATTGACCATGCAAAAATTTAAAAAGAACTAGCTGTACTACGGAACCCTATATTGCGCGTGGCCCGACACGCACTTTCCCGCTTTTTTTATTTTACATACTAGATAGATGATGCCCGCACTACTCCGTTGCGCCAAAATTCGTTTAGCATGTGGGAACCGTAAATTTAACTAGGTACATCTTCCTGCGATAATTTGTAACTACATCTTAATAATTGTATTACTTTCTTTAGTATTGTGGGAGAAGTTAATAAAGATTTTTTATTTTTATTTTTCCATGATAATCAGTATCCTATGTCTTTTTCCCGAGACTTAAGTTATCTCCATACCAAATTTCACCAAATCGGTTAAGCGGTTTGGACGTGAAGAGGTAATCAGACAGATAGATACACTTTCGCATTTATAATGTTAGTATGGACTGGTATGGAAAAGTTTTGATTTGACGTTTTTAATTAAATAATGCGTTTGATGAAAAACTAGCTTTGCTCCGTATTCGATATAACACGAATAAAATGATATTTTCTAAAAATGATTCTAAAACTAAATTTCATGAAAATCATTGGAGCCGATTCCGAGATTCCAATTATATATATATATATATATCGGATCGCCGAGCGGTATTAAAAACTGATTCAATGGCCATGAAATAACATTGCATTCATCCTCCAAGATTGTGGGCGTATATTAGTTATCTACACTGAACGTGATTAACCAGATATCGTCAGATTTGGAGCCGATGGGTTTGGGAGCATACTCCGTTCCTTCCAACATTCATAATAATTCTAGATATTTGGCAGGTGATGGTTGTCACCTCTCAAAAGTCCATCGTCAGTTAGACAGCGTCACTCAAAACCCTATCCGAACGTACTGGCCGCTCCAACAGATAACATACATTATAAAACTTATCTCAAAATAAGTTGCCAATAGACAAGTTAATCGCGCACGCTGATACGGCCGTCCTGTATATCACACATCCTCGTGTGTCCTATCTCCAAGTCAGAAACCAACAAAATGTACACTTTATGCTCCTTTACTCCACATACGCTCGGCCAAACTGACCATACTGGATTCTTATAACATTACCATAGATTCAACAACATCTTGTCTGTCATGATAAAACTTTGCAAAATAAACTGATAAATTACCCAACATGAATACCATCAACATTACCCAATGTCAACGCGTACCAAAAAGTCTTGTGCCACTCAGGCTGCATTTACTACATAGGCTACAGTTGCCACATAGGCTATTCTACACAAGCTCCATTTGCCACACAGGCTATGCCACACAGGCCAACATTGCCTCACAGGCCAACATTGCCGCACAGGCCAACATTGCCACATAGGCCACCATTGCCACTCAGGCTACCTTTGCCTCATGATAGGCCACTTTATTACACAAGCCATCTTTGCCACAAATGCCACCTTTTCTACACAAGCATTTATTAACTTTGATGAAAACAAAATACAAATCTCTAGTCTCATTAATAAAGCTTTTCTGTTTGACGCCGTTACGGTGCGTCCTGACGTAAAACTATACCAGAGTTACATCATCATGTTCAATCTAATAATGTTATGCCAAAACTCCGATTGCATGTCTCAAACATATCAATTAGACACACATCAAAAAGCTCAATTTTAATTAACTGCGTCACTATTCACAGTGTGATAAAGCGTGAAAGAATCTATAATAATTAATAACACAAAAACGTAATCTTTGTCATATCGCATGCCTGATATGGCACTAAAATTCCCAATCCTTACTTTGGGGATCAGCTTCAATTCAGGCTTAACTATTCCAGAGTAAGACTTTAAGGGCTTACACGAACCGTGTACCCAATATATCATGATCCTTTCATCTGTAAAATCTCTTTCCACCATAATATTAACATTTAAAATGCATTGGTTATAAACAAACGTAAAATAGTAACTGTAAATTGCGTTATTCTTTACTACAACTGTAGTCATTAATCGTTAATTATAATCCGCACAAAATTATTACCAAACACTACCAATACTCGTCAAAATAACTTTGCGATTTAAAAGTATTGTATCATTCCAATATCGAATTAAAACTTTGATTGATTTATTCGTTACTGCCCAGCAACGTACTGGCTACACTTTTCTCGGCCAAAAAGCACATCATTCATTGAAACTAAATCAGAATGAAAACATCTCACCAACTTAGATGCAGAAAAGTCCACAGTAGCTCATAAAACAGTACAAATATCAAACCGACGTTCAATCTGGTCATCCTTAGATTTGATTTGGCCACTCTGTCAAGACGTGATCCTTTCGTTACACCAATAGCAAACGTGAAGTGACTTTCTCACAACTCTTTTATTGTACAGTTTTGGTACCTGAAAACTCAGTATGAATTTTAGTGACTCTATCAAAACTATTCCTATCTGAACATTCGATTAACACGTAGGTATGTAACACATTTTGCCAAAATCATAATATTATCGCCTCGTTTGATCCATTCGTGATCTTTACATCCTTTAAAAACTCACATTGTTTTTCCAAAAGCCCTTCTATGATAAGTTAAAGCCATCAATAATTATTTCTGCAACTGAACTCTAATATCAATTTCAATCGTGAATGTTAGGGTAAATAAATTTTAGTTGCATTCATGGATCAACTGCAATTACAGTCTGTTCCACAGATAACGATCGCCAGTACACCAAAGAAACGTGTAGCATAATATTATGAAAATATGCACTTTCCCACGTCAGTATTTCCTCTAAACAATCTGTGCATAGTTGCAGCATGAATCTCAACATATTAATTAAATCGTGCTTAAAAATCCATTAATTGATCCCATGTTTATATACTAGCAAAGCTATTTCACGTTAACCATGAGGCTAAAGCCCTGCTTATTGCAACAATTAGGCACTGCTTAGCGGCTTTTTCTGTCTCTACAAATACATAGCATTATATTGAGCCCGCGCTCTACTCTACGAAAGATCCGGGGTTAAATTCAGGAAATATCAAAATATCTTATCAATCGATCTCTTATTAATTTCGCATAGATTTTGACTAGGATATGATTTAACAAACCAACTCTATCATGTTGTGATATCTGCCAACTCTGAAATTTGCTTTCAAAAATCGTTAAATCATTATCTCATAAAAATTTCCACCATCCGTTCCGGGTAATCCCAGTTCTGATATCGGATCGCCGAGCGGTATTAGAAACTGATTCAATGGCCGTGAAATAACATTGCATTCATCTTCCAAGATTGTGGGCGTATATTAGTTATCTACACTGAACGTGATTAACCAGATATCGTCAGATTTGGAGCCGATGGGTTTGGGCCCATCCAGACGTACTGGCCGCTCCAACAGATAACATGCTATATATATATATATATATATATATATATATATATATATATATATATATATATATATATATATATATATATATATATATATATATATATATGTCACAGTCATCTGGTTTAATCTGTGATTCGATTGAATGACTAGCGCTTTCATTGAATGACACCATTCAATTGAATGACTCGGCCGAACGTTGATTGAACGATCGTCCCTCAACGTTCAACTAGTTAGCGATTTGTAGCATAGCGCTTTGAAGATAGCGGACATGAAATCAGTCAGGTAATTCAATGTATTTCATTTTCTTCCTACTGCGGCGCTAGTAGTCACTATAACAAATATGGCGTCAAACAGCTTGCACAGCTGATAGCACTGTGTTGATATTTTATCGATTACATTTACGTTAAAGTGCTTTATTTGTAATAACTAATAAAATAATATGAAAGCGTGGATTTCATATTATTTTATAACTACCCCGTCAACGGCCACTTGAAAAAAATATAGCATCCCATTTAACGACTTCGCTATATGACTTTTAGTCAAGACGGCCAGTATTTTAGTTAAGTAGCGAGTATTTTAGTAGCTAAACGTGTCTGAACACTATTTTTTTTTAGTAAATTAGTCAAGTAGATTGGTAAGTAATTTAGTCGAGTCAATCCATTTTATTCTATTTTGTCGCGGGCGAGTAGCACCTCCCAACACGCGTCCGCGTTACTGGCGCGCCGGCTAAACAAGTCCGACCCAGTCGAATTAGTCGTGTTCATTAGTGCTTCAAGCCCCAAGCGGTCGCACGCGTGACGCGACCGCGATAATACAAAATATCTATTGTGTGAACTGTGATGTGTCTCGTTTTTTTCCACGATCGAGGGATTAGTTACCTACCGCCAAAATTACTCAACTTTCAGACATTCTCGTCCATTTTTGTATCCATAGCTTCTTTTTAACCGACTTCCAAAAACGAGGAGGTTATATGTTCGGCTGTGGTTTTTTTTTTTTTTTTTTTTTTTTTTTTTGTATGTTCAACGATTACTCCGCCGTTTGTGAACCGATTTTCGAAATTTTTGTTTTGTTGTATTAGGTTTCACTCTAATTTGGTACCATGTTCACAAAAGTGGTGACCTGATGATGGGATCCAGGAGTAATCGAGGGAACTCCTCGAAATTTATATGGAAACATATGGTGATTTTGGTTTTATGTGAAGTGTACTAAGAATATGCTACCAAAAGTCAAATATTGGGTCAAGGTATACCATGGTTTCGAAGATGCTGAGAGAACTCCTGACTCTTTATAGATACACGTTTGGGAGTTTCGGCGTTGTTTTAAGAACAGAAAGCATATGCTACCATGCAATTCAAATTCATCATCATCATCATCGTCATCATCATCATTACCACGTCGTGTTAAGGTCACCAATGTCTCATGGCACAAAATAGATAATAGTAAAAGGCATAGGTATGGATACAATAATAATAATTATGTACATAACAACACCAATTATTATAGGCTGTTTAATATACACGGCGGTCGGCGCCGCAGAGGCAACGGCGCCGCCGCGCGGCGACGCGCGGCGACGCGTACGTAAACATCGTATTCAAGTTCTAACTGGAATGTCAGGGCATGCGGCATGCCGCCAGAGTAGACAGAATGATAGAGTATGCCGACTTAGAACTGATGTAATTTTTTTAAGTTTGACGTATTATGACAAAAGTCGTCGCTAGGGTCGTAACCTACAAATTTAGTTGTTTATATTTTGGCACATGCAAAGAAAACTGTCAGAATTCAATTTCAAAATCTTATTTTTAAAATTAAATTATACCAGCCAGCGCGCCAGCCTTTAACTTATCCTGGCGAAACCCGAAAGAAACGACAGATATTAATACTCGTCAGTCTCTTAGCAGTCGAAGTACTGGTAGTTATGTCTATTGTGATGCCGCGCTGCGAGCATTTTGCAGCACGTGTTCACGTAGATCTTTTTAAATGTATTGTTTAAATTTATCTATCTACCTGATATTTGGGCCTTGGGGTATGCCGTATGACTCATATCAGTCTTAACAAATTGTAATAAGATACGTAGAATATACGCAGTACCACCGACGACCACTTATAAATTCGCGGACTATGACGGAGGTCAACTTAAGGTGAACGCAGATTTGGCCGCACCGCACGCACCGCAGTCGCCGCATTCGGAATTCTTTATATGAAGTTATAGGCAAGCTCGCATACCTACCTACCCGCGCCGCAGTCTTCGCAACTTCATAATAATATGAAGAATTGCGAATGCGGCGACTGCGGTGCGTGCGGTGCGGCCAAATCTGCGTTCACCTTTAATAACAATTATACGAGATCAATTACCACTCAATACTATGATTTATGTTGTCAATTCAATGCTCACTGCTCACACCAAGCTCACTGTTGAGTTGCTTACAAACTTTCAACAACACAACGAAAATCTGTTACAAGTTACAACTACCTATATAAAACTTCTACGTACAAGCGATAGCGCGACACAGGAGCGCCTCAGTGACATCTAGTGAAGACAATATGAAACTATTTTTTATACAATTTGAATTGGCACTTACAGTTTACCTACTAGGTAACTAAAAAGAGTGAAATTATTATTTTTAACAAAAAATTAAAACCGACTTCCAAGGTAAAAACAATATTAATAGCGTCCTTATAATATGAACTAAAAAGTATTAAATAATTTTTCCTATCTAATATGTAGTGCTTTTTCCCGAATTCGGCTAAACTTCAACTATTTCTGTACTCAATCTTCATAATTTTGAAGTCGGTGCCAGTTCCAAAAGTTTCAAATTTTCTGTCAAAGAAATAAAGATTCAGCTATATCTGGTACCGACTTCAAAATGATGAAGATTGAGTACAGAAATAGTTGAAGTTTAGCCGAATTCGGGAAAAGGCACTACATATTAGATAGGAAAAATTATTTAATACTTTCATATTATAACTACGTTCATATTATAAGGACGCTATTAATATTGTTTTTACCTTGGAAGTCGGTTTTAATTTTTTGTTAAAAATAATTATTTATTACTAGGGCCCGGATTCATATTATGTAAATACATATTTTTATTTTACGTGATTTTCGGCCTAGAATGTATTTTTTTACACGAATTATCATGTTTAGACTGTGAAAAACCAAGTTTTATTTTCCATATTTTAGGGTTTTCAACAAGTTTTCAAAGATAAGTCCATATTTTACAGAAAAATGTCACAATCGTCAATATTTTTCACAAAAATACAAAAATATACTTTCCCGGCACCATGTAGACCACCATTCTTCTCGCGTTTTATCGTCGTTCCAAAGAAGATTATTGAAGAAATAGAAAATAAAGTTTCAGATGCTGTTGCTGACATGGCTAAACAAAAACTGAAGTATGTTTCGATCGCGACAACAATAGAATACAATAGTATTTCCAAGAATCCCCGATCGGAGGATTAATACGGCATTGCACAACACGTATTAATGCATGTGCATGCTTGGATCCGATTAAGGCTATATTTAGAACAATTTTTTTTGTATTATTATTTGTCAGACATTTTATAATAAATTATTATTAGTCAGTTTTAATTTTGATAATTTAAAGAAGCGCGTCATTGTGTATTGCAAACAATTTATTGCGCTGTAAGCTGTCCATCTTACAAAACATCACTCACTTGTGAACTGTACTCGAACGAAGTGCGAACGATTTTGGTGCAGAAGCGAGAATTTTAGCTACTAAAATACTCGGTACTAAACTAAAATACTGGCCTAATGCGAACTAGCCTTTACAGTCAACGTCTCGACGAGTTGATTACTCGTCGAGACGTTGACTGTTTGGCTGTTGAGTCGGTGCCAGTTACAAATGTTTCAAATATTTTGGCAGACTGAAGATTCAGCTATATCTGGTACCGACTTCAAAATGATGAAGGATTGAGTACAGAAATAGGTAGTTGAGTTTTTGCCGAATTCGGAAAAAGGCACTATTCGATAGGAAAATTATTTAATACTTTTTAGTTCATATTATAAGGATGTTAATATTGTTTTTACCTTGGAAGTCGGTTTTAATTTTTTGTTAAAAATAATAATTGAATTCTAATTGGTAATCCTACTCTTCTGTGAGGAATGCAATTTTTCTAGGTATATTTTTAGTTGCTTTCAAATGTGATTATTTTCCACTCTTCTTATTAGTTGTACCTACTATTGATAATACTTAATTATAATTTAAATCTATTCTTCTAAATCTCTCTAATACTCTCTATAGCCTATCTTTCAGCCTTTTTCTAACGTTGATTCGTACAAAAGCCTTAAAACACATTTTGCAACTTAGGCTCCTTACAAACGAACGGCACTTGTCGACGGCAGTCGTCGGCAGCCGTCGGCGCGTGCCGTCGACAAGTGCCGTTCGTCTCTAAGAACCCTTAGAATTTTCAATGCGCATAATCTAAAACGTCAGTCTTTGTGTTTCTGGTTTTCAATTTGCGCATAGCGAAGCGTCATGACGCGTTAAATGTTTGTTTATTTTAATTGTTCCAACAGGAATTTAATAACATTCAGAACGCCTTTGACATGTCCCTCAAATCAGATACACATTGCGAGGATATTTATTTTGATTAGAATTTGCAATTTGAGCCTGGCTTGACGTAATTAATTCCAATCTTAGGTATTCGACGTCTGCGCGATTAAATTAAAATAATAAGAGGATAAACAACGGGCTTGAGTAAACAATTTATAAGAGAGTATCTGCTTTAGTGTTGTGATGATATAACTTTGAAGACTAGTTGATGCCCGCAACTCCGTTGCGCTAAAATTAGTTTATCGCGTGGGAACCGTACACGGGATAAAAGGTAGGTATCCTATGTCCTTTCCCGGGACTTAAGTGTGTCCATACCAAATATCGGCAAAATCGGTTCAGCATTTTGGGCGTGAAGAGGTAACAGACAGACACACTTTCGCATTTTTTATATTAGTATGGATAAAAAAGAGGATATTAGTATGGATAAATAGGTATTTTTTCTGCTGTGCCAGTGTGTTTTATAATTGAGAGTCGTAAAAACTAATATTATAAAAAGGAAAAGCTTATTTGTTTGAATCAAAGTAGCTCCAAAACATAACCGATTTAGATGACATTTGGCACATATATAGAGTAGACCGTAGAGGAAGGCATAATTTAATTTGTGTAATCAGGAGGGTGTGCTAAAATGTTTTCGTTTCGCTTCGTTATAGAATCGCCTATGAAAATGTATGGAATTGACATAAGCGTTCGTTGACGTTCGACTCGTCTTATGTCAATTCCATACATTTTGATCGGCGATTCTATAATGAAGCGAAAACGAAAAGGTTTCGGCTAAATGGCCAGTCGTCTCTTAGGCTCATGCCTTGCTATGATTTGTTTATTATTTGTTTATGCTTATTTTTAAAGTAACAAAAACAACGTTACCTTTTTAGGGTTAACTGCCATCTTAGCATAATATAACACAAAACATCGTTTAATAAGTACTTAAGTATTGAGATAACATAAATCGCAGGAGAAGGCAGTCAATAAGTTTTTTTTAGTACAGAAGATGTAGAGTAGACCACAGAGAAAGGTGCATAATTAAATTTACAATGAAATTAGTTTTTAAAATCATGCGTGTTTTAGACACATGTCTATCATCTAAGTAACAAAAACAACTTCACCTTTTTAGGGTTAACCGCCATCTCAGCAATGTTACACAAAACATCGTTTAGTTATAACATAATATGTATTTAAGTATTGAGATAAAATAAATGAGCAGGAGAAGGCAGTTAATGAGTGGGCGGCAATCGGGAAGCTTGTTAAGGCTTTCCGTAGCGGATTATTGGTATTTTTGTTTCGTTCTGATTATATCTGATTATTTCTAATAATAGCTTTTACACGAGTAGATAGCAATAATAGCTTTTACACGGCTTCGTTCGAGTTACTTACTTTGGGAAGTGTTCCGATTATTGAAGTTTGTTAACATTTTTTCTCCCAAGAAATATAGCAATTTAGAGTGTTGTTATTATATTTTGGATATTTTTAATTGTTGGGCTTCATTTCGACGAAAAGTAAAGTTAAGATGTTACGATATGAAACTACAATGGCTTAAACACAATAACAGGGCTTCATTATTATACCTAGAGAGTCGCTTCGATTTCAGCCCATCACTAGCGTGTATAAGTACGCGCTAACTTATAGTCGGGACATTTTAATAGGCCACATTTGACAGTTCATCAAAATTGCACAACGTAACCTTGTAGCGACGTGCATAAAAAATAAATATTTTCGTTTTGTTATAACTGCACAATTGAATAACTTTTTTCAATTACGATTACATATTCATTGTAAATATGACCGATACGAATTATTTAACGATTTGCTTTTACTGATAAACAATTCTAACGTAATAAACAAATTCTGAATTATGTGAAATTTTGTTATTTGCCGATGACACATCCGTTCTTTTCAAAATCAATCGTAAAAATCCAGATATCAACAGCATAAATAGAATACTTACTCTCATACTACAATGGTTCAATTCTAATAATCTTCTACTAAACCCAAAAAAAAAACTAAATGTGTCAAATTTACTATGCCCAATGTTAAGTCCACTAGCACAATTAATATTAAAATTGGTATAGGTAATAATTTAAACCTAGTCAATTCTACAATGTTTTTAGGTCTTACGCTTGACCGTAAATTGCAATGGGGACCTCACATTTCTAACATAGCTAAGAAACTTAGTTCAGCCGTTTTTGCTATTAGGAAAGTAAGACTTTTGACTAACGTTGAAACAGCACGTATGGTTTATTTTAGCTACTTCCACAGTATCATGTCTTATGGTTTAGTATTATGGGGAAGTGCAGCTGACATTCAGACAATATTTATTCTGCAAAAACGAGCAACACGTGCCATATATCGACTAGGACCCAGAGATTCTTTGAGAGAAAAATTTAAAAAATATTTTGACAATTGCATCTCAGTTTATCTTTGACAATATCATGTACATTAGAAAAAACATTCACAATTATGACCAAAAAGCTGATACTCACCCTTTCAATACCAGAATTATGAACAAGTTAGCTAGTAACTATTCACGGCTTCATAAAGTACAAAATCCATTTGTGGGACTCGGCATACGTTTTTTTATAATAGATTGCTTGCTGAGATTCTAGACTTACCATTTACTTTTAAGGGATGTATTAAAAATCAATTATTGAACAAAGGTTGAAAATTACACGACAAATGAATATTTTAATGACATTCAACCATGGAAATGATTAGGTATTAATTATTTGTAATGTTAGTTGTAATTATTGTAATTGTTAAATGTTAATTTTAATTATTTTATTACTATTTTTGCTCTACTTTACCTGAGATCAATTATTATAATAAGTATTTATGATATTCACGATTAACAATTATTTGGTAATTTATTTTTTAATTTTGGACATTATAATTTAATAAAGTATGATATTAAATAATAATTATTAAGTATGTATGACTTATTTTTATGACAATATGGTAAAATATTATGTTGTAATCGGTAACAGATAATAATAATCGGTGACATGAATGTAATTTGTATATCTACATATTAGTTATTAGGTTTTTGTGATAATTATTTATACGAATATATTATGTACTACAATTAATTTATATTACAATGTTTTTGACGTTCATAAGTGTTACTGTGTGACCTATGTGAATAAATGATTTTGATTTTATTTGATCTGATCTTAATAATTGCACGTCGTTACAACGTTACGTCAGCTGACCTTTTTTTTTAAACTCTAGGGATGCTACTCTAAAAATCGAAAGTCAATAAATAGTATCGATGCATTGATTACTTTTAACGAAATATCCCCATAAATTAATAAGCACGTTGTGAAAAGTAACACATATTTATGTGAAATTAATAATGATAATACTAAATTTAACAGCTTTTATAATTTAAGCGAATAAATGCAATTTTTTTGTAAATGGGGAGTTTTCTTTTTTTTTCTGCACCAGACGGCGCGACGATAGACACTTCTAGATTTCCTATTGGTTCCCCACCGATCTGAAATTATCTGCAGGTTGGCATCACGGATACATATTGGTTGTGTTTCTAAAAAATATCAGTGTACTGTCAAGTGTGACATAAATCAAAATATCTTAAACCTAAGCGATCATAAAACCAAAATGTATAATTCCTGTGACATTTGGTGTGAATATCGGTAAATAGGGCTATTTCTTCCGTGAGTTTTAACTAAAATATCGTTCTAATAACTTTGTTATCCTAGTCATTGGAATATTATTGCGTCTTATTCAAATTGAAATCTATTAAGTTTTACATTCTTTTGCTCGGTTTTGTAGCAATTATTGATGGTATATACCAGGGAATGGTATTACCGATAGTTGTCTACGCATACGCCATCTTGTTACTAATATGGAAACTGTTTGACAATCAAATTAAAAAGATAAGAAAATGCCTCATTATGTACTTGTCTTATTTTGCTCCTTGAATTTGCAAAAGAAAAAGTAATAATGGGACAGGAATTTGTTTTTGGTTTTACAAATAACGTATAAAATTCAAATATTTTATTTCAAGTCCGTAGCGATTTATTCGTTTTGGTCGATGTTTTTACGCAGCTCACCTCACTATGGAGATTAATCTGACAGATGTCAAATGTGGCCTATTTGCAACGACTGTAAGGTACCGTTCCGATATTTGCCACGAGTAACTGAGACCGACAAAAATTCAAATAAAATTCCACTTTATCGCAAAGGCTATAAAATTCATTTTACTCTACGCCACTACTGCGGCGACACGGGTCGCTACACTAATGTCACTAGAAAATGAAATCTATAGCCAATGTCATAAAGTGGCATTTTATTTCAATTTTTGTCGATCACCGTTATTCGCAGCAAAGATCGGAAAGCTGTTTTACACGCGAAGTAGACAGCCTAACACCGAAGTCTTTATGTAGAATTAAAATTTTATACATCCATAATTAACGCACTCTTATCTCTATCGTAAACTTTTAAATAGTAGATAACAAACAAACTAAAAGTTTATGTGTAGCGTAAAAACAAACAAATAAATAAGATATAGCGCTTTACTATGAATATGCAAAGTATTCTGGGGTACTAACGACCGGTCCCGACCGGGGACAATATTTCTGGCCATTAGTGAAATTATTTATCATCCAACACAGGCGAATGTTTCGCGGTGTAAGGGAAAACGGGGTTCGCTTACCTTGAAATGTTTCATCTTTTATAATATATCTTTTCCATTTAGTTTATTTATTTATCGTAAAAGCAGTGATAGAGAAAATCTTATAAGATAGGCATACTTTGTTACTAATAAAGCCATTTATTGTGGTAATATTATAATAGTAAATGTTGCCTAAGTATATAGATATTATGTTCACAATTTAGGGCAGAGATTTATTTAGTGCGCGGGAATGACACAAATATCTACGTATCACATCAAATTTACAGACAGACAGACAACACACACTTTCGCATTTATACAGGGTGTAACAAAACAAAGTGATAAAACTTGGGTAGGGTGTCACAGTGTTCCTTGGATATAGTTCACTATGAAATCAGCAGCGCTGATAGAGCCAATTTTATTTTTGTAATTTGTATGGGCAAGTCCCCCGGCGTCATGAATTTGCCCATACCAAAGTAAAAAAAAAAAACTCTTTCAGCGACTCTATTTTCACAATAAAATCCCCTGTGGATTAATACACACCCTAAAGTATAATCACTTTATTTTGTTACACCTTGTTGTTATACCTACTTAGTTATAAAAGCCATTATTGGATTTTCTGGAGAATATTTTGCGTAGTTTTTTTATAGCACGGGAACTGGGAGACTTTTTACTACATTCAATCAGCGTGACAAACATACTTTTGCATTTATAAAATTCGTATAGTCAGTAATAATATTTCGTTGTAAGTCAGTAATAAGCTGCGAAATTCAAGATATAGGTATCGCCTACAATCAGGTACCCTCTACAGTCTACTTGATTCCTTAAATTCACCAGTTCACCACACACAATTAATCTTAGCCATAATGAATAAATAACGAGCCACATTAATCAGATTTTACAAACATCTACATAATAGCATTTGCATGCTAAATCTGCAAGAAATATTGCGTTTTAATTAAGCTCGCCCGAGCCTTCTAATTATTTTAAAGCAGCTTTGCCGATTAATATTATGTCACAATAAGCTCGCTGATATTATACGCTGAAAGAAGTTTTAATATAAAATGTGATGTGAAACGCAAAAAGCTGCTAATGAAGTCTTGTCCCTTTGAAGATTTACAGTTTTTTACGTTTTAAAGAATGCTAATCGTGATTTTCGTTTTACTTCTAGAAAATCGTATTGCTATTGTTGTTAACCCATCAAGCCCCATAAGCTTATCGGTGAGTGAGACACAATAGAATAACAATAGATTTCCAAGAATCCACGATCGAACGATTAAAGTTTAGAGCTTTCTTCAACGACTTCATATAACCCACTTTTTGGAATAAAAAGTAGCCTTTGTATTTCGATCGAGAGCCTTAACTTCATATGATAATCGGCCAAGTGCGAGTCGGACTCGCGCACGAAGGGTTCAGTACCGTCATAGAACAAAAATAGGCCAAAAATTGTGTTTTTTGTATGGGAGCCCCCCTTAATTTTTTATTTTATTTAAATATTATTATTAATTATTAATTATTAAAGTACAATTATATTTAAGGCTTTTCTGAAAGTTTCAAGTGCGTACCTCTTATCATTATTGATTATGAGAAAAAAGGCCAAAAAAATCACGTATGTTGTATGGGAGCCCCCCCTAAATTTATTTTTATTTTAGTATTTGTTGTTATAGCGGCACCGGAAATACACAATCTGTGAAAATTTCAGAACTCTAGCTATAGCGGTTCTTGAGATACAGCCTGGAGACAGACAGATGGACAGACAGACGGACAGACAGACATCGAAGTCTCATGAATAGGGTCCCGTTTTTACTCTTGTACACTTAAAGCCTTGTCTCCTAAAAAGTACACTTATTGCCTAATAACTATGTAGCATCGAAGAAATTGATCCATAGACAGATGGCGAACCTACTTAATTTGGTCGGGTTATGTCAATTAATGTTGGTTGTGATATTCTGTTGACTGGGTTTTACATAACTCTGGGCGGGACCTCTCGCTCTCGAGCATAGTTCGCTGCATGCTCGAGAGCGATGAGGCATGGCAGGCGGCGGTCTCTTTCTGCGAAACCGTCCTTTCGCAGATAGAGGCTGCGGAGCGGAACAGAGAGGATGACCCATCCTCTGTTCCGCTCCGCCGGCGTAGGACGGCAGTGCGGAGGCGTCGTTACGCGAACCTACATACTTCCGTCTAATCCGGGGCTCAGGGCAAGGATGGGAACCTGCCCGGCTTGGCTAGTCTCGGCGCCGAGGGGAACGCTTCAGTTTGCCGGAGCGTCCCCTTACTTTGGTGGAAGTCCCTTTTGAGGTAGACCGGCCAGTCGTGGAGGGAGTCTTGCGTTAGACAGATCCGGGACATCCCTCCGTATACGACTGAAGGCAAACCGCAGGTGGTTTAATGGGTAAGAGTCCCACATACCCCCGCGGTGCTTCAGCTTAACTGAGACACATCCCCAACCCGGGGGACTCGTGACGGGTTTCAACTGCGCATTAAAAAAAATGGTTTGACATAACGCGACTAAATTACGTAGGTCTGTCATCTGCGAATGAATATACTTCTCTGATAGTACAACTACTAAAAAAACTTTTTAATTTTTTCTAATTATTATATACTAGATGACGCCCGCAACTCCGTTGCGCCAAAATTAGTTTATCGCGCGGGAACCGTACATTTTCCGGGACAAAAACTATCTTATGTCCTTTCCCGGAATTCAAAGTGCCAAATTTCTGCAAAATCGGTTCAGCGGTTTGGGCGTGAAGAGGTAACAGACAGACACACAGACAGACAGACAGACAGACAGACAGATACACTTTCGCATTTATAATATTAGTATGAATATGGATATAGAATATGAATAGATATAATATATTGTATTTTAGTTATATCAGCTGCTGTTCTTAGGTTTGTCGTAAATCTAGATTCTAGGCGTTAATAGCACCCCTTATATTATTCGTCGGGATTTATATACCAAGTTTCAAATATAAACGTTGGAGAGCGTTACAGAGTACAATAAAAAAATAAAATGAAAACTAAAATGGTATATGAAACAAACTCGATCATCGTAAAAATAACCATTAAAGAATTGCCGCCATATTTTTCAGTTCCACGCGCTGGTTTTATCATAGTTTACTTTTTAGTAAAAATATCTGTATGAAACAACTATAAAATGTATAAAGTAAGCGACTTTCTATGTTTTCGTTGCGTTATGGTTCGACGCTCCAAGATGTTTTTTTTTTTTTTTGCATCCATTCGTCGCCATGATAGCTCGAAATTCGAATCGTCCACGTCGCGAAAATATTTCGCATTTATACATTTTTTGCTTAATTTATTTTCATGTTTTGCAACATTTATTTTACTCCACGTCGCAAACAGCGGGAAGTCATACGTTATAAATATTATGATGTGTCTCTGGCATAATATAGCTTCAGTCTTTTGAACCAATTTTCATTTTCTAGGTTTTTTAGGGTTCCGTACTCAAAGGGTAAAAACGGGACCCTATTACTAAGACTTCGATGTCTGTCTGTCCGTCTGTCTGTCTCCAGGCTGTATCTCAAGAACGGCTATAGCCAGATTTCTGAAATTTTCACAGATTGTGTATATCTGTTGTCGCTATTTAACAATAAAATTAAAAACAAAATAAATTAATATTTAAGAGCCCCCCTTAAATATTTAATATAGATTATAATTAATTTATTTTGTTTTTAGTATTTGTTGTTAAAGCGATAATAGATATACACAATCTGTGAACATACACCAAACATTTTTTTTTTTGCCATTTTTTACTTGATATCAATGATGGCAATAAAATTTTTACAAAAAACTCAGTTGTATTTATAATTTGATAATTAATAAGTAATATGTAAGTGAAATAAATAATTAAGGGGGGCTCTTATACAAAAAAAAAAACACATTTTTTACCTACTTTTGTTCTATAATGGTACGGAACCCTTCGTGCGCGAATCAGACTCGCACTTGGCCGATTATTGATTCTCTGGTTTTAGGCAAGTTCACGTGATTGAGAGTGTTTTAGCCGTATGAACTAATGTACTAATATCATAAACAGGAGAAATTCTTTGTCTGTTTATCTTAGATTTCTATGATATTTAGTATTTGGTGGCTCACGATTTCATACATGAGTCCTGAGAAAGGACAAAGGTAATATTTGTCCCAGTATAAACGAATTAGGCATATCAAAATTGCGGTGAACAACTACTATAATTCATAAAAGATTTTTATACCATAATCATTGCGAAAAATGTTTACATTTTGAATCTCATTTTAGGATCGATTCGCGTCGTTTCAACATAAATCATAAAAAAGTATCTTCGGATTGCTCAAGCCAAGTATAATTACGAAGTTTCCCAGAACCCTGTTATTGGAAAGTGTCTTGGATTTGTTCGTGATTTTTCTCTTTTTTCTTGGGAAATCTAATTATCTTAATCATTTTATTTTATCTGAGCGATTCGAGTTACTGAGATCTCAATTAACTACTTAGGACTTGAATAGTTGATTGCTCTTGTGATTTAAGGTGGCTTCGCTAGAATTTGCTCTCTAAACTTTTAAAATATGCATGAAGGTGGTTAGATTTATTTTGTGATAGTAATTATTGCTCTCATTGCGAGTTTCTTACGCCGGTTCTTCTCGCCGAGTTAGTTCCCGAGTTAGTGCCTACCACCGGCACCATAGTTCCGACGTTTAAAACAAATGTTTTTAAGTGTATTTTTTAAGTGATTTGATATTTTGATCCACATAACTATAGGCTTTTCTTTAGGCAAAGAAAAATCGTTTATTTGTGGGCTAATATCGGCTCATCCACTTAAAATTCTAAGTACACTTGCTACAGCCTACTTCTTGCTAGTGTACAAGTCTTTTACCCCAAATTGCAAAAAATCCTATCTAAAGAGTATAAGTATTATTTTACTGCTTTGTATTATTAACATTGTCTACATAATATAAAACAATAATTGAATATTTAAATTACCAAATCTTTGATCGCGATCATCACGATATTATAATAAATTTTATTTATAATAAAAAAAAAAACTGTTATTCAAACACTCATTAACGAGTGCTAAAAACGTTTTAACACACAATACAAGTAGTTCGATTGGAAACAGAACAAAAGTATCTCGGCCAAGTTACACAGAGAACAAAGCGGAATATCCGAACCAATATCTTCTCTTATTGGGCTCCCTGACCGCATATTTGAGCTAGTCAAATAGCCTTCAATAGGCCTTTTGCAGAGATTTTTCGAGAACCTGTAGGATGATTCACCTTTGCAGCTTTGAAACGTGGTATTTAGGTCTTCAAACGTGTTATTTGGGCGTATAATGTGTTTCTATTCGTGTCGACATAAAAATGGTTATATTTAAAAAGGGAATCACACTTATTAGTTATTACATTTTGTAACATCATATTGTAAAGGTAAAAGTTATTGACTGTAGTTACATCCCTCCATAAGATATTATTTTGATCATCACAGTAGTAGTTTAGCCACTAAATTAACAACATAATATACTACATTTGAATCACATTAAGAAAAAAATAAAGCCTTTGAAAATCAATACACAAACACCAAAAGAATACAACTAAATCAACTATAATCAACAGTCAGTGGAACATAATAAAATTATCCCAAAAACTAATTACCTATTGATGGCACAGGAAAATATATAATATTTTCCTGTGCCGTAAATGTTGTATATTATACTATTCATTATTTGCCTCGTGTTTGCAGTATAATATTTATAAAGAAAATACTTTTTGAAAGTAATCCTTAACTAAATTAACTTGGAGTATTGACAGTATTCATTATCAAGTCGGAGTTAGGAGTCACATCCATGAAACTGTAATTGGATTAATAATTGAAGACAGTGGTTGAAGTGGGTAACTAACAATTTGAAAATTCATTTTTTTTTGCATAAATAGAGGCTTTAAGACCGGGAAAATGATTTGAAATAAAAAAAATGTGGATACTTTTGCCAGATGATGAAGTAGGTAAGTTACAAGGTTTGTTTAAAATGTCAGGGAAAAAATAAGTAATTGCTCTTGTGTTGTAAAATGTTAGTTACCAGGTTCATCCACTGATGTCCTCAATTGGATTAATAATTAAGTGGGAACTGGTGAAGTTACCGCGTGGGATCTTTTGCCTGTTATCATTTATAATCAGACCTGAGACGATCAGAACTTGAATAATGTATGAACTAAATTTATCTTTTCGTGTGAAAAAATACAACCTCCAATGCTTTAATATCTTAACCGTAAAGAAGTAAGTACGCCTAAGCGAAAAGGAAAAAAAATAGATTTACTTTTATTTGTACAGATCATAGGTTTTTACTTACCAATTTTTGTTTAATTTGTTTAATTAATAATGACATAACGCGACTAAATTACGTAGGTCTGTCATCTGCGAATGAATATACTTCTCTGATAGTACAACTACTAAAAAAACTTTTTAATTTTTTCTAATTATTATATACTAGATGACGCCCGCAACTCCGTTGCGCCAAAATTAGTTTATCGCGCGGGAACCGTACATTTTCCGGGACAAAAACTATCTTATGTCCTTTCCCGGAATTCAAAGTGCCAAATTTCTGCAAAATCGGTTCAGCGGTTTGGGCGTGAAGAGGTAACAGACAGACACACAGACAGACAGACAGACAGACAGACAGATACACTTTCGCATTTATAATATTAGTATGAATATGGATATAGAATATGAATAGATATAATATATTGTATTTTAGTTATATCAGCTGCTGTTCTTAGGTTTGTCGTAAATCTAGATTCTAGGCGTTAATAGCACCCCTTATATTATTCGTCGGGATTTATATACCAAGTTTCAAATATAAACGTTGGAGAGCGTTACAGAGTACAATAAAAAAATAAAATGAAAACTAAAATGGTATATGAAACAAACTCGATCATCGTAAAAATAACCATTAAAGAATTGCCGCCATATTTTTCAGTTCCACGCGCTGGTTTTATCATAGTTTACTTTTTAGTAAAAATATCTGTATGAAACAACTATAAAATGTATAAAGTAAGCGACTTTCTATGTTTTCGTTGCGTTATGGTTCGACGCTCCAAGATGTTTTTTTTTTTTTTTTGCATCCATTCGTCGCCATGATAGCTCGAAATTCGAATCGTCCACGTCGCGAAAATATTTCGCATTTATACATTTTTTGCTTAATTTATTTTCATGTTTTGCAACATTTATTTTACTCCACGTCGCAAACAGCGGGAAGTCATACGTTATAAATATTATGATGTGTCTCTGGCATAATATAGCTTCAGTCTTTTGAACCAATTTTCATTTTCTAGGTTTTTTAGGGTTCCGTACTCAAAGGGTAAAAACGGGACCCTATTACTAAGACTTCGATGTCTGTCTGTCCGTCTGTCTGTCTCCAGGCTGTATCTCAAGAACGGCTATAGCCAGATTTCTGAAATTTTCACAGATTGTGTATATCTGTTGTCGCTATTTAACAATAAAATTAAAAACAAAATAAATTAATATTTAAGAGCCCCCCTTAAATATTTAATATAGATTATAATTAATTTATTTTGTTTTTAGTATTTGTTGTTAAAGCGATAATAGATATACACAATCTGTGAACATACACCAAACATTTTTTTTTTTGCCATTTTTTACTTGATATCAATGATGGCAATAAAATTTTTACAAAAAACTCAGTTGTATTTATAATTTGATAATTAATAAGTAATATGTAAGTGAAATAAATAATTAAGGGGGGCTCTTATACAAAAAAAAAAACACATTTTTTACCTACTTTTGTTCTATAATGGTACGGAACCCTTCGTGCGCGAATCAGACTCGCACTTGGCCGATTATTGATTCTCTGGTTTTAGGCAAGTTCACGTGATTGAGAGTGTTTTAGCCGTATGAACTAATGTACTAATATCATAAACAGGAGAAATTCTTTGTCTGTTTATCTTAGATTTCTATGATATTTAGTATTTGGTGGCTCACGATTTCATACATGAGTCCTGAGAAAGGACAAAGGTAATATTTGTCCCAGTATAAACGAATTAGGCATATCAAAATTGCGGTGAACAACTACTATAATTCATAAAAGATTTTTATACCATAATCATTGCGAAAAATGTTTACATTTTGAATCTCATTTTAGGATCGATTCGCGTCGTTTCAACATAAATCATAAAAAAGTATCTTCGGATTGCTCAAGCCAAGTATAATTACGAAGTTTCCCAGAACCCTGTTATTGGAAAGTGTCTTGGATTTGTTCGTGATTTTTCTCTTTTTTCTTGGGAAATCTAATTATCTTAATCATTTTATTTTATCTGAGCGATTCGAGTTACTGAGATCTCAATTAACTACTTAGGACTTGAATAGTTGATTGCTCTTGTGATTTAAGGTGGCTTCGCTAGAATTTGCTCTCTAAACTTTTAAAATATGCATGAAGGTGGTTAGATTTATTTTGTGATAGTAATTATTGCTCTCATTGCGAGTTTCTTACGCCGGTTCTTCTCGCCGAGTTAGTTCCCGAGTTAGTGCCTACCACCGGCACCATAGTTCCGACGTTTAAAACAAATGTTTTTAAGTGTATTTTTTAAGTGATTTGATATTTTGATCCACATAACTATAGGCTTTTCTTTAGGCAAAGAAAAATCGTTTATTTGTGGGCTAATATCGGCTCATCCACTTAAAATTCTAAGTACACTTGCTACAGCCTACTTCTTGCTAGTGTACAAGTCTTTTACCCCAAATTGCAAAAAATCCTATCTAAAGAGTATAAGTATTATTTTACTGCTTTGTATTATTAACATTGTCTACATAATATAAAACAATAATTGAATATTTAAATTACCAAATCTTTGATCGCGATCATCACGATATTATAATAAATTTTATTTATAATAAAAAAAAAAACTGTTATTCAAACACTCATTAACGAGTGCTAAAAACGTTTTAACACACAATACAAGTAGTTCGATTGGAAACAGAACAAAAGTATCTCGGCCAAGTTACACAGAGAACAAAGCGGAATATCCGAACCAATATCTTCTCTTATTGGGCTCCCTGACCGCATATTTGAGCTAGTCAAATAGCCTTCAATAGGCCTTTTGCAGAGATTTTTCGAGAACCTGTAGGATGATTCACCTTTGCAGCTTTGAAACGTGGTATTTAGGTCTTCAAACGTGTTATTTGGGCGTATAATGTGTTTCTATTCGTGTCGACATAAAAATGGTTATATTTAAAAAGGGAATCACACTTATTAGTTATTACATTTTGTAACATCATATTGTAAAGGTAAAAGTTATTGACTGTAGTTACATCCCTCCATAAGATATTATTTTGATCATCACAGTAGTAGTTTAGCCACTAAATTAACAACATAATATACTACATTTGAATCACATTAAGAAAAAAATAAAGCCTTTGAAAATCAATACACAAACACCAAAAGAATACAACTAAATCAACTATAATCAACAGTCAGTGGAACATAATAAAATTATCCCAAAAACTAATTACCTATTGATGGCACAGGAAAATATATAATATTTTCCTGTGCCGTAAATGTTGTATATTATACTATTCATTATTTGCCTCGTGTTTGCAGTATAATATTTATAAAGAAAATACTTTTTGAAAGTAATCCTTAACTAAATTAACTTGGAGTATTGACAGTATTCATTATCAAGTCGGAGTTAGGAGTCACATCCATGAAACTGTAATTGGATTAATAATTGAAGACAGTGGTTGAAGTGGGTAACTAACAATTTGAAAATTCATTTTTTTTTGCATAAATAGAGGCTTTAAGACCGGGAAAATGATTTGAAATAAAAAAAATGTGGATACTTTTGCCAGATGATGAAGTAGGTAAGTTACAAGGTTTGTTTAAAATGTCAGGGAAAAAATAAGTAATTGCTCTTGTGTTGTAAAATGTTAGTTACCAGGTTCATCCACTGATGTCCTCAATTGGATTAATAATTAAGTGGGAACTGGTGAAGTTACCGCGTGGGATCTTTTGCCTGTTATCATTTATAATCAGACCTGAGACGATCAGAACTTGAATAATGTATGAACTAAATTTATCTTTTCGTGTGAAAAAATACAACCTCCAATGCTTTAATATCTTAACCGTAAAGAAGTAAGTACGCCTAAGCGAAAAGGAAAAAAAATAGATTTACTTTTATTTGTACAGATCATAGGTTTTTACTTACCAATTTTTGTTTAATTTAAAATTATGAAGGTACTTTTGAAACATGATATTATAATATTTATATGTTTTTTTCGAGTAACTACCTAAAAAAAATTCGTTCTTCCGTTTCTTGTCGAAATTTGTACGATAAAAATATTTTATTTCAATACGAATAAGAGCTGGTTCAAATTTAATAATGCATATGCGTAGCCATGATCCCTATGTTTGCGAAAATTTGCATTTTACAAAGCTTCTGTTAATATGCGAAAGTAACAATAATTGTTTTTATAATTTAATATATTTACTCTTTTGTTATTTATAATTCTCTAGTCAATAGTTAAAATGCTGTCCTAATTACTTTATACTTCACCTCTTTAATTTATATTAACAGAGCTGATAATGGTCGGTTTTTAAATGGCACATTATTTAAAACTATAAAACTAAACTTTATTTTCTACGCGAGAAGTTTTCTAGCTGGGCTGCCTGTTACATTTGAATGACATAAAAATGTATCGCAACAACGCGTTACAATGTGAATGGACCCTAACAATAACAGCTTACCAACGTCTTCAAAATAATATTTTCCAGTTGAAAAACATCGATCTAGTTTCATTATTGGCCCTATTTATATCTGGGAGGGTCGGGGAACAAGCGCAAATAGAATTACGTGATTCCTTGCCTGTCTCGAGAGCACTCAGATATTATATTGATTCGAATATACGATATCATACTCGTACCTGTCACAGGTACAGTCGCTGTTATTTCTTGACTCCTTTCTGTTTTTTGGGAGAAAAGAGAGAGGATGAGAATTTGCTTTCCTGACCTGTTTGCTCGTTTGCCCCCTTATTTTATAAAAAAGGAAGTAACTACCTTTGACTACCTCCATGCAGGGTGAGTAAGGTTTTTAATCTCTATGTTAAAGGCTAGTTGTTTTGGCTTTTATCCATACTTAATATTATAAATGCGAAAATGTGTCTGTCTGTCTGTTACTTCTTTACGCCCAAACCGCTGAACCGATTTTGCTGAAATTTGGTATGGAGATACCTTGAGTCCCCGGAAAGGACATAGGATACTTTTTATCCCGGAAAATGTACGGTTCCCGTGCGATAAATCATCTAGTTATAAATTATATATTTTTATTGATTCATGCCGCAACTGTTAAATTAAGTACGAACAAAACTATCCATTAGGATAGAATTAAACAATTTTCGTTATAGATTAAGCTGTAAAAAACATTATACATTGAAGTTTTGTGAAGTTAAAGTCATAGCTTTTTTTTCATCGAAACACGATTAAATCTTCTTAGATTTTCGGGATGTCAAAAATACAACATAATATTGCTGAATGCTGATGTTACCCGCAACAGATGCGTAGTAATTCCGTTACTGCGCAGTAATCGTACATTTTGATCCGTTAAAACTATACCAATTACCATCCTTTTCCCTCACGTAAAGTATTTCTATCATTTCAGTCGCTTCGGCGGTTAAACGAAGTAACAGATATATCCACTTTCGTTTTTACATTAGTATGGATAAAACATTTTTCTCCCCTTTTTATAGAACCCATGTTTTTCTGGAGATTTATTTCAATGTTATGACTCCTTAAGCCAATCCTAAGACATTATTGACCGCGTAAATATTGTGAGTGCACTCAGAGGTTTATTGGCAAGAAAACTCGCCCACCGTGAGAGGTATATTGAAAACTCATGTACGTATCGCGCAAATTATATTTAGTGGTATATTTTTATATAACTGGTATTTTGTTTGGGTAATATGTTTTCATTGTATTATCGTAAGATGCTTTTTTATTTACTAGTTTATTTTCATTTATAAGCAACGTCCACTTATATTGTAACGAAATTTATTAAATTTTCTATTATATTAGTGTTGTGCACATTCAATGTTTAAAAAGATTCAAAAATCATACAGGTGACTAAAATAATATTATGCATCATTAACTCTAAAAAATACCTTATTTTTAAGAGAATAAAAATACAACATTTCTTTCATTTTAGATGTAGAAACCACGGATTAAAAAAATACGGATGGAGCATTACACTATAAAGAGGTGAAGCATGCAAGGTACGACAATTTCGTCACAATTTCGTATTGTACACGTGACCGACACTCACACACGCAACTAGGTACTACAACCCGCTGTCATTGTACATAGAGTGACGGCCCAATGACACGCACACATCCTACACGGGCGGCCATTACTGTGCTTCACTCGGGATGAGACAAGGTTACATCCGTATTTTTTTAAAATCCGTGGTAGAAATATTCAAATATACAGTCAAACTTTTGCATTAGTAATATTAATATTACGCGTTGTCGAGATAATATATTAATATAGTCCGAGATCCCGAGTCGATCTTCGGCCACAAATTTTCTTGACACTTCTAAAACAAATGGCCAGCGAACCTTAAATATTTGAATTTGGAAACGTCTCAGTCATATGAATCATGTCGGTTATAATAGAAACCTTTTTAGTGAGCCAGGATTACAATGGAAAGCACTCAGGGTATTGGAGGAGGGTCACCATTTAACTAAACTAACCCGACAAGGAGTTATGTTACACAAATATTTTGTGATATTGACGTTATATTTACAAATACTCAAGAGTATTATAACTAACGGCGGCACTTATGCATTATTATAACGAGATATTTAATGATAATTAAACTTCAATTTAATGTAGAGTTTGACAAATAATGTGTGGGGCTTACGGCAAAATTTTAATTTAATAACAAAAAAATAATTAATATTATTCTTCTCCGAGTGTAATTAATGATAACTTTTTGAGGCAAAAAGAATAATTATTATTAGTTTCTGGGACTTATTAATGGGAGTTTATCTATTCCCTTGAGCATTCGATTGTCTGACGTGTTGATGTTAACCAATATTGAAAAGATTGAACTGCTGTGAAAAAAAACTTCACAAAACTGACCATTCGTGAATTTTAGCCCGAGTTTTACTGGTTGTACCACCGAGGAATTAGATTTCCAGGCAGTTGATGGACCTACGTCATGTGGTCGGCTTATGTCAATTCAATGTTAGCTGTGATCGGTCGGATGGGTTTGACTTAAGAGTCCGTATACGAAATTTGGCCGATTTTGCCGAAATTGCAAAGGTTCGCTACAGAAATATTATTAGGTTTTTTCCCCTTATTAGACTTAAAAAAATATATATTAATTATTAGATTTAAAATATATTTAAGCGCGGAAAGCCGACTCAAACTTGCGGCGAATAATATAATGTGAGATTTAGGTTGTTTTGAATCGTGTTTTTTTGGCACAATTTGTTTTTTTTTCTTTTTCTCAAATTGGATAGAATTTTATCTATAGATTATTTCTGTCGTTTTCTTTTTATGAATTACAGCTCTTTTTCTCTAAAATTTTGCCGAGTTACATATTTTTTTACTCAACTATTTCATATTAAAGTGGTAAAAAGTAATTCCAACATTTTATAGACGACTTTCTCAACAGTACATTGTATTTTTTTCATACCGTTAAGACGTCAATACAATCCATAAACAGGTGATATTCTAAACCTTTTACAGCAAAAATCACAAAACTGTCGCGGGTTTGAGTTGGATTATTTAAAAATACTTTAAAAAATAAAAAATCTAGCTCCAACACTAGATTATAATTGAAATGATCTTACATGTTGTGCATTAAAACTAATAGAAATACTGTATTTTAACTGTTAAATCACGTCTGTTAAATCAGCGAAATCGGCAAATTTCATATACTAACCCTTAACGCGACTAATAATTTAAGCATGCCATCTGCCTAGGGCATAGTCTAACTTTTCTGATAGTACTGTGCAGTATTCAAACATTTCTATCCAATAATTCTTTATTACCCCTTCACGATTAAATCGCTGAGCCGATTTTCAGCCGAAGGAATGGTTGTATCAAATTGAGTCCAGTGAAAGTATTCAAAATAATTTTCTTTGCGCCAAAATATAAGGCTCTCTACACGAATTTGAGCAACCTCAATCGCTGGCATCATATAATTATTATAAACAGTGTACACAATATACATACTAATACATATGGGCGCCGGCAGGGGGGTGCCAGGGGGTGCACTTGCACCCCTTGGGAATCTCGGGATCAACAGGAATTATTGAAATAAAAAGCATTTTGTAACCCTATTACCATGCCGTACAAGGATAGTTCGTAATGTTTCCGCACTAAATGTATTCTGTTGACGTAAATATACAGCCACAGCTGTTGTTCGTGAAAAGTAAAAAGAAAAAAGAAAGAAAACTAAAATCTGCACCCCTTGGAAATTATTTCTGCCGGCGCCCATGCTAATACATATCAATATATAACTCATATTATTATTAATATGTTCGGTATAATATTATGAACTAATAAGTTTACCTTCCAATATGTTCGTCGTTAGGGAAACCATATTAGAAATGATCCGAGTTTGATTCTATTTATTCGGTAAATATGAAGATCTGTCTTGCGGTGAAAATATTCGTTGCCAGGCAATGATATTGTATGTTACTAACGTAACTGCCAGATCGTCGTTTCGTCTTTACCTACACTTTTATATCGCCAATCAAACCAACGAAATATCATCTTAAAATATAATAATCTAATTAATTACCAAATGTCCTTACTACTCTATAATAAATCTTGAAAACGACTGACAAAAGATAGCTCTAATTCGCTCAATTTTAGTCAATACTTAATGCAACCAAAAATTCTTATAAAGTTTTTAATTTCGAGTCGAACGGAGTGATTTTAGGCTCACTCAGTAAATAGCTTAAGTTATTTATTTGTAACTTGTGTGTTCCTGATACAGGACTAATTTACATGTGCGCATGGGTCCGATATACGGACATATTTTGAGATCTTGTAGTGTGCCATAAATGTTTATACCATTTAGATAGGAATAAACGAAATAGAATTGTAACTGGATCGGATGTGCTATATCAGGTTTCGTACATTTTTTCTTTTTTTATGAAATAAGGGGGCAAACGAGCAAACGGGTCACCTGATGGAAAGCAACTTCCGTCGCCCATGGACACTCGCAGCATCAGAAGAGCTGCAGGTGCGTTGCCGGCCTTTTAAGAGGTAATAGGGGAGGGTAGGGATGGGAAGGGAAGGGAATAGAATAGGGTAGGTGATTGGGCCTCGTAACAGCTATTTCCACGTACATCTGTTATTCTATTCCGTTTCTGTATTCGGCGTCTCTGCAACGAGCCTATATTTGGATCACATTCTGGTTGCAGCAAACTAAGATATAAAAGAATACTTTGAAGTGATTTTTTTCGTAGTGTGCACTTTTTGGATAGGTAACAAATGTTAAACTCGCGTCAGATGCTTTAGCGAAGACATTTTCTTTATTGATTATTTATAGAATCGCCGATTAAAATATATGAAATTGACATAAGCGTCCGATAGTATGGAGTTGACGTTCGACTCGTCTAATGTCAATTCTATACATTTTGATGGGCGATTATGATATAAAGAAGCAATAAAGAAAACGTCTTGGCTACAGGATCTAATTGAAAATTCGTAAAACGGAGAAAGAGCAGACCACCAGCGCGGCGTAGCAAAGGAAGAATTAATATCCCTTCCACTTTGCCTATCTGTTAAGTTTTTGTTGTTTAAATTTCTCTGCCAGCACTCCCTGGGTGTCACTCGTTGTTTTCTACACACATACTATTACGTTTTTGCTGCAAAATACAACATTATTAGTAATATCCTGAAAATTATAATAAAAAAACGTAATGCCAATAAAATTTTCACAGGTAAAAAGCTCAGGTATATATTATTTAACCTTGAACTCAGTAATAGGCGTTTCATTTTATCGTACACCCTTTTAAATCACATATAAAATGCGCTATAAATCTTTGAATAAATGCGATTACATAAAACACGAATAACGATTTCTTAATAAAAGTGTTCATAAAGCCTTCCTCAATTTGGCACACTCATCGTGCCAACTTTTCTAAATCAACAAGAATTTACGAAATCCTCGGTTAAGATGTATGGACAAAGAAGAAAAACAAACTTCCTTGTAAAGTAATAAAGAGTGGATTTCGTTATTATGGAGAATATGTGGCCGTGAGACGAAAATTTTCTCGTTTTATTGAGAGTTTACTGCCTTTTTTTAGCCAACTGCGCCAGTAGGAATAGGTTTTTCGAGCATATCCCTTCAAAAATCTCTGGTGAGACGATGGTTTGTGCCAATTTTGAGCTTAAGTGGCATTAAGTAAGTTAAGTATTGCCGTGAGAGTGACACTGGGTACATCAAAGCTGTTTTTTGTGACTAGTCCTAAGTATAATCTATATTATAATATATCTTATCTTGTATATAAAAATGGATTTTCAAACGTGTTAGTCGCGCTAAAACTCGAAAATGGCTGAACGGATTGGGCTGATTTTAGTCTTAAAATATTCGTAGAAGTCCAGGGAAGCTTTTAAAGTGGCACGAAGTTCACCGGGACAGCTAGTATTATATAAAAATGGATTTTCAATTGTGTTAGTAACGCTATAACTCGATA